>JAJOZX010004474.1:0-409687 GCA_023014485.1 Bathynomus jamesi
ATGAAACTGGCATAACGCTCAGGCCAGACTAATGCGGCCCTTGCGCTAACTCTTAGAACACAACATCGAGCACCATCGAGAATCGAACCTCGATTTCAACATCTTCACTTCGCTTACAGAAAAACGGTGTTATTCACTGAACTAAGGGCGCCGTTTGTTAAGTTCATGTAGCACAATTATTCAGAACAACTACACCTGCAGTTAGATTAGCGAACATAAGTTAGTTTAAACTTGGTGTCTATCATACGTAACCTGGAAGTAAGATTCTGAAGATATAAAAATTATTATTGAGGATTTGGGAGTAATTCCACAACCTTAAATATTGATTTCGGATCACAAGAAGATCAGGGCCCCCAGCCTTCTTTAGTTAGCTTTATAAGACTAACTAACGAAAATATCACGACCTAACCTAACCAATCGTCAAGGGCATACAGTTCACATAACGATTGGTTAGCTTAGGTCGTGATATTTTCGTTAGTTAGCCTTAAAAGGCTAACTAAAGAAGGCTGGGGGCCCTGATCTGCAGGTGATCCTTGATTTCTTTAGTTTGATTCTGATAATGTAACATCTAATAATAACGCAGAACTTTCCTAAAAAGAGGCTCTCAAATTTCTCAGATCAGATATAATTTAAAGATAGTTTGACGTACTTACTATACAGATTCAGAGTTCTCTCCCCTTTTTATGTGGACAATTGCTTCAAAGTAATATATGAACGTATGCTCACTACTCTTAGCGTTTTGTATAAGTTAATCCTTTTTGGGACTACTCCCAATTTATCAACAGTTTACTTTATACGTTCGAAAAATTGCCTTCGCATGCCCACTTTTAATAACACCTAATGTAATTTAACCTAATCAAAACCAGTATTAATGCTACCAAAATTAACCTAACCTACCAATTAAACTTTGTCGACACAGTTCCTGATGTTGAGAGAAGTGACTGCGCGTATTATAAAGTATAATCTGTTTTTCTCTACTTGTGACTGTTCGTCCTCGCATCTTCCATTGTTCTCATAAAGTGTAGTCATACTGAAAACGTGGAATGACTGCGCCCATTAAATATATGATACAATGGGTGCTGGTTAAGTGTGCGGTCTACCTACGATTGGTTAGGTTTAATCATGATATTTTCGTTAAAACTAACGAAAATATCATGACTAAACCTAACCAATCGTCAAGGGCGATTGACAATGGGATGTAAACAAACAATTAGTAAACAAGATAAGAAGCTATAATTAAAAGGTAGACCGCCGAATCGTAGGTAGATCGCACACTTAACCAGCACCGATACAATGTATTGCATTTTAAGGTTGAAGGTGGCCATTATGTTTACTTTAATTATTTAATGTCTTTAAGTGACTTTACATATTACAGTAGCTTCAAAATGTATATTTACTGTTTAAATTATTGCTCACCCTCTCGTCACGCAGTTTTTTCACCTATTTTCACACATTCCATTTTAGCCTTTGGTACCTTACCATAAAAGTTGTTTAGTATCGCGTCTGTATATTGGAGGCGAAATGGTTTTGCAGTCACTTGGGAAACTGGTGAAATTAGGCGTTGTTTAAGGTGCAGGATTGTGTGCATATTGTGTGCATATACTCGTAAAATCCAAATTCTCGCAATAGAATTCTAGTAATTGATGTTTTTATATTTTCTCTTTGCAACATTGCATTTTGAAATGAAGGCAAAGAATGGTATGATAAAATCACTGACATTGAGAAAAAGATGTCTGAATACGGGGCTGAGGTGTTCGTCATAACGATGTTGGATGAAAATGCGTGGACACTCAACTTGAGAGGAGCAGACGTTTCCTACAATCCGGGTATGGAAAATTTAAGTTCTGATTCAGTTCAATCTTTCTAAACAGTTTGTTTTTTCCTATAGTTAACCGTGTGTTTTTCGGAGTGAGGTGGGGTTTTTCGTAACGGCAAAGGTCATGTGACGAAGGGAATTTACAACATTATGTGGAATCTGAACTATCTACTGGTCGCTACATCATCTAAACATAGTATACGGTAACCCATCCAATTACTGAACAGACCTAACGTCGATTAAACTCACTGATCTAACGGGAAGCGGTATTGCAACATGGCCACGAGGTAGCTCCAGTTAGGTATTCAAAAACTAAAAAAATAAAATTTCAAGCATTATTATTATTATTACTATTATTATTAATATTATAAATAGTAGTAGTAAGCCATGAAATGAACGAATCTTTAAAATTACTACTAGTAACGTATGACTTTTTTGTCTTATAGCAATTTTACCCACTTATATCGTATTACTCATTGTACCCCAATTATACTGTTAGGTAAACCTCTTCATACCGCGAATATTATTATATACGGAAGTTTAAAACTCATTTTCCTATCAAATATTACGATGTATCACTGTAATTAAAGCTAATTAACTTAATGTTATGGAGGATATAAATATGCAGGTTAATTTGCTCGTATATTTATGATGATTTTAATGCTTTCTGATTCCTTTCCGTGAGGGTAGTATTTAGAAGCTACATAATGATCGACAAATCCAGTAGGAGTCCTTCCAATGTCACTCTCTTCGTCCCTGATATTGACATCAAGGTTCCCGATGACGTCAAAGATGCGCTTGGTGTTGGCAGCTGCATTTCAAATCGTCCTTGCGTTAGGTGAGGCCAAAAGATAGGAATGGTTGTGTTATTTCTCTTTCTGCATATACTGTATAATATATATACAGGGGCGTAGCCGGAATTTCTTTTCGGGAGGGGCTAAAATATATATATATATATATATATATATATATATATAATATTATATATATATATTAAAGTGTGTAAATGAGTAAAAACACATTCATAAGTGTATTACAATAATTAAACATGTGCTGAAGATATTTAGCATGGCGTACTTACTTATGATTTACTTATAATTTCAAAATGCTTAGAAATATCAAATTTATGATTATATTTCAGGGGGGCTGAACCCCCGTAGCAACCCCCCTTGTCTCCGTCCCTGTGTGTATATATATATATATACACACCTCGGTGGTGTAGTGGTTAGCGTCGCTGACTACGAAACCATCGGCTCCGGGTTCGAGACCCGACGGCAGCCGGCGCGCAGCAAAACCCAGCTATTCATCCTTCCACACAATAAAGAAAGTGGTTGGTAGATAAATGGGTACCCTAGGTGGCCTAGTGGTTAAGACGCTGGGCTGCTGATGGGGCGTGGTTCGGATTCCACGTTAAACTGTAGGTCTAAGGTGGAGTGAAAAGCTTTACCTTCGTCAGAATGAACAATTCGGGCGGAAGCTAAACAACC
The DNA here is from genome assembly GCA_023014485.1 of Bathynomus jamesi. Classification (NCBI taxonomy): domain Eukaryota; kingdom Metazoa; phylum Arthropoda; class Malacostraca; order Isopoda; family Cirolanidae; genus Bathynomus; species Bathynomus jamesi. Next base: position 3,304 of record JAJOZX010004474.1, read on the forward strand.
AAAGGTATATCCGAATACAAAACAAAACTAAGATTTATAATAATAATAATAATAATAATCTAACCTAGACCTAATTTAACCTAACAGTCAAAAGTCGAAATCATTCAATACACGTATTAACCCACCAATCACTACCCGTATTGACTGGGTTCGGCTTTTGACTGACATACAGCATACTGTACATTAGGGTGGAGTGAAAAAAAACTTTTTTTTAGAATTCAGTTTTGTAGGGGCACCCAAAAGTTAGTGTGTGGTAACAGTAAGAAATTTGTAAAATATTAACTACCTGTGACATCAACTTCACCGGCCCCAAGGAGGTCAAAGATTTTGCCTTTCAGGTGCCACAAAAAATTAAGGAAAAATTTAAAGATTTAAGCGTATCTTCCATTGTTTTCATGCTAGGAAGATCATTTTGGTTTCATTTGGTTTATCTATTTATGTTACTCTTATACACATTTTCCATTCCTCACAGAATAGCTGCATGGCTTTAAATATATTGGTTTATTGGAGCAGGTTTCCGCTAATTTAAGCTAGATACGAGCCATGCATATCTCGGTTTAAATTACCCAGAACTCACCACGTGGAGGTGGCTGCTCTTTGAGTTCTACCCTAACTCACCCACCACAATAATTTAGAAAGCTTCTTATTCAGTTTTGTAGTCTCTCTTGGTTTCAAATGATTTCATTATCGCTTGAGGTGCAATTTTGGTTTTAACGTAGCCATCTCTCCTCTCACTTCCATAAACTGCTCTTGCCGTTTCTGTTACGAGTTTGATACTCCTTTCTACTGCTTGTGTATGACGAGGAAATTGAAAGAGTTTTAATTTCTCTTCGCTAGTGTTCTCAGCCAATAATGTCAACTCCTCTTTGGTTAAGTGTTTTGTCAATGGTGGCTCAAGCCTGATGGGACTATCTGTCCAAAATATAATATCAGCGTAGTTAAGTGCGTGGAAATTTAGCTTTGGTACACTGAACTCGCGAATGCTTTTCATTTTTTTCAGCTTGAGATCTTGCTACTTCGATCCTTCGTATTGCCAATTTTCGAATGTTTGGCCGGTTATCAGTAATTATTGCGAGAAGAAGGTTCTCTTGATGCGCAAAGCAGGCGTTACGAATGACATTTTGATATGCTTCGTACAAACCTTGGATGCGCTGCGTTATGGTCTTATGATGGCTAGTTGGAATAGAAGCACGATCCCATACAGTCTTCACTTTTTGGGCAACGAACTGTAGCAACATCATAAATTTTTGGATTAGCTCCTCCTGACTTAATTCTTTCCTGTCTAACATAAAGGAAACACTGAAGTATTCCTTTTTGCTGATTCATTCGCGACCATGGAAGTCATGCCTAATTTTGCTTTGTACGTCGGAATAGAATTAGACTATATTAGTGACTGTAAATGTTTTTAGCGAATCAGATTCAATATAAAAATTTATCAAAGCAATCAAATAATCTGAAAAAAAGAGATATAAATTATAATGTAATATAGTATAAATAACAAACCCTAAATAAGATTATGAAATAATTTAAATCTCTGAAAATCTAAACAAATGGAAACCTTAAAATGGTACTAAAACATTTACTAAAGTTGAGAAACTCAACGAAAGATATAAAAATTCCTATTTTTTGTTAATATTTTTCATGAAATACTAAATTTTTCAAATTTCTGTGAGGAATGAGAGAAAAGTGTATAAGGGAAAAGTTAAAGAACATAAATAGACAAATCAAATGAAACAAAAATGATCTTCCTAGCACAAACACAACGGAAGATACGCTTAAATCTTTGAATTTTTCCTTAATTTTTTGTGGCACCTGAAAGGCAAAATCTTTGACCTCCTTGGGGCCGGTGAAGTTGATATCGCGTGTAGCTAATATTTTACAGATTTCTTATTGGTACCATAGACTAACGTTTGGGTACCACTACAAAACTGAATTCTAAAAAAAGGTCTTTTCACGCCACCCTTTATATATATATATATATATATATATATATACATACTGTATATAAAGTGACATGTTTTGTTGTTATAATATTAAAAAGAGATTTTGTTACTTCAATCGGTTATTATAAAGAGGATGTCCCTCTACCATTATGAGATTATACTTTTACTAAAGTAATGAATGAATGGTACAAGATTGTTTCAATGTACAATTTGTGTAATAGACAATAACACTTAAATTATAAGAAAACTGACTTCTATTTAATAGTGAGTAAAAGATTAATATATTATGCATCAATATAGAGGAGTGTTCGAAAACGAAGCATGCAGACTTTTTAACTTCAAAATTGAGAAATACTTACAGTAATTCTTACTGTGATACAAATGTTAAATATTAGATTAACATTAATATTACCACAGTTATTATAAATAAAAAAAATGTTTGGAAATCAATTATTTTACTCGAATAAATGTTTTTGTTTTTGTTGAATATATCGGGTGAATTTTTAAGCATGTGACACTTTTAAAAGGTTTGTATTTTTTAATTAATTGAAATAAAACCATGAATTTTTTACTCTACAATGGAGAAGTATGTCTTAGTGCAAAACATACTCTATCTGATGTCCTCTCAGTTCATTAATTCGTTGCACACGATACTTGTACGATACTTTCGACGGAAGAGTCCTGATCAACAGCTTTCCTGCAGTTTATGATAAAGGAATATCATGGCCACCAACATCATCATCAGAGAGAGAGAGAGAGAGAGAGAGAGAGAGAATATGTTTGTGTATGTGTTTAAACAGGATCTACGCACACTAGAAGAATTGAAGGCATCAATTGAACAAGAAATTTCTCAGATTTTAACAGATGCTCTGTTCAAATTACTGCAAAATTTTGTTCGTGTTCGTGTACAAAGAATTAATGAGCTGAGATGACATCACAGAGCGTGTTTTTCACTGGAGCACTAATTCACCCCATATGTCGAGAAGGTACAGCAAAAATCTCATGCTTTCAGTTCAAGTTAATAAAAAAATACAACCCTTTTGAAGTGCCAGATGAGATGTTTAAAAAAATCACCCGATATTTAATTGATAAAAAAATAATTAATTAAATATCGGGTGATTTTTTTTAAACATCTCATCTGACACTTTAAAAGGGTTGTATTTTTTATTAATTAATAATAATTTTGGTTAACATTTGCACAGTTTGATGCCTTACGATGATATCGAATACGAACTCACAAAAGTCGCTGGTCAAAGCAGCGTTTCCAAAGTAATGACTGCCCAACAATTCTCTACTTCGTCTGGAGCTTCCTACTTTATATACAACTTGGTAAGTTTAGTTCCATACATACAGAGATATGAATACTTTAAACTAAAGTAGTGTGTGTGTATGTGTGTGTGTGTGTGTGTGTGTGTGTGTGTGTGTAGAACAAATTATTAATTTTGAGTCGCGCTGTAGTGTTACAAATAATCTTATTTCTAATTTCATTTATAGCTCTTAAATAGGATTAAATAGGATTAACTATGAACAGTTGGGGTGGAAGTGTTGACTATGATTCTCAAAACTCAAAGATTTGTTCATTTTACTTATCTTGTGACATCTTGTGGAAATGTAATTAAAGGGTGGTTTTTTTCTGTTCTATTTTTAAGGGTTAAGAATAAGATTTTAAAGACAAAGCAATGTTTTGGAGGATAATCGTGCAATGTTCCGTGAATCAGGTCAAATTATTTTGGTCACCATTAGCCGTAAATGTGTAGAAAATATTTAACGTGAAAAGGCGCTCAGCTTCTGCTTTCTGAAGAGGAATTATGAATCCAATATTATTGCAATACTTCATGCTATTATCTGTAATGTTAAATAGTCTTGCTCTTAAAGTAGACATTCTGAAATTTTCCTTTATTTTCGTTATTGTTTAATCGTTATAGTATTTTTTTAACACTGGAACTAAATTAATTTCAACACATTTCAACACCGGAACTAGGTTAATACGCTATTCTTCAACACAGAAACTAAGTTAACGCAATATCTTTCAGCGCCGGAACTATTTTGATACAATATCCTCAAGACAGAACTACGTTCATGCACTGTCTCAGCACCGGAACTACGTTCATACAATACCGTTCAACACCCGAACTACTGTAGGTAGATACAATATCATTCAGCATCGGAACTAATACTGAATTTATCCTTTATAGATCCCAAAAGAGAAAAGAATACAAAAACCTTCACCACCCTTGCTCATGAAGGCCATGAAAAACGATGTGGAGCGGGCTGGAATGAAGAATGCTCATATAAAGGATGCTGTCGCTCTAATCTCTTTTCTGGACTTCTTCGAAAGTGAGGTAATCTCATTACTTAAGTATCATATAACATCAGTTGAAGGGCAAAAAGAGAAAGTCGAGGGACATGATATGTAGCAGACTTTCCCGTTTCGCCCTTCACTCTTGTTTCTTCGTGTAAAATTTTGAAAAAAAGTCCGCCTGGAAATCTAAAATTTCTGAAACGCATAAAAATTTAATACTCATTAATGACTGGATTTTGTTTCTAAAATTTTATTACGGTCACCAAAACGAATAAAATATACAAACAAAAAGTATTATCAATTAGTAATTTTTTTTTATGCTATTTATCGAAATTTTGTTTCTGGTCAAAATTTCTCCCAAAACTGTGCATGCAGCACAATCCTGTAGGTAGGTTTTAAATTATTGTATCTGTGGTTAGGCCAAGGCTACACGAGCGACTTTGTCGCTGCGTCAGAGTTGGAAGGTGTCGCAGCGACACTATCGCAGTGACTGTTGCAAACTACATCGGCTGCGACAAATCGCTGCGATTTCTTCGTTTTTAGTGACAAAGTCGTTCGTGTAGCCTACCGCACTTGAAACAATACAACCAATCCTCCGTGCGACTTTGTCGTATCGCGGGGAAGACGCAGCCGGATGCAACAGAGAATAATTGTCGCAGCGACTGTCTGTCGTGTAGCTTGCCCCATAGGAAACAACAGTACCTATTCTTTGCGATTTGTCGTTACAACTTCGTCTCAGCGACGAAATCGCTCGTGTAGCCTTGGCCTTACGGGAGATACAAAAGAGTTAGGCCTAGTACTTATCCTTATATGAATAATAAATTATTAAAACGCCGCTAATAACTACTACTTCATCACCTGGAATTTGCCAATGGCTATAAAAATGGTAATATACATACATTCCAGATTGAAAAAGGAGCTTATTGGACCGAAGTATCAGCTGAGCAACTACTGGCAACTTATCGTTACGATCAACAGTACAATATGGGCCTCTCTTTCGAGACCATCAGTTCTTTCGGTCCACACGCAGCCATTATTCACTATTCACCGACCAAAGATACCGATGTTCAAATTACCAATCAGAGTCTCTACCTTCTCGATTCTGGTGGCCAGTACAAAGGTATTTCAAAACTCTCATAATTTAAATACGAAACTTTAAACACTAGTAAATGTGGGTATATATATATATAACTGCATTTTTATTGCAATAATCGCATTTAAATAAGATGGACGAGGAAAAATATTAAGAGGGAGATTTCGTTTCAACGAACTTTTTGGGGGGTTCTAGCTGGCGTGATCGATAGGAAGCGGATTCGAGTCCCACTAGCTCCTATAATTTCACACACAAAATGTAATAAGGGGGTTGTTTAACCTTCGCAGTATTTAAGGCCATATGACGAAGGGAACCTACAGCTTTACGTGAAACCCAAACCACGGGTCGCTACATAATCTGGATGCAGAGTACGGTCTCCCATTCAACTACTCTCCAAACCAAATGTCGCTTAACTTTGCTGATCGACGGGAAGCGGTGTTACGACAATGGCTATGACGTAGCCCTTTTCCCACACTTTATTGCTTTGCCTTTTTCCTATTCTACGCGCCTTTTCGATTTCCAAATTTTGTTTACATTGTCGAATGATTTCCTTACCGAAACAGACGGAACTACTGATGTCACTCGTACGCTGCATTACGGAACGCCAACACCTCAACAAATCGAAGCGTACACCCGCGTTCTGATTGGAGTGATTGATTTTGCTTCAGTTATCTTCCCGAAAGGAACTGGAAAGTACAACACGGATATTCTCGCAAGAAAGTAATGAACTTAGAGTTGTGGTTTTTGTTATCATTGTTATTCTTATTGTTATTATTGTTGTTGTTGTTGTTACTGTTATTTTAGTGACAATGTAGATTCATAAGTGTCCTAAATCAAAATAGTTTTAATTTTAAATTTGCAAATCTACCTTATATACACCTTGGTTAACCCGGTTTTACTTTCCCCCTTAACTTAACTGTTGATTCTGACGAAGGTCAAGCTTATTGTTCCACCTTAGACCTGCAGCTTAACGTGGAATCCGAAATATGACCCATCACGGGTGGTGAGAAATTACAAAGTCCTCACCCAGACTCGATCTCACTCGTCTTAACCACAAGGCTACCAAGGGTACCCATTTATCCACCAACCAATTTTATTGTATGGGAGGATGAACAGCTGGGTTTGCCACGCGCCAACTGCCGTCATCTGGAATCGAACCCAGGCCTGGTGAATATGTAGTTAGCGATGCTAACCACTACACTACCGAGGCGCATATATATATATAGAACGTTTTCTAGGACATCCTTGCCAATGTTATATTCTTGTTGTATATTGTCTTTCAACTGTTCGTAACCTGTCTGGTAAACAACCAACTTTAAATGCCCTTCGTAATGTTCAATGTAGCTTACGTAATCAAATTAATCTGTCAACACTTGAATGGCATGCAAAAAAATAATCTATGGTAACGGACTTTTGTTACGCCATATATATATATATATATATATATATATATATGATTAAATGAAAATATCTTTAGGTTTTTATAGAGTACTTTTATTATTGGAATATTGCAGCGAATTTAATTTCATTATAAAATTACTTTAAGTTAAAATAATTTATTTCATTCCTTTTTGGTGACCATCAAATAAACTCTTTGAATTCAAACATTATTATTATTATTATTATTATTATTAAATAGTTTTTCTTTATAAAAGGAGCCTTTATTCCGCTGGATTGGATTATCGGCATGGCACGAGTCACGGTGTGGGAATGTTCTTGAATGTTCACGAAGGTAGGAAAAAGGTGTTAAAATTAATTAACTAAATTTGAACTATTATATATATATATTATATATATATATATTGTGTACAATGATTTTAATCTATATACTATATATAATTTCAGCTTCTGATGTTGGGTACGAGCTTGGTTTCCAAGGATCAGATGGTAAATATAGAATTTAGATATAGAATTTAGTATTTAGAATTTAGAGATCAAGAAATATTAAATGTCTACCAGTTTTCAACAGATATTACTGTCCACGTTCGTAGTTTCAGTAATCTACCCTAGATTACCCTAGATATTTAGGCGTGTATGAACAAACATAGACCAAACAGATAGAAGACAGACAGATAGACAGAAATCATCATCATCATCATGCCAGATGAACAAGCTTTGAACTTGTCAGCCTTCTTGGACAAGCATAGGTAGGAGTAGACAAATTTCAGAAAAGAAACTGCCCAACTTCTGACGGTTCTTAAAGTTTTAAAAATTTGTTAAAAATATTTGGACACTTTTGTGTAGAAATAGATACATTCTTGGAGAAAAACCTGTCCAAAATCTGACATGTTTTAATGTGTCGAAATCATATTATAAATATACACCTACGAGCAGAGCATTTTCTAAGCTTTTCCCACTGGGCGACAAAGGCAGATCGGGAAGTGGAGGGTGGGGGGATTAAGCCGATACTATGGATCCGGATGTTCCCTAATCAGGCCACCATCCCCGTGTGGTCTGAAATAACACTAGCATCATCTATATATAAATATTCAATGTAAATTTCATATTTACATTTAGGATAAACAGTTCTGTGATAACTGTGGCATATGTGCATGTATTATATGTATTTATATGGCTTCCAAGACAACTCCCAAGACAATTCTATTTTTACAAATTTTGAAGATTCCTTGTCACCCAGTACCCTAAAATTTCATTTACTGGGCGACAAATGTTTTTCACTGGGTGACATTCATGTCGCCCACTGACTAGGTTAAAAAATGCTCTGCCTACAAGTATATTTTTGTGTTGGCTCTTTGTCCACATCCATATAAGAAAGTGAAAATTATGATATAAATGGTTATTTATAATTAAAAATATTTAAAATAGCTTTTATTAACACTAAAAATCGACTGTTAAATTATATAAACAACAATATTGGACATAGAATATCTGTGATATATAAATGTAGAAATAAATTAGTTACCCTACTTTTATAAAAAATATGTAGTACAAATGTGAAAAAATGAAAATTTAGTGTACTAATATAATATTTTCCTGCAATTCCTACTTTCCGTGTAATAAATCGGTTTTCTTTTAAAAGTTTTTAAATTAGTTAATAACTATTTATCAACCATTTAAAAAAAAGTGTTATAGTAAAATAGTTGAAGAAAGGTAATTAATCCATAGATTAGTTTAGTTATATAAATGTCGTATGTTTTAATAGATGAGATCAACACTTCTGATCAAAGCTATCCAAGTATCATAATTTAAAAGGAGCATATGAAAGCCAAAGCTTTACTGATTAGCGCTTCTGAAACGCAATACAATGCCTTAGCAATCTTGATAATGCAGTAGTCCTGTCCTGGAAAAAAGTAATTTCCTAAAACCTTCCTATTCGGACTGGATTTACTATGTTAATTAACACGTTTTTAACGTCCAGATGGACGTAATATTATAGAAAAATTTGCCCATTAAGGCAACAAAAAACTAATTTAAATGTGTCCATTGGACAGGTTTACGTTTTCAACGTATCTTGGATCCATGTTGTTAGAATCTCCATGCAAGAATAGTTATCTAAAAATAACATTAAAAGGTGGTATTATGTTAAAATCGGTAGTAGTTATTAATTAAATAACTAGCAATTATCTATAATTGATATCATCAGTTCTATATTAGCAATAAATGTTATAGTCGGCGTAGTTTAACATTAATGAAAGTGCAAATGATGATATAAATCATTATTTATAATTAAAAATAGTTAATTATAAGATATCTTATAAGGTATTATAATTATATTTTAATTATAACGTATCTTATAATTTAAAAATATTCAATTATAAGCTACATCCCACTTGATGAAGGTCAAGCTTGTCACTCCACCTTAGACCTACAGTTTAACGTGGAATCCGAACCACTCTCCACCATGGGCGGTTGTATCTCTAAAATTTAACAACATAGGAACCATATGTCCAATGGTGAAAGTAGGCTGGTACGGCCTGGTACGTCGAATCGGAAAGATATAAACATCCGGTATGACGTACCGGTAAAAGCTGGAAATCACACACACACACACACACACAAACACACACACACACACACACAGTTCATTATAATAGTCTATAACTAAAATAATTAGAATGAAATATGTCTACATTTAAAACGCCTCCTAATTATTCATCATTTAAATGAAAAATGTGGAAATGGAAGAGGAGTTTAGGTGATGTGGCAATACAACAGTGAGGTTTACGTGATGTGGCAACATAACAATGAAGTTTAGGAGTTTAGGTGATGTGAGAAAATAACACTGAGGTTTGCGAGTTTAGGTGATGTGGGAACATAACACCGAAGTTTACGAGTTTGGGTGCAGTACCGGTAATAAATAAAATCTACTTACACTCATACGTATGTCACAACTACATAATATACTTATTTTATAACGTTTTAAGGCTATTGAACACATTACAGTATATATATTTACTACACATTATATACATAAGTGGACATCTGTAAAATTGTTTATTTCTCACTTCTCGGCATTAGACAAATTATAGCGAGCCGTATATCCTCACATGATTTATAAATCATTAAAATAAGCGTTTCTTTTGAAATAAGAATATTATTATTATTATCTTCATTCCGTGTAGAGCCTGGATACTACGAAGATGGTGCTTGGGGAGTACGAATAGAAAATGTGTTTGGAACTAACGATGTCACAACTGAGGTGGGTTTCTTTTATAAATCTGTGGAAGTAGGTGGAATTACGCTTACTTTGGCGCAATTGGAGAATAAAAGTAAAAGACGTGATTGAAATGACGAAACAAACCATGCTTTGAAAATGTCTTAGAACTCGCAATGTAATTACGAAAAAATATATATAACGAAATAATGAAGACTAATTACATAAAAGCACGTAATATATATATATATATATATATATATGTGTGTGGTGTGTGTGTGTGTGTGTGTGCGTGTGTGTTTGTGTGTGTATGGCATACTTTGGCATTCTTTTTATGATTAACTAATTCGTGTTGTCATCTTTAATATCATAACGAATCACCAAATCATTATATATATTCCTTATACATATTCTTAGTCCTATAAATACTAAATTTACTCTGTTACACCATATAAACATTCATGAGATAGGAGGCACTATGCCAAATTTGTATGCTGAATTTAATGCCGTATTCGATGCATTCAAATGAAATAGGATCATTATTCTCGCAAAGTGGAGAGAGAGAGAGAGAGAGAGAGAGAGAGAGAGAGAGAGAGAGAGAGAGACTGTATAATGGAAAATTTAATTTGAAATTTGTTTTATTTATATAATTAAATAATACAATTACGTGAATTCTTTAAATTAACATAAAAACATTAAAGTAATTACATGAATTTATGCATAGTTATATTTGCAATTTGATATTTATTTTATCTAAATACAACGATTATCCAATACAATTCATTGGGCGCTTAATTAAAAATTCCATTATACTCCTTTACGCAATACACTGTATAAGTGATAAGTGAAAAATGAAGTGAAAAATTAAATGAAAAACTAGTGAAAAATGAAAAATTAGTGAAAAATTAAAAACTTTATTCGCAGATTAATAGTCCATATGTCGAATAGTAATTATTATTATTATTATTATTATTATTATTATATAATAATAATTATAATAATAATAATAATAATAATTACTATGTGGGACTCACTTTCAGGATGGATTCAGCCTTCAGGACCTGAAAACAATGAAAAACGTTTATATAAACATATGCCGAAATCGCTTTGTTTCCGAGTTACAGGCCGTTTTGTGTACCAGCAATTCTTTCCACAAACTGTTTACAAACACTGCTTGCCGACAATGTTTGTGAATGTGTACGAGACTTATTTCATGTATGGCCTTGCCGATTGTAATGTTTCGTACACTCTATGACATGTTTCAATATCGTTGAATGTAGAGCCATCAGTCAGTCAGAGGTGCATCGCGGTGTTTCATTGTTCGTATTCGTAACTTCTTACCGTGAATAAGTACAGTCCAGTGAAAAAAAAACCTTAAAAGTTTTTGTGCTATTCAGTGATAGTGTGCATTTGAAGTGAGAATGGAGGTTTATTCAAACAGAGAAATGGCAGACATGCATCTCATGTATGGACTTGCCGAGTGTAATGCGGCCGCAGCAAGACGTCTGTATGCGGAAAGGTTTCCGAATCGCCGTCTGCCAGATAAGAAGCCTTTCAGATAATATACGAGCGTCTTGGTGATACAGGATCATTGAGCAAGCGAGTTTCAGATCGTGGTAAACCAATCAGCGCCAGAACTGTTGAGTTGGAGGAGCGGGTCCTGAATCGCGTGGAGGAAAGTAGTATAGCCGCAAAAGGGGAGAGTGCAGGAATGTTGCAGGTTATTATGTAATGTTGCAAAGGGGGTGGGGGTTGTTGCAAAGGGGGGTGGGTGTTGTGCAAAAGGGGGTTGTTGCAAAGGGGGGTGGGGGAAAGGGGGTGGGGGGAAAACTTGGAGGCGGCGTTATCCCCCAAGAGAAAGGAGGAGGAGAGAAAGGAGGAGAGGTGTTCACCTGGCAGGAGCCAAGTGCACATTAAGACTTCCAGCCGGGCTGGCGTTGTTTTATAGGCTCCTAATCAGCCAGTTGGCGTAAATGGCTTGAGTTGCCAGATACCGCGATACCGTTGTATACATTATTATAGACTCCTAATCAGCCAGTTGGCTGTAATGGTTGTCAGATACCTCTTTTTAGCAGTATTATTGCATACATTATTATTATATCCCTAATCAGCCAGTTGGCTGAGTTGCCAGATAGCGCCATGTATTCCATTGTATACACTATTATAGACTCCTAATCAGCCAGTTGGCTGGTTGTCAGATACCTCTTTTTAGCAGTATTATTGCATACATTATTATTATAGACTCCTAATCAGCCAGTTGGCTGGTTGTCAGATACCTCTTTTTAGCAGTATTATTGCATACATTATTATTATATACGCCTAATCAGCCAGTTGGCTGAGTTGCCAGATAGCTCCATGTATTCCGAAGACAGAGTTGCCAGATACCATTGTATACACTATTATAGACTCCTAATCAGCCAGTTGGCTTAGAAGGCTTAAATATTGCCAGATACCTGTTGTATACAGAATACCGGTAGTAGAAGGCATAACAATAAACAACATTGCATCATTCTTTTTATTATAAATATATAGAAAATAAATATACATTTGAGGAATATGCGTATAACAGAAATATATACACACAATTATGGATATATATATATATATATAAATAAAATATACATTTCAAATAAATATACATTTGAGGAATATGCGTATAACAGAAATATATACACACAATTATGGATATATATATATATATAAATAAAATATACATTTCATATACATTTCAATATGTACATAACAGAAATATATACACATAATTATATATAAAATAAATATACATTTCAAATATACATTTCACATACATTTCAATATGTACATAACAGTACAGGAGAAATACACACACACACACAATATGGTGATATATAAATAAAATATACATTTCATATACACTTCAATATGTACATAACAGTACAGGAGAAATATCAAGCAAAATATATATATATATATATATAAATAAACACAAATCAATAGAAATATGCGTATAATCGTCAAGCAAAATATATATATACAATTCACTTTTTTTCAAAATACTAAAATCGGTCTTAATCGAGTTTACAATTACATCATTATTGCTCTGCATTACGCAGTCTATGCGGCTTAATAATATTTCACCGCTTAAAGTATAGGGAAACCTGTATTCGATATGAATGGCTTTCATATCGTTCAGTACTATTTTTGTCCCCTTTACAACCGGTTGGCAAGTCATCTTTAAATACGTCTAGAATACAATCAAAAGCACGCACAAAGAGTTCATCGTTAGCTACATTATTAAACACAAGTTTATAAGAATGCTTTTCCAATCGAGGGTTTATTTCTACCGACTCGAGCTTTTCAATCGTGAACTCTTCACTCAACATAACGGCAATTGAAATAATCTTCTAAATCGTTACGGCAACTGCGCGTTATATAAAGAAATAGTTCTTCAGGGTGAACGGTGTAGGTGAGCTCAGCCTTGTACCGATCAATTGCTTTGTACCAAAGTTCATGGTATTTCAAAGAGTCTAAACTTTTTAAATAAACATCCAGCACTAGACCATTCTCACCAGTCCTACACTCGGTAAACCCATCGAGCAGAGCAGTGTATGCGTATTCAAGAACTGTATCAAAATAAAGCATATCCGTAACACGCGCGTCTAATATAGGTTTCAGTTTACGGAATCCGACGATTTCAAACATTCTGTCGAGGATGAAACGGTTTCGCGTAGGAATAAGAGCGTTATTATCAGAAGCATTCTTCCACATCAGCCTTATATCAATGCACGGCCGATCGTTATTTATACACAACGTACATACAACGGCGTATGAGGGCGCGTCACTAATCTGCTCTCTTCTTGTACCTACGTTAGCAGGTATTTTATAACGATCTTCACACCACTTATCAACTATCACAAAGATTCTATTCATCTCCTCGATACTTAAATAAACCCGTTTGTTTGTCGGTCTACATTCCGTTTCCAGTACATAGCTAATGGTACCGGAATTACGCCTGAACACGCGCAACGATTTCGTCACGGACACATCGTACGAGGCGTTGAGAATGCTGCTCAAAGGAAGTTCCATCGTATTCGAGGAGCGCACGTCTACTCGGTTCAAGCTCTGAGATAACTATGAGCCGTGTGAGGCACAGGCAGGAACGGTTCGACGGGCGGCTGACTCGATGATACGTGAATGGGCATGTTCGTACGACTCGAATTGTTGCACATATTTGTTTTTCCGTTTCGTCACTACCAGCCTACGCACTTTGGATAAGAACTAGGCGCTAATCATCTCCACACTCCGGCGCACTATTTGAGAGGAACATATGCTCATATTTTTCCTTTCTACCCATCAAACGATACTCGTCTCTAAAATCTGTTAAAAACTCACGCATGGCACTAGCCACAACCTCACTATGAACCTCATCATGATATACGTTAATATAGTGATAAAAACACCTAAGATTGTCCATGATCACGAGATTCACATTTTCAGACGTAGGGTATGAGTAATCGACATGGTGTAGCATGACGTAATACCGCTTGTCACACCACCCATCCACAAGGCTCATTATCCATACCTGCTGCTTCTCTTCTGCACGCGTTGTTTCTTTTACTTCACGGTGTATGTGAGACTTTATAAAGTTTAGCCCTGCAGCATACTTCAGCACATCGTCTGTGCAACGAAAGCCTTCAACAGTCTCACCAGAACATCCGTAGAGTATTTGTACATCTTGGAACTTCGCACAATCCAATGTGGCTTTAAAAGAGGCATAGGAGGGGAATAGGAAGTTTTTCGGTATCCACCACATCCTCACACTTTACTGAATACCATTTCATAAACGTTGTGCAAGCAATATTAAAGGTAGCCATTTCAATATACGTCTGATCTGAATACACGTCTGATCTCTCGGGCTTACTGCGGTCGACTGACCACGCAGGGACTCCCAGATAGTAGCATGACTCACGCAGTGGGCGGAGCTTAGAACTTTCACCTACACACACACACACACACACACACACACACACACACACACAAAGGAGAAAGTGAAACGCTATTTGATTTATTGAGATATTCATATATTTACAAATACGATTCGAGATATTCAAGTTATATATATATATATATATATATATATATATATATATACAAGACGATTATATACAAGACGTGTGAGTTAGAAGCATCATTGGTATCCAAAGGGTACGGTATCATAGGTGCCAGGTAACTGGTAACGTTTCCTATAGGTGTTACGGCACACCATCGTACCCCTAAGTTCCTTCACGCCTCCCAGCTTCTGCGCCCGAAAATTGTGGGTGCCTACAATTAGTTGGTGAGGTTCCAAACATACTAGATCCTTCAACGACTCAAAGTTAACAACCTCCCGATTCGCATGGTTGAGCGTAATACCCTTTGCCTTCACGATATATTTCATTTCATCCCCTACCCTGACCCGTACCCCATAAGTCTTAGGTCCTGTTGAGATAAAAGAGTCGGCGTATGCGTCGTCCCCATACTCATCCTTGATCTCATCAGTGAGCTCGCCGAGGAACTCCCCAATAGCGGGCATGTAATCACCCTCCCTCTCTGTGAATATCACGCTATCTGTATCGGCATACAATACTCTCCGCCCAAGAGAATGCAATAGACCCCAAAGTTTTATACGGGCGTAGGCTGTTGTGAAGCTCGCCACAGGTATGTTTGTAACCCTTGAGGTATCTGTGGCAAATTCAGTGTTGTTGTACTTTATTACGTAAGTATTACCTACATTCACGATCTCCATGACCTCTTTATCGGGGGCATTGGCATAATCCCAGACATCGCTATAACTTTGTGCCAAATGAATGTTCCCTCTGCCGGTATTCTGCGCAAATTTTCCCCATAGACTGTTTAGACACAATTTTGCACTAAAGCGCTTGCCAGGATTCTTTACAATTTGGACACGATCAAGTTGTATACCTTCGCGGTCGCGGTAACGTTGAATATAGGCAGACTTTTCATCTTCGGTATCAACTCCTCGCGGATACCCTGATGCTTCAACCTTATCCTTCAAAAAGGCGTTTATATATGGTGTGAAAAGGTTGGGGAGCTTCTGAAACCTCCACACCTCGTGTATCTTCAGTATTCTATAACCATGGCGTACGGCTAGGGCCAGCTCAGGACTTGTATATACGCCTCTGATCTTACGCTGGTGGGGTATATGGTTACATTCGCCGTTATCCTCTTCCGCGCACTTCACGCACAGGGGAAACATGAGCTTGTCGTCGATAACGACAGGTAAGATCGGCATCCATAAATTGCGTGGGGGGAGTACGTCTACGAAAGAGAGCCCAAAGTAATGATCATTCAAATTTTTTGAAAATTCATTGATGGATGGTAGGCTAGGCCCCACCAGTTTCTCAGGAGCGCCCACGGGGTACGGATTGCTCTTCATCACGTATGGGTATAAAGAACAGAAATCGTAGTAATGGAGCTTCACGCCCTCCGTAGGTGGGAAGTATAGTCTGAAAGGATTTGTACGTCCTCCAAACAAGCTATCACCACATTTGAGAGGATCCAGCACCATTGAACGCTTGATCGTTTTTATTTCCTCACGGTATACATCGTCTGTCTCCATCCGTGCATCATATTCATGCTCCCACAAGACTTTGTGAGTGAACTGTGATCCTATAAGTTGATCGCGGGTGCGGGTCGATGCAAGACAGTCGGCAGGAGACCTACCGTTGATATCTCCGGTGACTCCGCACTCAGGACGGGGGCATCCATGCCACCAGCAACCGTTAAAGGAGTACACAGTCTTCACACCAGTGACACGGTTTTCACTTAACCCATCAACCCAAAAAACACGTCCATTAATCTTAATGGGTACTTCACCCGTGTTGCGGGCGTGCTTTATGTATACACCTGTTTGTTGCTGCAGGTGTATGAGCCAGTAAATAGCCTTGTGTCCGTAACTGCGGGGGTTGTTTCGGTGAATAATGGCTAAGGTGTCTTTAGGCATGAAGTTATTCTTGAACACCGTAAAACATAATGATGCGATGGTGGTTGCGACTTGCAGTGGATCGCATTTGAAACGGGCTATGTACATACTTCTAAAGGCCTGGAAACATACTCTAAGCACGCGCACATCATTCACGCAATAACGCTCACATTCATCAGCTATATTATAAGGGTTACTTTCATTAAAACTGTCGTAGTATCGATCAAAGTCTTCACGTTCATCCATGCAGTCAAAATAATGTTTGGGGGGTGGTGGGCCTACGTAGTTTAAAGTCTCGCTGGTGAGGAAAGTGTATGGGAAGTATCCTTTGGAAACTTCAGCTGCTACTCCCATCACCTTGGGTAGCTTTGCTAATTTACAAGGTGTGAATAATAAAGTATCTTTAAATTGTACATTGCCTCTTATCTGCATCTGTATTAATTTGTTGCCTCTTTTCAATGGATCACCTGTAAATATCTCAGAGGATTCGTGTTCAAGCAACTCCTTATAAAGGAACTGCGTGTCAAACTTTGCCCCGTTATGGGCGAGAATATACACAGTCATTTTTTTGAACTTGTCGGCTAACTTGACAATATAGGACACAAATAGTTTCACAGGACTATCGCTGACATTCGTTTTAAAAACGTTTGTCCGTTTACCGCATTTGGGGCACTCGTCACATTCGATACCCATACACTCATCACAGATGGTCTGGCTCACAAGTAAATGTGGAATTACCTCTTTGGTTTCAGCGTTCGTATATGTTTCTATATCGTAGTACACAGTTATACAAGGGTTATTTTTAGGCTTAGCATCTTTCATATAACACACATGCTTTACTCCATCCGCCTTATATTCCTCCTGGCATGTAGGACAGTGAATTACGTCGCACTTGTGCTTAAATTTTCCCCAATTATCCATTGTGTGAAACATACCACATTCACAGATTCTCATTTTCCTGCACGTACCAATTGATTTATGGAGATCAAAGCAGCTATTATTGAAAAATGTGCGTCTACACACATCACAGTCTCTCTTCTCAACTACACGGCTTTCACATTTGGTGCTTTTACACTGCTCACATACCATGTGACATTCTTTACAATGTCTCACTATATCATCCGCAAACTCGAGGCACCCCTTACACAAATCATGATGTCTCCCATATTTTCGACTTTTGTCATAACTCGCGTAAAGCCCCCTTATATTACGGATGGGGAGATACGTTGTCCTGACAATCCTAAAATAAGTAGGGGCCTTGTACGATCTCTCACACAGCTTTTAAAAACATACACAGTCCGGCGGCGATCATCCAAACCAAATATAACTATGCGCACATTCATTTCCTGTTCTACCTTTCTCAGCTCTTCAGGACCCATATTACAGTCAAATTCAAGTTCACAGTCTACAGCTAGTTTACGGGCACGCTCAACGATCGTAGGCAGCCAAATTTTTTGAGTCCGTGTATTTTGTACAGTAAACATACGTGCTAAGAGTACTGCTATAAAGCCGCAACCACGATCGACGTTTATATGCCTTCGGTAAATAGTTGGAGAATTGAAGTTAAGAGTGTACGGTATGGCACTATGACCCGCAACACGGAATACACGGTCAATATTTACCGTGAAGTTGTCCATATTGAAGGCTATACTACTTTGGACGGCTTGCATTATACGCCCTAATATATATTCTACATCTTCAGCAGCCAAACGTCTAACGGTACTATCACCCAATAATCGTCTACATCACCGTCATCTGACCCGAACCCAAAGGACAGACTCGTCCTGACCTCACGCTCGTCGCGATTCTGAAGAGCAAACTCTATAATATGCTGTACTACCCTGCGTATCCCGCGCTCAATTCCATTGCTATACAGGGCTCTAGGGTCGACCCTGACTCTATACCGATTTCTAGTCAAGGCGGGGGTGGGGGCTGCGGATCGCACTAACTCGAACGTAATAACATCCTCAACAGAACGGGGGGCGGAATTAGTGGATATTAGGTGCTGCTGATGGGGGCCCTGTTGCGTAGGAGGGTTGGGGATCTATTATTGTAGACTTAACAGAACGGGGGGCGGAATAAGGGGGTATATTAGGTGCTGCTGCTGGGGAGGTTGTTGCGTAAGAGGTTGAGGGTTGGGGGTCTGCTGCAACAGGTACGTATTTCGGCGCTTTATACCTGATGTGGGGTTCTCATACCTCCGCTTTGGACGTGCAACCTGTATCGCTGGTGAGGGTTCAGGGGAGGAGATCACAACTACACTGTCATCGTCATCCGTAATGATAGGGTGCTCTACCTCATCGTCGGTTCTGTGGGAGAAGAAATATAAGGATCAGCACTCAAAATTTGTAATATTTTGTAAATGACCCACTTAGGAGTGTGACGTGTTAGAAATGGACTCTGTAGAAAAATTCAGATTCACGAGCCCATCCACATGTATTATATCTGGACCTACAGGATGTGGTAAAACTGTGTTTATGCTTAAAATCATTAAAGAAAAGGGCGAGATGTTCTCGAAATTTGTGCATAAAGTTATATGGTGCTATTCGACGTATCAATCAGTGTTCAACGAGTACCAAGATGATATTTTGTTCCACAAAGGTGTATATGACGTTAATTCGCTAAAGGGAACTGAACATACAATCATTGTAATTGACGATCTCATGTTGGAGATGGATAAAACGTTTGCCGAGACATTTACAGTATACTCCCACCATCTTAACATAAGCGTGTTCTTCATCAATCAGAATCTATTTTTCAAAAATAGATACATGCGCGATGTGTCGTTAAATACGCAATATCTAGTCTTATTCGCGCAACGTAGAGATGTATCACAAATTGGGGTATTAGCCAATCAAATGTTCCCGAATCAGCGTAAGGAGTTTTTGGAAGTTTATAAAGAAGCTACAAGCACGCGTTACGGATATTTGCTTTGCGACCTTCATCCGCGAAACACGTTTAGAGTGCTTCTGCGAACGAATATATTTCCAAACGAGCCTGAAACGGTGTATATTCCAGAATGACAAAGAGACTAAAGAAATACCATGAATTAATAAAAATCTATCATCGACTGCCCCGGGCAATGCAGCAGATGTTTATTAAAAATATCGACGCCGACTTTTTAAAATGCATCTGTGAAATCTGTCTTAACGTTATAAATTGCAATGTATCAATGAAAACCCATCAGAAGGCTCGCCTACGCCGCTACAAGAACATAATACGTACACTCGCTCGTAAAAGTCAAACTGTAGCGAAGAAAAAACGAGTTATTGTGCAAACAGGAGGGTCATTTCTCCCATCTTATTTTCAGTTTTGGGCCCTTTACTGACTAGATTAATATAATGAAGAAAGTGGTAGTGATTCCCCACGAGGTGTACGCTTCACTGCAAAGAGACACGGATCTAGATCCCCGTAAAAGCAGACTTAA
This sequence comes from Bathynomus jamesi, assembly GCA_023014485.1. Lineage (NCBI taxonomy): Eukaryota > Metazoa > Arthropoda > Malacostraca > Isopoda > Cirolanidae > Bathynomus > Bathynomus jamesi. The sequence goes on from JAJOZX010004474.1 coordinate 23,645, forward strand.
AAGAATGGAAAGCGAATTGTTAGCCCTATTAAACAGTGAAAAAACACCTGATGAGAAAAGAATCTTATACCAAGAAGCTCTGCAGAAATTTCTTCACGAGTACGAAAATTATAAGAGCCCTACGGAGATTCCTGTGGTTATTAGGCACAGCACGGGGGACGATGGCGACATAGGACCTGTACCCGACGATACAGCTGATCAACCAAAAAGATTAGCCACACAACATATCGAACATGTATTAAAAAATACCCTCCCACTTACATTGAGGAGTAAAGGCTTAAGTCTTTATAATCTATTGAATGAGGATCCCGCCATACAATGGACCGATACAGGGGAGATCATTGTGGAAGGATCAAAGGTACAGGGATCGAATATCGTAGACATTGTCCATGATCTGGTGAGAAAGTGGGATAGGCCATCACCATCAGGATGGAAGCATATTAAAGCAAGACTACAACAAATAAATGTCCCTAAAACGTTGATAGGAAATCTGAACAGGTTAAAAGACTTGGAACACGCAACGTCTGTGGCACAATTGAAGACGCCGTCACCCCCTGCGGTAACACCTTTGAAGAGGAGAAGAAGAGGTTAAACCAACCCTACCCACCTGCCTCTAAAATACGCAAATGGCTAACGTATTAACTAAACGTTATTATGACATTTCTACCCCATCCTCTTACGGCGGCGTAGATAGACTGCACGTTTACGGAGTAGGAAAAAAAGATGTTGAAAGATTTTTGAGGGAGCAGGACGCTTATACGCTTCATAAGCCTGTGAGAAAAAGGTTTAAAACAGCCAAGACAACGGCTTCCTCGATTGATTCTATTTGGCAAGCAGATTTAACAGACATGCAAAGATATTCTGTGTATAACGATGGTTACCGCTACATTCTATTCATAATAGACGTATTCTCTAGATATCTGTGGCTAGTTCCTCTGAAAAATAAATCACCTGAAACAGTTGCTAAAGCCACCAAAACGCTAATGTTAAAAGAAAACAGGGTTCCTGGCTATTTTTGTACGGATATGGGGAAGGAGTTTATAGGCCGTGCTTTTCAGAATATGTTGACAGAGTTTAATATCAGCTATTACACAACCAATTCTATACATAAGGCTTCTTTAGCTGAAAGAGTTCAGCGCACCATAAAGGAACGCATGCACCGTTATTTTACACATAAAAACACATACAGATTTCTAGACATTCTGGAACCATTGGCATCATCCTACAACCGCTCACACCATCGCACGATTGGGGCAACACCTAACGAAGTTTTAGAAAGAGGTACGCTCCCGAGAAGAGATGGACCACCACCACCACCACCACCACCACTCTGTGCGCTTCAAAATCAATGATTATGTAAGGCTGTCGCGTTCGGGGAATAAATTCGCAAAGGGTTTTGAGCAAGGATGGACACGCGAGATTTTTAAAGTTAGGGCTGTGAGACCTAAAGGTGTGATAATGATGTATTACATTGAAGATTTGAATGGGGAAGAAATCTCAGGAGGCTTTTACCGCGAGGAATTGCAGAAAGTTGCGTTTAATTTAGAAAAAAATGTGTTTAAAATTGAGAAAATTTTAGGAAGCAAAGGTTCAGGAAGGAGAAAAATGTACCTGGTGAAATGGCTAGGGTACCCAGAAAGCTTCAACACCTATATAAAAGCTGATGCAATAATGAAGCTTAAATAGTATGCAACATGGCTCCTAACCATTTCTACGTCACACTCCCGTCCTCCTCGTCCCTGTCTGTACACCCTAACAACACGCTAGCCAACTTTGTAACAGAACTCCATGGGCACATTGAATTGGGTCGTGATTCGTATGAGGTGGGGATATGCGAAATTCAGCTGGACACCGTCTTTTTAAATATTGAACATGAAGAAACCGTTTTTACGATTCTTAGAGACATTGACGAGTGTGAAAAAGCTGGGGTAGCTATGGATGAAACTATGCGCATCGCTTGGACTAAGATTGCACGGTATTACAGTACAGAAGTAAGACTAGGGCCGGGTCAATATGGTTCGGCCGAGGATGTTGTGAGAGGCTTAAACGTAAGTTTAAGAAACTCAAACCTTACGAATGATTTAGTATATGAAATCGTAAACAACCCTGCACATACACTAATCCTAAAATCAAAGACTAACAGATGTCTTAAAGAACATAGAAAGTTCAAAATTCTAACCAACGGCCGATATAGCGCAGCCTTCCAAAGAGACACATTTCACGAGACACAGTATAACTTGTCCAGATTAATGTATCAATTGAAGATGGAGAAATTGGCTGAAAGGTCCCCAGACATGTGCTATATTTACAGTAATATAGTGGAGCACCAGTTTGTTGGGGATACCCAGGCACGCCTGCTGCGCATTGCTCACATCCCCAACCATAGAGGAAGGAGTTTGAGTATTACATATGACAGACCCCATTATGTGAATGTCGCAACTAATTTAATAACCAATATCACAATATATATAAGAACGATTGAGGGCGAAAACTTCCCATTCGGTAACGGGAGCTTAACAGTGAAGCTACACTTTCGACGCACTGAGTTATAATGGATAGAAAGCCTTTCACCGTCTATCGAGGGATGCGATACCAGCGCGGTAGTGGACTTGGATCCATTTTTTCATCCATACTACGTACGGCTGTTCCTTTGCTGAAGAGGGGTGCCAGATACCTTGGAAGGAAAGCGCTACAATCAGGCCTTAACACTGCAGAAGACATATTGGCCGGGGCTAAACCTAAAGAAGCCCTAAAAAAACATTTAAAGCGTACACGGAACGAAATCATCAAAGATGCAAAGAGAAAAATGCGTGGTGGCGGGAAGAAGAGGGCTCCCCGGAAGAAGAAGAAGGGGTCACGTGGTATTAAACGTAAAAGGCTATCAAAAAAGAAATGCTGTAAGCGAATGAAACCTATGGTTGACCACTTTTTTGACTGATATAAGCTAAGGATATTGATCTCATGAATCATAGTTTGTTTACCACTTGTCGAGAGAGGAGTCACTATTTCGCCATGGCACGCTTCATCCACCCATGTAGTTCACAATGCTGTAAGTCGGAGCTGTCCTTTTTTGAGCTCCCGCCAACCCAAGTTTCTATTGAGCACAGTGACTTTATTACAATTAACCCTTTAAACACAATTAGTTCCCCGAGTGCACCTATAGAATTCGTGATACCCAGCTCAGGTCCTTACTTTTTTGATCCAAGCTGTGTGCACATGTACGCTAAGCTACGTATAGCCCATTCTGATGGAACGGCCTGCGATGACAAATATGCTGTATACCCTGAAACAAACTTTCTGCACGCCATATTCAACCAGTGTGACGTATATTTAAATCAGACCAACATATCGGCAGGCACGGGGTACTATCATCTACGAGCCTATTTGGAAAATGTCCTCAACTTTTCCAAAGAAGCGAAGGCTACCTTTTTAAGTGCGGAGGGATATTATCAAACTAAAGATGAAAATAGTATAAAGGACAAATTTAAAAATTCTAAAAAGAAAATATACGAGTGTTTTGGACGGTTGCACACAGATTTCACTTTCCAGGAGAAGTTGCTTGTGAACGGGGTGGATATGAAAATAAAGCTCACCCGCACGAGTCCTGAGATCTGCTTAAATCTGGATGCGAATCAAGAAGAGGGCGCAAAGTCCGTTGTGGTTCACATTATGGACACATACCTCCGCGTACGGCGAGTGAAATTAAGTTCACCAAAACAACTAGAAATTGAGAAAAATTTACTAAACGCTACAGTGAAATATCCTATTAACAGAGTGCAGATCAAACTATATACGGTTCCTGCAGGGTTGGCATCGAAGCAGATAGAAAACATTGCCCTGGGAAATCTTCCTAAAAGGATATTAATCGGCATGCAGGACCACGCTTCGGTGAATGGAAAATATAAAAAGAGTGCCTTTAAATTCGAGAATTTCGGACTTAAAAATATAACTCTATACGTTAATGGCACTGCTTTGGGTGGAACAATGGGTACGGACTATTCATCAGACGCTGTGTTACCTCTTTGTGCCAGAGCCTATAGTAATCTGACCCATATTGCAGGTGATTGTGATGAGCTTGGTAATGGGGTAACGCAGGAAGAATTCATTGATCAATTTAACCTTTATCCGTTTGACATTACACCTGACTTATCTGCTAGCGTAAATACCCATTTAACACCACAGCAGAGCGGTAACATCTCAGTGCGGCTGGAATTCGCCAAGCCTATAGACGCTCCTATTAGTGTACTAGTATATCTCGAATCGCAAGCCCTAATAGAAGTAGATAGATTTAGAAGCGTTATCACTGACTTTTAAAATGGATGCTAATACACTTCAGAAAGTAATGGAGCGAGTCACACGTTCCAAATTTATCGGCGTGTTTGCGAAGAATGAAACATTGAGTTTGCCAAGTACGCGAGAATGCGGTAGTCTTATTGTGAACACAGACATCATCGGTAATGAAGGGATTCACTGGATCGCTGTCTATTTTAAAAATAGACAGCGCCTGTACTATTTTGATTCACTCGGTACTCAACCCTGGAGTGACCCTATTATTGTAAAATTTCTCGCTCAGTTACATATTCCCGAAGTTGTATGGAACCCATTTCGTATGCAGGGATATTTTACTAATGTTTGCGGAATGTACTGTGTCTCATTTCTCATGCATATGTCAAATGATAAAGAATTTATAAATTTTTTAAATTTATTTGACCCGTGTCACACTCACCGAAACGATGAAATGGTATGCAGACAGATAAAAAACCGTTTTCCAATTGTACGTACTCGTTGTATATTATAATGTTTTTGTTCGTATATTTGTATATTCGTTTATTGTACTGATTTCTTTCATTTAATAAATTTATGAAAATATATTGTCTTCTTATCCCAAAAAGATCGAAAAACACTTACATTATTTGACATTGTTGACTGATTAGTATATCATCCGTATTCCCTTCAAAAGATTGTATAACTCGTGTCAAATCCTCATCGGACCTTAAAGGAAAACATATACAGAGTATACAGACAGACAGATCCCCATTATGTGAAGATATCTTTGGTTCGAGGAGTGAACGCCATAAAAATTTCGATTTTAGCATAATGGGGAAATAACATTGATTGACATTTTTGGCGAGTATCTATTTGACGAAATACTACAACTCTCCGTATATATATAAAATCGAATTATGGACACTTACATTTCTATGGTAGTCCCTTGCGTCGGATTGTAAGGAGCGTCACTGCAAATATCTTCTACGGTTTGCGTCGAAAATAGTTCGCCACAATCAGCAGCATTGAAAAGACTAATTGTGGTTAATGCTGCAGTATCACGTTCTTCATACAAGTCTGGGGAGACGTACAGGTCCATGGTGGAGGATGTGTGACACTGCTGACTGATCAGTATATCATCCGTATTCCCTTCAAAAGATTGTATAACTCGTGTCAAATCCTCATCGGACCTTAAAGGAAAACATATACAGAGTACAGACAGACAGATCTCCATTATGTGAAGATATCTTTGGTTCGATTACCAATTTCGATTTTAGCATGATGGGGAAATAACATTGATTGACATTTTTGACTAGTATCTATTTGACGAAATACTACAACTCTCCGTATATATATAAAATCGAATTATGGACACTTACATTTCTATGGTAGTCCCTTGCGTCGGATTGTAAGGAGCGTCACTGCAAATATCTTCTACGGTTTGCGTCGAAAATAGTTCGCCACAATCAGGCATTGAAAAGACTAATTGTGGTTAATGCTGCAGTATCACGTTCTTCATACAAGTCTGGGGAGACGTACAGGTCCATGGTTGATTATTCACTGATGCGAAAATAGCTACTGTTACTCCCAACTGAAAATATCCCCTTTTATATGCACATTCGCCAAGCTCCGCCCAAAAGACCAGATGTTCGTCGTGATTGGCTGCCGATGTAGCTGGGTGGAGCTATGACGTGTACCAATCCGCTATAACGAGACCGGACGAGTAACATATATATAAAATCGAATTATAGGCACTTACATTTCTATGGTAGTCCCTTATATTATATTTTTTACTTACAAATTATTAGTATTGTTTGTTAACATAATTGTTAACTTATTTTATAATAAAGAAATTATATCCTAATTATATTTTAAAAAGAACATTCGGTTTCAACGTTAAGCTGTGGTCTAAGGCGGCGTGGCATGAATAAATACTAAAATAAAATTAAATGTTAAAAATCTTTATTCATACGTTATTAAAAGTTAAAAATCTTTATTAATAAAACAGGATAGAAGCATATGAAAGTCAAGGTAAACTATAGTTGCAAATTATAGTTAGGTTATACGATGTTTTTCGGGCATACTACTGCCTCGGGTTAAATGATCCTGTTATTTTAAATCACGTATTTGAAAGAGTTAATCATTATTGCTACATAGAAAAAATCGTGCATTACGATGTTTTTCGGATATACTACTGCCTCGGGTAAATGGTCCTGTTATTTTAAATCACGTATTTGAAAGAGTTAATTATTATTGCTACATAGAAAAAATCGTGCATTACGATGTTTTTCGGATATACTACTGCCTCGGGTAAAATGGTCCTGTTATTTTAAATCACGTATTTAACGACACATCGCGCTCATTTCCATTGCTATATATGGCTCTAGGATCGGCCCTGACGAGATGTATTTCGTAGGTTAGGTTAGGTCTCTTACATATAAAAGTCCATGTGGTAGAGTAAGCAACGAACCCCATCGACGAGATGTATTTCTGAACCCATGTTAAACTGGTTAACCTTTGGTTAGCTTCCGCCCGAATTGTTCATTCTGACGAAGGTCAAGCTTTTCACTCCACCTTAGACCTACAGTTTAACGTGGATTCCGAACCACGACCATCAGTAGCCCAGCGTCTTGACCACTAGGCCTCCTAGGGTGCCCATTTATCTACCAACCACTTTCTTTATTGTTGGAAGGATGAACAGCTGGGCTTTGCTGCGCGCCGGCTGCCGTCGGGTCTCGAACCCTGGGCCGATGGATTCGTAGTCCGCGACGCTAACCACTACACCACCGAGGCGGTATTTGTCATTACTTACTCGGACTATAGTGGATTTAATTATCCCAGAAGAGTTCCTTGTTCCATGCACGGTCTGTGTGTAGCATATATATCTATATATATATATATATATATATATATATATATATATATATATGCATCAGTAAATGAGGCTTGCACCACTAAAGCGTTTGCCAAACATGGTGTACCACGGTAAATTCAATATATATATATATATATATATATATATATATATATATATATATATATTGGGGGGGGGAGATCTCTCACCCGTTCTTCGGCCCGACCCCGTTCATTGTAGAAATAATTAATAATGATAATAAGAATTGATGTGCAAGGTGTTTGCAGTTAAGATGTAGTTTGTGTGTAAAAAGTTATTTATTAATAATAGAATTAATTGGCTTCAAATTATATTTTAAAATACGCGTAAATATTTGTAGAAGTAACAAGAATGATAAATTAATATCTGGAGTCAGTGGTGATTTCTGCTCGAATAGCTTGTAGAAGGATAATCCCGACCCGAAAAAGGTCCCTAGAGACCTTTTTCGTTCGAATCGTGTCCCTAGAGACACGATCGACCCCGCTATAGTGGCTTGGGCAAATCCAAATGAATAATTTCTTATTTTTACGTCATTTTTCATTTTTTTCGTCGCAGGAATGAGGCTATATGTTTCATAAGTTTTCATCTCGTTTGGTGGAATTGTATCGTAAATTATTTAATGAAGTTTCAATTAATTGGTTTTACTGTTATTTAGGAAAATTTATATTGGGAGCAAACGTTACAATAATAACAAGCTTATGTCGATATAGTTACCCATTGAATTGGACTCTTTATTCACGTTTCTATTATTTATTGATTGGTGCATAATTAGTTGGGTAACCCTTATAAAAATTCGTTTTCTGTCTAACGATTTATTTATTGGGTAACTTTACTAATTCTATTAACGCGTAATGAAAGAGGCGCTTGTGTTATTTTATACGGTTGAATCTTGTATAACCATATAAATATATATTGTGGTATTTTATATGATTCATTAGTTTATTATATATACAAGTACATTTGGAATAACAGCCGTCATATATGTGTTACACGATTAATGGGACACATGGCGCTATCTGGCAACTCAGCCAGAATAGAGGATTATAAAAGATCGCGAAGCTGGTGAAGAACCATTCCCCCCTCGGCTCCGGCCGAGTAAGGAGCTCTGCTCCTTCTATTTCAGGCCCTTTGGTAAACCCCATAGTGGCCTCTTAGGTTAGGGAAACGAAAATAAATTGGGGGAGAACTCCACTCTGTCCTTCAAGTCTCTCTCTCTCTCTCTCTCTCCTGCATGTATCTTCCTCCTTCAGATGTCTCTCTCTCCTGCATGTTTGCCTCCAGCATGTGTACTGCATGTGTACTCCTGCATGTGTGCGTGTACCTCCAGCATGTGTACCTACTGCATGTGTACTGCATGTGTGCGTATGTGTGGTACCTCCAGCATGTGTACTCCTGCATGTGTACCTATCCTCTCTCCTTCAGGCGTCTCTCCCTCCTACAGGCATCTCTCTCTTCTGGCTGATTAGGAGCCTATAAAACAACGCCAGCCCGGCTGGAAGTCTTAGTGTGCACTTGGCTCCTGCCAGGTGAACACCTCTCCTCCTTCTTTCTCTTGGGGGATAACGCCGCCTCCAAGTTTCCCCCCCACCCCCCTTTGCAAACAACCCCCACCCCCCTTTGCAACAACCCCCTTCCCCCTTTGCAACAACCCCCTCCCCTTCCCCCCTTTGCAACAACCCCCCCCCCCTTTGCAACATTACATAATAACCTGCAACATTCCTGCACTCTCCCTTTTGCGGCTATACTACTAACGCAGTTTAATAATAAACAGGAACACCAGAGAAAATACAAACATCCTTCAAGGTTTAATAGTACCAACGTTTCGGAATGCACTAATTCCATCTTCAGGGCTAAAACAATAAAATTCCAAATCACATACAAAATACAAATTGCTTAATAACAATTTAAAATAAACTTAAAAAATTATAAAAAGTAGCTAAGAAAATGTAAAACATTAAAACTAAAAGGTAAATAAATGTGAAGTTAAAAAGTTAAAATTATAAAAAAGTAAAAGCATTAAAACTGAAATGTAAATAAAATAAACTAGTACCTTAACCAAAACATAGCAGATCTATCGATGATTCGTCAGAATTTAGGTCTGGTTTTAGTTTATAAATAAACAAAGACTCCATAATTTTAAGCTTAAGGTCAGAGCTTCCGGCAGCAAGTACGGTGAAATTAGACTGTGAAATTGGGTGGTTATTGTTGTGCGAGTGATTACGTATGAGAGAATTAGGTGGTTTGCCAAGGGGTAAATTTGTACGGACCGATTTACCGAGATGTTCGTAAATACGAGATTTTAAATGTCTTTTAGTTTTACCTATATATGACCCCATACAGTGGTCACACTTGTATTGATAAACTATATAGATGACTTAAGAAGTGTAGGAATAACATCCTTGTATTTAAATAAATGGTAAATCGATTTAGACGGGGTGAATATAATTTTTATACACAGTTGTGGGTAGAATTCCTTGAGCAATTTTAAAAGTTTGTTTCTAATGTTAAAACTTGAGGTTCCCATATAGGGCAAAGTGAAATACAGGATATCTTTGGGGACTGTAATTAAGTCTCTAGTTGTAGGGCTTATTAGTCTATTTAAGGTTCTGCCTATTGTAGTCTCCACCAGTCTAGAAGGGAAATTATTCTTAGCAAGGAGTTTTCGGATGAAATCTAGTTCATCGTGTAGTTTGAAGTAATCTGAACAGATATTGAAAGCTCTATTGGTCAGGGTCGAGATTAAATTTCGTTTGAAACCTAAAGGGATAAAGGAAGAAAAGTTCGTAGTAAGATTGGTGAATGTCGGCTTTCGGTAAACCGAAGTTTCAAAAGAGGAATTAGTTTTTATTATCTTAATGTCCAAAAAGGACAGAGAGCTATTTGATTCAACTTCTGAAGTAAATTGAATGTTAGGGTGCTTAGAATTAAGGTAATTACGAAACAAAGGGATATGGTCTGGTGATTTAAACAGGAGAAAAGTGTCATCAATATATCTATAATAAAAAACCGGTTTAAAGTTGGAAGGACACTCATTCAACCATTTGACTTCATGATGACACAGAAACGCGTTAGCTAAGGTGGGACCAAGAGGCATACCCATTTGAACACCTTCAGTCTGTTTAAAATATTCACCGTTGAATATAAATATAAGGTCTTCCACGGAAAATTTTAGTAGTTCTTTCATTTGGCCTCTATTAAAACCCTGCACAGTATCAGTATTATTAAAAAGATTGTCAATACATATATCAATAGTTTCTGCAACAGGCACATTGGTAAATAAAGATTTTACATCGAAGCTAGCCATTGTGTAAGAATTATTATTTAATGAGGTAATTTCTCTAACGAAAGAAAAAGAATCCCGTGCTGTATACAAATTATAAGTTATAGGTGATAGTATGGGAACCAAGAATTTTGAAAGGTTATAACTAAAAGTTCCTAGAGCCGATAAAATTGGCCTAAGCGGACAATTAGGTTTGTGTATTTTAGGGAGTCCATACATAATGCCTGGGCTGGATCCAGAAACAAATAATTTAGCAAAAACCGTGTCTGAGATTATTTTATTAGATTTAAGTTTTCTAAGATACCTATTAATTTTATCTTCCTGTTTTAAAATTAAAGCAAAAATGTCACCAGTTACTTTAGTAAATCTAGTTGCATCATTTAGAATATCTAACATTTTATCGACATAAACATTCCTGTCCAAAAGAACAACGCCATTGCCTTTGTCTGGTCTTGTAACCACCAATGACTTGTCCAAAGACAGATTTCTTAGACTTTGAAACTCTTCCACCTCCATATTAGATCTATTGCCATAAGGGTTAAAAGCATAAAATGAAGTAAAAGCTAAATTACGTAAATTATTAGATAAAAAGTTAAAACCTTTACTATGTGGGTCAAAGAATGAATGTTTAAAAAGATCCTTAAAAAATAACTCAAAGTTGAGGAAATAATTGTAAAAATTAAGTTTCTTTGGAGTAAGAGAGAATTTCAGGCCTTTACAAAGGGCAGATTTTTGAATATCACTGAGAACTTTGGAAGAATAATTAAAGATGAGATCATTAGCTGCTAGATTATTACTCGTATTATATCCTAATTTTTGGAGTTTCCGGTTCTGAACAAAATTCACCCTTGCAATACATTTCAAATTGCCCGTCTGAATGACGTTCAAAAGATGTGTTGAATCTATACCAGACACAAGAGACTTAAAATCACAAGTAGACCGATTAAGATCCCGATTACATTCATTACTGAGCCTTTTCTTAAATTTAATTTCTGCATCTAGTAATTGTTTTTGACAGTTCCTATAGGTTTCACTTTTTTGTAAATGAAAGTTACTAAGTTTGAACCTCAAAAAGCCAGGAATCAAACCCTGGTTTCTGCAGCAAGTAAGGGACCGCAAATCACACTGAAGTTTTCTAGCCTTGTAGTCAAGTTTTTCAAGTCTTCTATACATGTGCAATGCTGGTCTTCCATAGCGTTTGGTGATTATATCGGCTATTGATTGGTGGCGCGGAAAACGCAGTTTAATAATAAACAGGAACACCAGAGAAAATACAAACATCCTTCAAGGTTTAATAGTACCAACGTTTCGGAATGCACTAATTCCATCTTCAGGGCTAAAACAATAATATTCCAAATCACATACAAAATACAAATTGCTTAATAACAATTTAAAATAAACTTAAAAAATTATAAAAGTAGCTAAGAAAATGTAAAACATTAAAACTAAAAGGTAAATAAATGTGAAGTTAAAAAGTTAAAATTATAAAAAAGTAAAAGCATTAAAACTGAAATGTAAATAAAATAAACTAGTACCTTAACCAAAACATAGCAGATCTATCGATGATTCGTCAGAATTTAGGTCTGGTTTTAGTTTATAAATAAACAAAGACTCCATAATTTTAAGCTTAAGGTCAGAGCTTCTGGCAGCAAGTACGGTGAAATTAGACTGTGAAATTGGGTGGTTATTGTTGTGCGAGTGATTACGTATGAGAGAATTAGGTGGTTTGCCAAGGGGTAAATTTGTACGGACCGATTTACCGAGATGTTCGTAAATACGAGATTTTAAATGTCTTTTAGTTTTACCTATATATGACCCCATACAGTGGTCACACTTGTATTGATAAACTATAGATGACTTAAGAAGTGTAGGAATAACATCCTTGTATTTAAATAAATGGTAAATCGATTTAGACGGGGTGAATATAATTTTTATACACAGTTATGGGTAGAATTCCTTGAGCAATTTTAAAAGTTTGTTTCTAATGTTAAAACTTGAGGTTCCCATATAGGGCAAAGTGAAATACAGGATATCTTTGGGGACTGTAATTAAGTCTCTAGTTGTAGGGCTTATTAGTCTATTTAAGGTTCTGCCTATTGTAGTCTCCACCAGTCTAGAAGGGAAATTATTCTTGGCAAGGAGTTTTCGGATGAATCTAGTTCATCGTGTAGTTTGAAGTAATCTGAACAGATATTGAAAGCTCTATTGGTCAGGGTTTCTTCCTTTATCCCTTTAGGTTTCAAACGAAATTTAATCTCGACCCTGACCAATAGAGCTTTCAATATCTGTTCAGATTACTTCAAACTACACGATGAACTAGATTTCATCCGAAAACTCCTTGCCAAGAATAATTTCCCTTCTAGACTGGTGGAGACTACAATAGGCAGAACCTTAAATAGACTAATAAGCCCTACAACTAGAGACTTAATTACAGTCCCCAAAGATATCCTGTATTTCACTTTGCCCTATATGGGAACCTCAAGTTTTAACATTAGAAACAAACTTTTAAAATTGCTCAAGGAATTCTACCCACAATGTATAAAATTATATTCACCCCGTCTAAATCGATTTACCATTTATTTAAATACAAGGATGTTATTCCTACACTTCTTAAGTCATCTATATAGTTTATCAATACAAGTGTGACCACTGTATGGGGTCATATATAGGTAAAACTAAAAGACATTTAAAATCTCGTATTTACGAACATCTCGGTAAATCGGTCCGTACAAATTTACCCCTTGGCAAACCACCTAATTCTCTCATACGTAATCACTCGCACAACAATAACCACCCAATTTCACAGTCTAATTTCACCGTACTTGCTGCCGGAAGCTCTGACCTTAAGCTTAAAATTATGGAGTCTTTGTTTATTTATAAACTAAAACCAGACCTAAATTCTGACGAATCATCGATAGATCTGCTATGTTTTGGTTAAGGTACTAGTTTATTTTATTTACATTTCAGTTTTAATGCTTTTACTTTTTATAATTTTAACTTTTTAACTTCACATTTATTTACCTTTTAGTTTTAATGTTTTACATTTTCTTAGCTACTTTTTATAATTTTTTAAGTTTATTTTAAATTGTTATTAAGCAATTTGTATTTTGTATGTGATTTGGAATTTTATTGTTTTAGCCCTGAAGATGGAATTAGTGCATTCCGAAACGTTGGTACTATTAAACCTTGAAGGATGTTTGTATTTTCTCTGGTGTTCCTGTTTATTATATATATATATATATATATATATATATATATATATATATATGCTGCAAACCCACAAGGAAAAAGAAAAACGATTCCAAGGTCTTTCGTGTATTCAAAGCTACACCTCGTCAGGGAATGAAGATAAAGGCGAGAAGCCCATAAATATATACAACGTACAGGAAAAACAAAACAATTAGCACATACTTAACAAAGGTTAATGAGAGGCAAAAGAAATTTTAACATGATATCGTCAATTTTATACGTCCCCGCACTGTTATTGAAAGTGTTTTTAAAATGAATAAATGCACATTCTAGAATATTTCTTTCTATTATATCTCTGTTTTTAACAAGCGCTTTAGAACTATCCCACTTGATGCTATGGTTACATCTATACATATGGTTAAATAAAGCATTGGAAGTATTAGCTGTTCTACACGCATATTTATGCTGTTTTACCGTAATATCTAACGTTTTACCGGTTTGGCCTATATATACTGAGTTACATTGTGTACATCCGATCGAATACACACAACCAACAACATTATCAGGGCTATTCTTTATTAGGCGTGATTTAACAGTATTATTATACTTAAAGATTACATTAATGCCAATTGTTTTAAGTACAGTTGGAAGGTATTGAAAATTAACATGGTAAGGTAGGCTAAGGATATTTTTACGCTGAAATTCCTTTACAATTACATTATTATAATACCTATTCTTGGCTTTCTTAAGACAGTTATCTAAAAATGAAATAGGATAACATAATTTAGTACCAATATTCATGATATTGCATAACTCGGAATCTAAAAATTCAGGACTGACAACTCTCAATGCTCGAAGAAACATAGCAGAGAAAATAGAGGATTTAATCGAAGGATGATGGTCAGAATAAAAATGCACATAAGAGTTATTATTAGTAGGCTTACGGTAGACTTCATATTTGAACTGATTAGAGCATCTCCAAATTTTAGATCAAGAAAAGATCTAAAAATTTGGAGATGCTCTAATCAGTTCAAATATGAAGTCTACCGTAAGCCTACTAATAATAACTCTTATGTGCATTTTTATTCTGACCATCATCCTTCGATTAAATCCTCTATTTTCTCTGCTATGTTTCTTCGAGCATTGAGAGTTGTCAGTCCTGAATTTTTAGATTCCGAGTTATGCAATATCATGAATATTGGTACTAAATTATGTTATCCTATTTCATTTTTAGATAACTGTCTTAAGAAAGCCAAGAATAGGTATTATAATAATGTAATTGTAATGGAATTTCAGCGTAAAAATATCCTTAGCCTACCTTACCATGTTAATTTTCAATACCTTCCAACTGTACTTAAAGCAATTGGCATTAATGTAATCTTTAAGTATAATAATACTGTTAAATAACGCCTAATAAAGAATAGCCCTGATAATGTTGTTGGTTGTGTGTATTCGATCGGATGTACACAATGTAACTCAGTATATATAGACCAAACCGGTAAAACGTTAGATATTAGGGTAAAACAGCATAAATATGCGTGTAGAACAGCTAATACTTCCAATGCTTTATTTAACCATATGTATAGATGTAACCATAGCATCAAGTGGGATAGTTCTAAAGTGCTTGTTAAAAACAGAGATATAATAGAAAGAAATATTCTAGAATGTGCATTATTCATTTTAAAACACTTTCAATAACAGTGCGGGGACGTATAAAATTGACGATATCATGTTAAAATTTCTTTTGCCTCTCATTAACCCTTGTTAAGTATGTGCTAATTGTTTTGTTTTTCCTGTACGTTGTATATTTATGGGCTTCTCGCCTTTATCTTCATCCCTGACGAGGTGTAGCTTTGAATACACGAAAGGCCTTGGAATCGTTTTTCTTTTTCCTTTGGGTTTGCAGCATTCATTCATTTCACGTGTTTTATTGTGAAATTCATCATATATATATATATATATATATATATATATATATATGTATATATATATATATATATATATATATACAGGGTGTCCCATAAGTCCGGCATCATAGGAGAAATTCATATTTTTCTATTTCTACAAACCATAATTCATATTTTTCTCTTTCTACAGGCCATAATGTCTGTGAGCAAGGAAGAACGAATCCAGTTAATTCTACTCATAGGAAATCGGAGTCAAAGAGGGGCTGCTGCTGAATTTAACAGACTGCATCCAGACCGCGAGCCAATAACACAGAGTTGTGTTAGCAGACTTGTTGCAAAGTTTAAGGAAACAGGATCCATAGAAGATAAACCACGCAGTGGACCTTCAAGGAGGTCCACTGACGATGATACAGCGACTGCTATCCTGGCTCATTTTAACAGAAGTCCCAATAAGTCTCTTTGGCGATTGTCCGCCGAGACAGGAGTGTCGAAAAGTAGCATCCATTGCATTATTCAGGCTCACAAATGGCATCCATATAAACTTTAGATCCTACAGAAATTAAGCGAAGATGATCCCGACCGGCGGATGGAATTTTGTGAATGGGCTACGGAACAATATGCTCGGGATGCCAATTTCTCGTCTACGGTACCATTCTGTTCAGTGACGAGGTTGTTTTTTATGGAAATGGTGAGGTAAATCGACAGAACACCCGCTACTGGTCTCAAAACAACCCTCACTGGTATACCTCTTCAAAGGAATAAGGTGCATCTCGGGTGATGGTATGGTGTGGCATTTGGAAGGATCGCATCATAGGCCCCCTCTTTTTCGATGAACATGTCACTGGAGGCACCTACCTATGTATGCTCAAGGAAGAAGCATTTCCCACTGTCTTGAACGAAGAAGGAAATTTCCCAACATGGTTCCAGCAAGACGGCGCTCCTGCACATTACAGCACCCAAGTAAGGGAATACCTGTACCAACAATTCCCTGGTCATTGGATAGGACGTCGAGGGCCTGTGGAATGGCCAGCTAGAAGCCCGGATCTCACGCCACTAGATTTTTATATCTGGGGCCACTTGAAAGCGCTGGTATACGCAGAGAAAATTAGGAGTGTTGAACATTTGCGGCAGCACATTATTGGGGCATGTAACACCATTACTCCTGACATCATTCACCGTGTGCTTGCTGACTGGGTATCACGTACTTCTGAATTTGTGTATTGAAAACAATGGTGGACATATTGAGCACGTTCTGTAAATAAAAGCTTTTGTTTTGTCTTTTTTTTATTATTTTTCCTATGATGCCGGACTTATGGGACACCATAATATATATATACAGTGGACCCCCGTTTAACGATCGTAATTGGTGCAAAATAAACCATCGGTACACGAAAAAATCGTTACACGAACCCATTATAACATGTAAATGGCCTAATTGGTGCAAATTTTTTGAAAATACACTCTTGCAAGACTTGAAAACACTAATTTTCCGTTTAAAAGGATATTTTAACAATACATGATATTTTAACACCAAAAATGTATTATAACTTATTTTGCTGTAAATAAATAATAAAAACAATTAAATAAACTTAATTAAATAAAGAAATAAATAAAAAAATTATTTACCTTAGGTTGGTGGAGTTTAACATGGGTGAAAATCGATGGTGGTAGTCGTGGGGTTGGAGGAGAAAATTATTGTCTGGAAGGAGAATCTCCTTCCATCGTGAATTTGGCGCGATCGTTCAAAAATCGTTACACGGGCAATATATTCTCAATGAGGCTTAATCGTAACACGAACCAATCGGTAAGCGGGGGTCCACTGTGTATGTGTATATATATATATTTGTGTGTGTGTGTGCATTTTCCACCTTTGTTGAAGTATCTAATTCGGATCTACTTCAGCGAATATTTTAAGATTTTACACTTCACCAATAATTCGGTTCGCAACTGTTTCTTGATCTACTTCCACACTGTAAAAAAGTGGATGTTAAATTAACATTAAATGACTGTCATTTGTAACAGTATTTTACCGTTTAAAAAAAAAAAAAGCCAATAAAATGCATTTTGAAATCTGAATTAGAGTGAATATTTATTTGAACTGGATTTTGCTGTTTTGTTATTAACATTTCTTTTTATCAGTTTAACAATCGTGTCATTTTAATAGGCTTTTACTGTTTATATAGGTAACGATATCCTTAAAAATGCTTTTAAAATTTCATGATGCACTCGCCCCCCCCCACACACACACCCCGCTATTTGTACTAAATTTTACTGTACTAAAATTGTACAGTAACATTAGAATACCGGTTTCAAACGTATTTTAAAGCTGAAACTAACTTTTCAAATTACAGGCGTCACCGTTATTTTAACAGTAAAAACGTATGATTAACCATTTTATTTATAATAATTGTTAATTCACCAATTTACAGCCAGTATTACTGTTTTTT
Source organism: Bathynomus jamesi (assembly GCA_023014485.1). Taxonomy (NCBI): domain Eukaryota; kingdom Metazoa; phylum Arthropoda; class Malacostraca; order Isopoda; family Cirolanidae; genus Bathynomus; species Bathynomus jamesi. The sequence continues at coordinate 41,627 of JAJOZX010004474.1, forward strand.
CATGTTGACAGGTTCACTGTTACTTTAACAGGAAATGGCGGCGCTTAAAGTAGTGCCTGTAATTCGGGCGCGTACAGTAACAGTTGAACTGACAACTCAGTACTGTAAATTTAGAGAATGCATTGTAAATTTTCATACCACAAGCTCATTGTTCTTTTAACACACCAATAATTGTTGTTAAAATACTGCCGGTAACAGTTCAGTCGAGAAAACTACTGTCAATTTAGAGAGAGCATTGCAAATTTTCGTATTACAAGTTGGATGTACTGTATATTAATGCACTCAGAACATTAGTTAGCTAAAATAAATACTCAAAAACGTACTAAACATCACTTAGTGTACAACGAAGGGTAATCCGTGTAAAATTCACAATAGTAGCACGTAGGTATCTGTTCTACTGTACGAGTATGAGTTTTAAACGGACGTACTTTATAAGGTACCTTGAGTTTTTAACGATCATAATTAAATATTTTAATGAAATTAATTAAAATTCACTATTATTATTAAAAATTATATTTATATCTGAATATTCGAAAATGAAAATAACTTAGGAGTAAAATTTTTATTTGCCATATTACAGCGGGGACATTTAGACTCTTACATTCCATTTTATATGAATCCATCCGCTAATGTATCTAATTTTAAAACTATGATATGATAAATGCAGTTCTGAAACCTGTTTTATTGATTCGGGAGTAGGGCATGGTTCCGATTAATCAGTTAATTAGTTATTCATTGTTTCGAATTTAATCATTCATTAATCAAAAATATTTTTAGAAAATGATGGGAAATGATTAATTTTCCTCAGAATTTCAGCATCATTTTACTTTAAATTTTGTAATGTATCATTTGAAATTAGCACCTTTTTGCGTGTATAAACTGCTTAATCCGCCCATGCCTGATTTCTTGAACTAAAGCAAACTAAATGTTTGAGCAAAATGTTTTCTCCCGTCTTATCTAACGCAACAGAAACAATAAAGCTCTTTCGTACTCTTTTCAGAAGTATTTAATTTTTAATAATTTTAAATCAGTTAATCATTGATTAATTACAAAATTTCATCACTTTTTCCTAAAAATGATTGATTGACCATGCCCTATAATCGGGAGGCGAACATTACCGACTAATGTTAAGAATAGAGGACAATTTTTTGTTTTATTTTAAGAAAATAAATTGTTTATTCGGTTTTTAAAAGAACATACAACCGCGTGTAAGTGGTTTTTTGCGGGTTAAATTAGAGTAATTACTTTAGAATTTTTGCTTTCCCATACTCAACTTAGGATTAGTTCGTGTAGCTTATACATAAATATTTGGGCGATTAATTATAGTAGCCGAAATCCATATTGAGCTTCAAATAAACCGCCCAAAAGAGCGTACAATCACGTAAATGTTGTTTTGTAATTTAGGTTAGGTTAGCTTTATTTGGAGCCCAATGTGGATTTGGGCTTATATAATTAATCAGTTAAATATTTAAGTAGGCCTTACCAAGCTGGAACTTGGAACGCATATCAACCACATTATTGAAAAATTTATTGAAATTTTTTTTTTTTTGGTGTCTTTTTGGTAATTTTTTACTATCACTCCGGTCTCTTCAATTCCCATAATTTATAGATCAATGGATTCGTTATTACACCAGGAATGCGATTTGGATAGTCTCAAGTGAGGGAACTGGCCCAAAACTAAGTTAGGACACGAAGTTTGTTTTGGGGTATAAGTGTGAAAAAATACCCTAAAATGCGGGTAATTCCTTCAGTAGAGACTATCTAGGGCGCATTCGCGATGTAAAAACGAATCCATTGATATATAAATTATGGAAATTGTAGAAACAGCCAACATGAGTGACCTAAAAGGTATATATATACATTTATATATGTAGTAAAACGAACACTGTATATATTCACTGGGATCTTTTCCGTTTGACTGCCGCCATTGAAACATAATTAAACCCAGCCTTCTTTAGTTAGCTTTATAAGGCTAACTAACAAAAATATCACGACCTAACCTAACCAATCGTCAAGGTCGTACAGTTGACCTAACGATTGGTTAGGTTAGGTCGTGATATTTTCGTTAGTTAGCCTTATAAGGCTAAGTAAAGAAGGCTGGGGGCACTCACCTCTTATGTTTCAATGGCGGCAGTCAAACGGAAAAGATCCATTCACTGTATATATTATATATACCGTAAAACTAAACACTACTAACCTAACCTAACCTACCTAACCTTGCGTGTTCCCCTTCTCCGTTTCTTATCACGCACCGACCTATGGCAACGAAATGCTTTTCTGTTTTTATCGCACACACACTTATTACCACAAACACTATCTTCCTTGTTTTTCTTAGGGCAAATAAATTCTTTTAGCAATACACCGTGTTCTACATAAAAATTAAATGCAGCCTCTTCATCACCAAAAAATTTGCATGAAGTTAAACACACTGAATAATTACAACCATCGCAAACCGACGCCATCGTGACACTAAATCTTATGAGTTCAGGTCAAACCACCCAATTTTGTTAGCGGTACCTTCCTAACCTTTGTGGGATCAGCCATTTTATCACTCCCAAAAACATGATCCGCGATTTTATCGCTCAAAAAAAATTTATTAACATTAATTTTATAGCTTTAATCGGCATTTGCCTTCATATTGTACTTAATAAAAGTTGTTTAAAAAAATGTAGAGAGTCTTATGGTAAACTTTATTTTCAGTTTCCAGAGACCGGACTGATAGTAAAAAATTACCTATTTTTATTTAGGTGCAATATTAAGGCTAAGTTTACTTTAAATAGACACAGTAATTATAGAAATAATAATGGCCCATTTAGACACTCAACATAGCTACAGACTTTTTCAATGTAGGCTGCAGTGGTTTTAAGGTTAAAATTTGGTCGGCAGCCAGATTACTAACTATGGTCAAGCTAAATTCATTAAAATTAATTTACTTACCAAAAATGAAGTTGCCAGTTGAACGTTACCCTTTCTGTTTCTAACTAGTCCATAAGTTTCATTTAGTTTCCAGATTTTGAATTTTATTTGTTAAGTCACTATTTGACACACTGCTAAGTTATTTATTTATAGGGGCTATTTCCCAGACCTAGGTTTTGCGGTTTAAGTTAGGCTAGGGCTGTATTGCCCTTAAGTTTTTGTTTTTAAAGGTTTAAGGTTTTGAAGGTTTTTACTTAAGTTAAGTTAGGGCTATATTGCCCTTAAGTTTTAATAGGGGCTATTGCAGCCATTTAATTATTTAGTTAGGGCTGTTGTAGCTCAGTTCGAGTTTCTTCTAGGTACCTAGTTTTAATCTCTTACCTTAGTTATGTATTTTAATTAAGCTACTTACACCTAGTTCTGGTAGGCCACTATTTAGTTAAACAGGGTTTTAGTTTTTAGTTTAATTGCAGTGGTTAATATTGAGGTTTAAAGGTTGACTTTAAGTTGCCCGGTTAGTTGGGGAACTACGAGAGTTTTTTAAGAAAAAACTAGCCCACTTGATTCAGCAGTCAAAATTTTTCGATCTAACAAAGAGCTCCGTTTTTCTTTGTCTCAGAAACTTTTTCTTTCTTTTTGTTAATTAGGGAAACCCCACTTCATTAGTTTGTTAGAAACGAGGGTTATTATTTTTATTCTATATTTATTTTGTGGTAAATATTTATTTTGTTTTTATTTTATTTGGAAATATGTGTGGTTATTTCTACCCAACTTTTTTTTTTAACAACGTTTAAATTTGTTTACAGTAAGGTTCAGTTTTCAGTGAATATTAGTGGCAAAATAGCCTCTTTTTACAACCGGTGTTCTATACGCTACACCAACTAGTCCCATGTTTAACTATTATTTATAGATTTATTTACAATTGCTATTTAATAAAACCACTTATTCATGGCATAGAAGTCTATTTGGAATTTATTAATCACTTTATTTTTTTTTAATAAAACAAAAAAAATTGTCCACTATTATTAACTTTTACCAACATTACCTTCATCAACATGTTGATAAAGGTTCCCGTGATGATCTTGCCTACATCAGCTGCCCATACATCAACCATAAATATTTTCGCTTTTACTGCGCCTGCATGACTGTTAAAAATCCCAATGAACATTCTCGTTCGAAATTATGGTACGATATTGTTAAATCTACAGCGCCTCTTATATATAAAATGAGGCATCGCGAGTACGAGGGGCGAACTCGCCACATTGTCAAATTTGCGATATGAATAGTTCAACCCTCCCCTCAGCCACAGACAACTTGGTGTAGCCAAATACCCACCTCGTACGCTCAAAATATAGTTATTTTCAATGCGTGAATTTGCGCTATGTGCCCCTCGTACACAATAGTCACACAGTTTAAACACGTTTATCTCAAAACTGGTTTGGCGAGTTCGCCCCTCGTACTCGCGACGCCTCAATATAAAAAAGTCTTCTTAACATAACAATCTTTGATGTTATTTCAACAGTAACAGTAAAAATGACTGATACTGATACAGTTAAAATAACAGAAGTGAATCTGCCTATTAACGATGCCTGTTTTATCGAATAAATATTAAATAATAATACAGGCGTTTACCTGTTGATCTGACACTATAGCAAAAAAATATTAAAATGGCGTCACTGTTAAAACCACTGTCAAATATCTGCATTATGGAAGGCAGTATTAAAATAAACGAAAACTGTCCATCGCAGAACTAACATTAGAAGCTTGGCATCCAAAAGTGCCAGCAAAGTACTGTTAAAATGACTGTTATTTACTTTTTTACAGTGCATAAATTTGTTGATGAATCTTGAGACCAAGACTGTTGGGATACACATAGTTCTTTAATGCGTATAACTACCACTCCTCCCATTGACTGAGTTGTACATTTCTTTCACAGTGGTTAATATTATATACCACTAAATTGTCTTTAAAGCCTTTGAAAGAGACAGTTTTAATAATTTTAATTAATTTGATAATAACAGATGTTGCATCCCTTTCGCTAAATTGTACAGCTCTCCTCAAAAGTCGCAGTACTTAAATAAATTTCTCAACGATATTCCATTGATAGTGAGTAAACTCAGCAATTGATTGGTCTGTATACAGGCAGCAATAACTTTTTCTGTTTAGTATTCCTACCAGAAGAGCTGTTCCATCGAGTACGGACAACTTGAATCAATTTTACTTTTCAGCCACAAACTGATCCCGCAAAATAGGTAGTTTTGTTATAGCTACGGGGAAATATTTGAAGTGGAATACAGTACGCCTACGGGTGGCAATTCTTTTACAGACATTTCTTAAAAAAGTGTATCACAAATACGCATTTGTAAGGTATATGAATGAAACAGCATTAAAATTACGGGCCACTTTATCATACCCATGATACCCTATTTATTCCATTGTCTCTTACTGTACTAGAATTTTGGATTTGTTCGCTTATTTTCAGTCAGCTTCAGAGAATGAGATAACACTAAAAACTTCTCTTTGCTGTTTAAAATCTGTCAGCTAATGACCCATTAAACTAAAAGAAAAAAAGGCCTGTTGGCCGTATTTACAGTCTATATATCACTCGTTACGAGGGTTTGACATTTATCATAGGCAAGATTTTTAACTTTGTTAAGGAGACTATTTTATATTTCTGGTGTTATCTTCTCACTAAATTGCTTCCGACAAGGAATTTTAGTTAGGACCCGCTAATTTCATTCTAAATCTTTTACACTGAAAATTGGTTGTATGTCTACTGCAATAATTTCTCCAGTTGATTTATGGAAACTTGAATCCCAATGATCATTTATACTTCATAGTTTCTTCTTAATATTTTTAAAGTAAGCTGAGCTGTACTACGTGCAACTGTACTAGAAAGGTTTAATTCACTTGTAGACTGCTGTGATGTACTTTCACTGGCTAATAAACTTTTCTCACGTTTTTCGCATAAAGTATCTTCAGCTTTTGTCATTTTTGAAGATGTTTTTGATTCATGTGATTTAGTATATTGGTAGTTGTGAAAGTTCTTGATGTTTCGCCATCTCAGGATATTTCAATATTTCAGTTACACACACACACACGCACACGCACGCAGAAGTGCTAAGGTACTTCTAAAGACAACTTTTAGAAGACGTGGTGTCTCTTTAATTAGTACTCGCATATGCTGGTAGATAAACATCGTAAATTTTTGTAAATATTAATTTATTCCCTCAATAAATTTCTTCCAAATAAAGACTCGTCGAGAATATTTGTCAGACATAACAAACCATTAATTATGCTTTTCTAACTAAAAAATAATCCCATTTTAGGGTCTTTAAATAATTAAAACCTATAGTATGGTAACACTGAAGGTCATCGTATACATAAATAATGTACCCAGAACTTCATAATGTGACGATTAATGTAACGATGTTGGATTTAGCGTTTAGAAAGGTTTATGCAATCGGCCGATGCATCGGTAATCGACAGTTTCATGAATAGGTACATCCTTATATATATATATATATATATATATATGGCATGGGGTAATAGTAATAGACTATTACAGGATTTTTCAAGTAATAGTAATAGATCATTATTTTTTGGCTGTAATAGTAATAGTAATAGAAGGCAAAGTAAAGATAATAGTCTATTACTTTTCTATTACAGTGGCAATGGACATATTGTGTGAACAAAGAACTGAAAAATGAACTAAATCTATTCTAAACTAAAATAAACATGAACGGTATGTGAACTAATATTTTGGTAAATTCTTCCTTCAATAAAGTAAAATTTATCAAGACGTACAGTCTCTGAAATTGTAATAATTTGGTTGAAACAAATATTTGCTAACACATTACTTCTAATTGCATTTAAATAGACATAAAGATCCTGTTTAAATGAGTGAAGTACTCCACATACAAAAGTAATAGATGAAAAATAAAGTAATAATAATAGTAAAAGAAGAACTCAAAAGTAACAGTAATAGTAATAGTAACAGAAACCCAGTAATAGACCCCATGTCTGACACACACACACACACACTGATTTGTTTTTATTGAAGATCAAAATCTGAAATTAATGCAATATTTTTATCCTTTGTTAATAAAATATGCGATAAAAAGCAATTTAAATTAAATTGATGTTTTCAGGTTTCAGTAAAATTTTCCACTGGAAGAAGAGATTGATAGGAAATATATTCGTATAATCAAAAATATTTTCTGGATTTTTCCGTTTCCCTGTGCTTCGACAGAGGCGCTATGTGCCCTCTGTACATTTGACGCTTGCTTATTCGCTAGAACACTGCGTTATTTTATTCGTATGCAGTTAAGGTAATTGAGAGAGAGAGAGAGAGAGAGAGAGAGAGAGAGAGAGAGAGAGAGAGAGAGAGAGAGAGAGAGAGAGAGAGAGAGAGTTACAAGGAAAATAAGTACCTCAAAAGGCCTTGGGGCCCATACCGAGGAGGTACCAATGGCAACGGGTACCAGGGAAAATTTTCTACACCCTCAAATAGTGTGCAAGATTTGGTCTAACCTTTACTTGAACTGATCCACAGAGGAACTGTTCACAACTTCTGAAGGTAACCTGTTCCACGCGTCACAGATCTTATACGTAAAGTAATTCCCACACACACTAGTCATAAACCGTTTCAAATCCAACTTCCAACCATTGTTGCGAGTTGGGTTATCATTTAAACTAAACATGCTTCTAAAATCGACATCGTTGAACCCGCGTAAGAGCTTGAAAACCTCGATCAGTTGACCGGGCAGCCTCCGAGTTTCCAACAAAAACAAGTTCAGGGCGCGTAACCATCGATTGTAGCCCATATGCCTAACGGAAGGGATTAACTTTGTGGCCCTCGCCTGCACTCGCTCCAGCCTCTCAATATCTTTCCTGAGGGTGAGCGACCAGAACTGCACAGTGCACAATATACTCCAGGTGCGGCCGAACCAGGGAATTGTACAGAGAGAGCACAATCTCCTTGTTCCGAAACTGAAATTGCCTCCTGATATAACCCAACAGCTTCTGGGCTTTCTTTTCCACCTCTACGCACTGTTTAGTAAACTTAAGGTCGCTGCTAATTAGCACACCCAAGTCCTTTTCCAAATCAGTCGCCTCGATATTACTCCCCAACATCGAGTAGTCCGACTTGGGATTGGCGTAGCCAATGTGCATCACTTTGCATTTACCCAAGTTAAACGGCATTTGCCATTTTTCGGACCACTCTCCTATCCTACGTAGGTCCGCACGCAGTTGCTCGATCGCCTCCGGCGTCCCAACATTGGCCCCAAGCTTGGTTTCATCAGCGAATTTGGCGATCCGACTGACGATGCCACCGTCTATATCATTTATGTAAATGATAAACAACAGCGGCCCCAAAACGGAACCCTGAGGAACCCCACTAGTGACCGAGGCCCAACCCGAACTAACCCCTTTAATTACAACCCTCTGCCGCCTATTCTTCAGCCAGTTTTCAGTCCACCTACCTACTTCCCCACCGATACCCAGCGCGCGCACTTTCGCCATTAGCTGGCGGTGAGGTACCTTATCAAAGGCTTTCTGAAAGTCGAGATAAAGTATATCAATCGCCCTACTCTTATACTCACTCAACATGACGTGGAAAAACTCGAGCAAGTTGGTGAGACACGACCTATGCCGTCTAAACCAATGTTGAGAGTCCCCAAGCAGCTTGTAGGAATCCAAATCGTCAACGATCCTATCCGCTATTATCCCCTCTAATAATTAATTTACCTACAACTGAAGTGAGACTAATGGGACGATAGTTCCCTGGACTTTCGTGATCCCCTTTCTTAAAGATAGGGGTCACGTTGGCTTCCCTCCAGTCACCAGGCACCTGGCCCGTCTCCAACGATTTGTTGAAGACTGTAGCTAGGTGGGGAGCTACCTGGTGGCGCACCTCCCGCAACACTTTGAGGAGAAACTGGCCTGGCCCAGGAGCCTTAAACCGCTCAGTTTGTCTATCGGCAACGACTGTCGCGGTACATCGAACACTATCCAGGCCAACACCTTCGTGCCTCACGCCTGGCTTGGGGATGATGCGGGTGTCCTCCCTGGTGAACACTCCCGCAAAGTACTCATTAAGCACATTGGCGATGTCCGCGTCGGAGGTCCGCAGAATGCCGCTTCGGTCATGCTTCTAATGGGCTTTCTACTATTAACATAACTGAAGAACTCCTTAGGGTTCCCCTTGCAGAGGCTTGCCACCCGTAGTTCTTCGTTACGTTTCGCTAGCCTAACCTTCGCCTTCACTTCCATACACAGGCGGACGTACGCTTCAGTGTTCTCATGGGAACAATTGGCCTTCGCCCTCCTATACGCTACTTTCCTCTTTCGGATAGCCGAAGCGATGTCACGATTGAACCACTTAGGCTGCGTTGAAGCAGGGGTGACCGGTTTTGAGGGTATGGCAGCAGACTGCAGCACCATAAACTCGTCCCGGAATGCAGTCCACACTCCCTCAACATCGCCGCCGACCTCTAACCCCATCTCACCTACGCTATCCCTGAGGTTAACAAAGTCCGCCCGCCGGAGATCGAGCTTACTGCCTCTCGAGTTACTACGCTTCACCCGAGGGACGCACACACGGAACCTAATCAGACCGTGATCACTCCCGCCCAACGATTCGTCAACGGTGAGGCCAGTGACGAGGTTGTCTTCGGTCGTGAATACTAAGTCTAGAACGCTTTCGCCTCGTGTAGGCTCATTGACCCACTGAGTGAGGAAGTTCTCATCAGCAAAGTCAACTAGCCTCCTCCCTTCAGCATCAGCAGTCTTGTCTTCCCACTGTATGCCGCGACAGTTGAAGTCTCCTAAAACTACACACACCCTATCCCCTAGCAGGCTACAGAGAGAGAGAGAGAGAGAGAGAGAGAGAGAGAGAGAGAGAGAGAGAGAGAGAGAGAGAGAAGAGGAGAGAGAGAGAGTTGTACAGTCATTGTTTGATTGCAACTATTGTGTGGGTTCACTTCCTCAGGATGGACCGGATGGACACGACTGGCCTCCTTTAATTTGTGCGCACATCCTGAGTTCTGGAATTTTGACGCTCACGATGACACTTGTTCCATTTTGGGCGAGGCGTCGAACGGCCATTCCAACTACCCTCCTCCCACCTCATCCCCCGCGGTCGTCTTTGTATCAGCCATCATGCCGATGTCTTCTTTGTTTTCAAGGTAGTCCTCGTCAGTGACTCATCAAGAATAACTTCACTGCTCCCTTGGGAATGTGACTCGGTAACATCTCTGCGTTAAACCGAGCCCCACCGCAAATCCCATGGAGTAGGGATCAGACATCCAGAGTTGTTCCGTCCCTGAATTTCATCCTGACCTTCTTCGTCAATATTCTTGCTTCTTCGCTGTCCGTTCCTTTTAATTTCGCTTAGGGATTTTCGCTCGGTGATATCTTAAAATCACTTTGAACCAGGGGAAACGACGCCAACGGGTTTCATCCTCACTTTTTTTGTCAGAATCATGTCAACCACCTTTATTGTGTGTCCGCGCCCATTCCTAGTCCTATTACCTCTTCATTCAGAGTGACTGTCCTTTTTTCTATTCTGAGTTGCCTTCGCTTTGCCTTCTTAATTTTCAGAAATAGCACGCCTAAGTAAATCCTGCGGTGTATATATATATATTATATATATATATATATATATATAATATATATATATATATATATTGTAGTAATTATGCCTTTTTTAACCTTTCTTATTTTGCTTTTTTTACTATTTTTTCTTTCTTTATTCAATTTCTCTTTACACTTCTTCGTTCTCTTTACACTCTTTTCACTCGCTTTCGCTGTACTTTATAAATACGGGTAGCATGACCGAAAAGCCGTTATCCTTCAAACAATGCAAGGAGGACGGGGGGGGGGGGCGTTAATTATACGCTTATTAACACTTTACTGACTTTTATTAATGCCGAACCGCTTTTCGATAAACGGGGTAATGTGAGGGGGGAATTAACGTTAACATTTTAAGTCGGAGAGACAAAAGAGTATTCTAAATTTACAATTACATCGTAACACACAAATACACCTAAGCCCAAGGCCGCCCGATGACTGGCGGGCATTTCTACCCAGCCTGTGTTCAGGCGTTGCCAACTCGTATTTCTATATTTTTTTTATAAACAAACCATTATTTATCGTAATTACATTTATTAAATATTATTGTCTTTATTAATTTCTTATAACCAAAACATTCTAATTTTTAATTAGACATTACTACACTCGCATCACCCCCTTGAAAATAAGTTTTTCACTCGGAAAACTTATTAATATCGTTTAACAAATTTATTTATTTATTCAACATATTTATTTTGCAGTTTTTTTTTTTTTTTAAGTTCAAAGTTGAATAGAGAAGACATCATTAGAATGACAAATTCCACACATCGGATATTTTGTATAATTTTATAAAATCGAAAAGAAACAAAACTATAATTTCTACAACATTTGCATAAAAATAACATTTCACACTAATCAATTTTACAACCTGTAAAAAATCGGTAACGTGACAAATAACGGATAATTTTCTTAACACTGGTTACACAAATTTCAAGTTCATGATCTATTCCAGCGATTCCTCATCAAAAACATTCTAATATTTAATTAGACATTACAATATATTAAGGTGGTCCAAAAAATAAAAGTTTTATTTTTGTACTTCCTCAAGGCTGCCCTTGTTTGAAATCATAAAAGGATAATTGCTCCCAAAAATGAATTCATTTCGACTATATTTAGAGGTCGCTACAAAATGAATAGTTTTCTCTTAAATTAAAAAAATAACGAAATTTGACAAAAGAACATGCAAAGGGCTTTTAATTCTGTAAAGACGCTTTAGAAGGGCTGGGAAACGTTCGTCGATGGGTCTCAACAATGCGGAGAAGGAATTGTTTTTGCTGCTCATCTTTGGTAAGCGTTGTATTGTACCGTTGAATAAGAGCAATCGCTCTCTCTGCAGAGTCATTGACAACCTTCATCTTCAGTGCTCTTTCTTTCAACAACTCGTAGTTGTCGTTACTTGGCCAATCACTTGGTGGTTTCGAAAGAAACTCTTGAGCAATCTTCTTTCCGTTTTTATCCAGTACATCGAAGAGTTGAACCGTCTTCTCGCTGACGTAAGTTTCCAATGGGTTTGCTGTTTTGAACAGCTTTGAATCGAGGTGCTTCGAACCTTTTGCTTTTGCAGGATGAGATAATTTTGTAATCATATTTTCTTTTACTTTGCTGTCCAACCCATCGTCATAAAGTGACAGTCCAATCAGCTCTTCCGAGAAGTACCAGAGATGTCTCTTAAGTGCTTTGAGTGCAATTTCAGCCAAAACCCTGAGTGGATAAGTCTCCATAACTGTTAGAAAAGCTAGGTCGTTTCTAGGGGCCCTCACTGCCAAGGGTGATTCATGCCAATATTTACTATAAACAAGTGCCACAAAGAGACAAAAATCTTTCAGACCCTTTTTTTCATGAGCAGTAAGTTTCATTTGTTCCTGGAAGAGAAAGATCTTCAAAGCATAGGTAGCTTTTGCCATCCAGCGAGCCTAATGAAGAGCTCCTGGAGCTCTGCTGTTGTACTTCTTAGGCAAATTTCCTCCCAGGAAAATTAGAGAAAGATGAAGGAATTCACTGTAGTCATCTCTTGAGAAGCTGCTGTTCTGAAGAGCGTCGGAGAGGTACTGTATCATCGCTTGACAAAGTTCCCACAGGTTTCCTTCAAAAAGTTCCATACCTGCTGATATAAAGTTTTCTTTATTGATAACTGGCCATTGTACCATGAATCGCTTATACAATGAGACTTGTGGTTCTTTCGAAGGTTCAAGACTACTAGAAAATACGTTAGCCAAAACGACTTCATACACATGATGACGACATGCTATCCACGTCAGAGAGCGACCTACAGCTCTCTCTATCAGGGTAGAACTCCAGACATCAGCCCAGTATTTGATGCTGTTGTATCAAATACAAGCCCCTGCAACTGGTTTCTCAAGCCCCACTCATCCAACATCCTGAGGCAGACATCAGCTTGTGCGTGTCCCGTTCCGTGAGGGATGAGTGGAACACCAAGTAGTTTATCTTCTCTTCCTGAAACAACGATAGCGATGCGGCCCACATTTTCATGTCCCCCTGTTATATCAAGAAGCATTTTCCCATCCCAGTGAAGCAGAAGCGGAGTGTCAGGAGAAAAGCTTGATTTTTCAGCAGTTGCGATAGTTTCACGACCTTTAATTCAAGATCGACGAATTGTACTTCGAGAAAATGACTGAGCCCAGCTCATGGCCAAGAGACTTAGCTGATGCTGCAATAACAAAGGCTGCATTGCGATCGCTTAGATTAACACGGTCGAGTGCCTGGGTTATCTCATCTGAGATGACTGTTTTCTTGCATTTAGAAGGAGGGTTCGATGATGATGTAGATGGACGACACAATGCATCAGAATCCGTGGACGAGGAGGAAGAATCCACATCAGTTATCACTTTGTCAGATGCCATAAGTTGATATTTCTTTTGTTTTTCATTGTCGCTTCGCTTTTTTCTATTACTGTATATTCAGATTCTTCTCGTTGCCTCTTCCGAGAAGAGGCAACGAGAAGCCAAGACTCGATCAAGCCAAGCCAAGCCAAGGCTCGATCAATGCCTCCAAAACTGGCGCAGGAACGATCTTCTCTGCTTGATAATGAATTCTTTGTCATCTTCGTTAGTCATTATCTTTAAGGCATCTGCTCTGGCGACATCGAAAATGTCTTCAAGATCAGCAATGAATACTGCCACATTCATTTGTATGCTTTCTGAGGATGACTTCCTATTTTTCTTTAGAGCCCAATATTGTTCGAATAGTTTTCTGTTTCCTCTCAGCATTGTCCGATCTTTGAGTTGGAATCCTTGCTTTATCTCAGATATAAAGAACAGCAGAGACAGTCTCTTTCAAACTTGCAGTGACTGTTCGGTTTTCCTCGATGTGATGAAATAAGAACTTGCTTAATACTTCAACTTTGAAAGTAATCGCGAGGTTAGAAAATCTTTTGTAGGTTTTCCAGTGAGCCAGGTACTGGCAGAACTTCGGATCGGCCGTTTGGCGTCCACCATGGCGATGAGTGACTGTAACAAACAGAAAACAAATCGCTATTTTAATAACTTGCATTTATAACTATATAATGAATAACAATTTATCAGTCTTTTTGTAACTGCTGTTACGATACGAGCACGTAAATCTTGCAGATCTGTAACCCTCGTTTGATAGACGTTTGATTTGATAAAGCCCCATGCAAAGAAATCCAAGGGCGTTAGGTTAGGAGATCGAACTGCCCAGGGCCTGTTGCCTCCACGTCCGATCCACCGATTTGGAAATCGTTCATTTAGGTACTTCTGAACAATGTTTGCGTAATGACAAGGTACCCATCTTGTTGAAAGACGACGGTGTTTAAAATGCCATCTGAATGAAGCTGGGACATTTACGTGCTCGTATCGTAACAGCAGTTACAAAAATAACCCCTGTCATGCTCCAAAATGTGTTCCGCAATGCTGCTGACAGATTCGAACTCTGTAGAGATACTGATGGTGCTCATGTAGAATCATATGCTTAAGTTCATTAAATGTATGCCTTTATTATTTGTTATTGAATTTTACCCTTTTGCTACATTTTCACTTAAATAGGGACTTTATAAACACCCCGTACAATATATATATATATATATATGGGAATAATGTAATAAGGTTAATTAATTACTGGTTATAAATTAACCCACAAACAAAATTTATCATGCAAACAATGAATGGTATGTATAAATACCAAACTGAAAGCCAAGCAAACGAAGAATTGTATTCGTCAAAAATGGCGCTGGGCATTTTTGTATAGTTTCGGGTATAAACGAAGCAATTTAGAAATTCTTAAGTAGGTACATGGAATTTAAAACATATGCATGTTAAATACTCATATAATTTAGGGAAAAAGACATAAATTCAATTGTCTATTTAATTCTGAATAAGTTCGGATAAAAATTCAATTAAGGAAGTACGTGGGTTTCCGCGGCTCAAGACAAACAAAGAAAGAAGGCGTTATAAAATTGAACGTTCATTTGTGTATAAAATGGGAGAACTCAGTTAAAATTAGATTGTTACATTATTAACAAGTTTAATGGCATGTTAAATTTACACCTTCGGAAAGGTTAATAATTCTTAAAAATAAGATGACTCAAAAAGAATCTTATGTAAGGAATCTTGCGCCTGGCAGCCTCGCGCGGAACCATAGGCCGAAAAGATGCTGTTATATACTGTATATAAATCAAATTGTATGAAGGCAGAGAACCAGAATGAAATTTATATCAGGTTACTCTTTACCTATTGACGAATAACGTAGCATAAAATTATGTTAGTTAAAAGATGGGATTAATATCTTCATTAAAATATAAATTCGAAGCGGACGATGCCCAAATGAAACAATAAAGGAAACGCATAAAGTTAGTGCATTTCAAGGCGTTGTGAAATAAAGTTCCCTTTCACAAACCCTGTGTTGAATGTAAATAAGAACATTAGATTTATTTCTCCTTTTAAGAACAAAAAACGAGTTCTTAGTGGAAGTTTGCTCCAGTATATAAATATACATATATTGTGCCGTAATGATAAATTCAAATCGTGTGTGGGACTTAGAAGCGAAATCGCTCGTATAAAATTGAGTAAATTACTCACAAAGCTAAAATAGTCATTCCTTATTAACGGAAGAAAACGCAGACTCCGTATATTCTGTTCGTTTCGGTAAACGCTCGAAAATAGTGTGTCCTTGATTCACCGTTGGAAAACGGAGTTCCGCGCATTCGGTTGAAGAATAAAATACACAGGATTATAATGTACAAATTCTCAAGAGAATAATTACCACTGTCAAAAGGAAGTAGGTAAACAACATAACTAAGGCATGCATTAAACATTATAATTGGAATGGTCAAGTAACCAGATGGGATTCAAATAATTCAATGAAATTGTATTATGTACAAAATACGGTCAAAGGGCCGGGTAGAGAACTAACTGTTATTCTAAAGATAATTCAATAAAAATTGTAGTATGTATGTGTTTATTCATTTTAATGATCTGGCATATTACAATACGGCTATATTCAGTTAAATAACTACAAATTGTAGATTAAAATGGTCTAACAGTCAAATTTAAAGTGCTTGTGCATTTTACTTAATTGTCTTATTATTTATCAAGTGTCTTTCTTTTTCATTGTAATTGGTTCCATGCCAAACTTGGCTAACAGTCATATTTGAATTGCTCGTGCATTTTATTTAATTGTCTCAATATCAAATCTTTATTCTTCGACAAATTTTCTTTACTGTCAAGAGTTTCATTTGCATCGTAAGTGGTTTAGAAGTTTTGTGATGAATATATTATTTTTGTAAAAGGTTTTATAATTATCCCCGTACACGAATTGACAGAGAAATAAGAATATATATAGGGTGATCGAAAAGTCTCCGCAGTAGTAATAAGATATTTACTTTATTGAAGTTAGATATTTTAATAAAAATTGTACGATATCGTGAAATCTTTGACAAAATATTGGCGATGTCTAGGCTAGTCTAAGCTAAGTCTTGCTACGTTACTTACTCTAAACAGGTAACAATGATATGTCATTACATTTATAGAATTCTTATATCTCCTTATGTAAAATTTCAATAAAGTAAATATCTTATTACTACTGCGGAGAGACTTTTCGATCACCCTGATATATATAACCTTGGGTTAAATCTATATGATGTAGCTTAAAGGAAAACAGGCTAAAATAAAGGTATGATTTATACCTTAAAAATAAAGTAATAAACCGCGTCATATAACAATACACACACACACACACCTTGTTATATATATATATATATATATATATATATATATATATATAGAGAGAGAGAGAGAGAGAGAGAGAGAGAGAGAGAGCACTATAACATCAAAATTACAACGGCTAGAAAAATAATGGGAATTATCTGGAGGAGCTTCCACAGAGAAAAGCAAATATCATGCTCAAATTATGGAAGAGTGTAGTCCTACCAATAATTGAGTATTGCTCAGTACTCACAAGCCCATATGGAAAACGAGACATTGCGAACATTGAAGCTATACAAAGGACTTTTACGTCTAAGATAGAGGAAACGGAAGGTGAAGACTACTGGTCTTGACCAGTGGCGGTTCCTCATATGGGCAATATGGGCAGTCGCACAGGGCGGCATTTGTGGAGGGGCGGCATGAGCGCCTGCAAAAAAAATAAAAATAAAAATAAAGAAATAAATAAAAAATAAAATAAAATAAATAATAAAAGATCAATAAATATATTTTTATTAATAAAAAACCATCTATTGCATTTTCCCATAAACCTTCCCATAAAAGACCTAACAATGCAAAATGCTTCCAGATAATATTATTGGGAATAAAGGCCCATACTTTAACATGTGTAATGTTATTTTCTGGGTTTGGTTAAATAGTGAAAATGTATATTATTTATTACAGAACGAATCTTCACACTAAGCCACTAAGGTCTGTCAAATAACCGCAAATGGATAAGAAGAGGTCAAGCTATCAGGTGCTCAGTTTAGAAAAAAGAGGAAAGAAGAAGAAGAGGAGAAACGAGCAAAAGATAAAGGTATAGAGCTATGTCATCTACTCTTCACTGCTATATTGCACTGCTATTTGTGATATAGCTTTCCGAGTCATTTGAAGTGTACTATTATGTATATAATTAGCTATTAACCAAGGAGGTTGTATTATTCATTTGTTTCCTGTTCTAAAAGTTTAATAAATTGTGCTTAATAACATGTTAAATTAATTGTACTAGCCTATTCATGCATTGGTCTGTTATGTTCTATTTTACTATTTGCAGGGGCACTTTTGAATATTTTTGGAACACCCTCTGCCACTAGCCAGGATGAGAAGCCGTCTACTTCTGCCATTATTGAGGCTGAGGAGCCATCTACCTCCTCAGCCTCACATATGTCTCCACAAATGCAGTCTGATCCTGAGGATGAAGACCCATTTGCTTCTACTTCTCCCCGGCAGGACTCTTCAGGTGAGTTTGTGTGCACATATGTCTGAGTGTGTGCGTGTGTGTGTATGTGTGTGCATCCCTGCAAAGCATTTTGCAAACAGTTATAAATTATAATGTTATTATCACTGGGTCTGGGTTACTGGGTATGTGTGGTGTTTCACCACCATAATTCCATAACACCACCACCATAACAAAGTGCTGTGAATAATGTGTTATCTAACTTAGTGTGTATACTAATGAGTAATGCTCTTGTTCTTTCTATTAGAAATGCCTGGAGCAGAATCGCCTCCTGAGGATGAGTCTCTGTCCACCGACCCTGCTAACTGGCCTTCAGTTCTGACTGAGAGAATTCGGACACAACTGGTTTCCAGGGGACCAGTCAAGTACCATCTGACTTTGTATTCCCTAGAAACGACAGTGACGGAAGAGAGTTTCCACCATCAATACTTCAGGAAGTCATTGGTTAGTGGGGAAAATATAACCAGAAGTTGGTTGGTCTATTCCTTAAAAACAACAGCCTTTTCTGTTTCTGTGTACATTATTTTCCAAGAGGAAAATAAATTTAAAAAGTTTGGGACTCTCGGACTGGAAGCATGCAAGCTCATTGCTCACTCACATGACAACAGTTCAGAACACCTAAATTCTATGAAAATCTGGAAAGAACTGGCAGTGGAGTGATGAGAAAGGGGGAGACCATTGACAGCAGGAGATGGCACTTCTGGAGGCTGAGAAGTTGAGATGGAGAGCGGTGCTGACACGTCTCACTGCTATTGCATTCTCTGGCAGTTAGGAATTTGGCACTAAGGGGACATACAGAAAAATTGTTCTCACCATCAAATGGCAATTTTCTGAAAGAAGTTGAACTGATGGCACAATTTGATCCTATAATGCAAGAGCACATTAACCGTGTCCAAAAAGGGGCCTCCAGTCACACCAGCTACCTCGGCCACCACATACAAAACGAACTCATTGATTTGTCGAGCAGCAAGACCATTCAGCAATGTTGAGCGACATCAAACAATCAAAGTTTTTTTCAATAATTCTAGATTGCACTCCAGATATCAGCCACACTGAACAGTTGTCAGTTGTGATTCGGGTTGTGTCACTGGAGGGGAAGCCCCATATAAGGAACATTTCATGGGGTTTTTGGAGCAGAGTCCACTGGTCAACATTTGGCATCTCTGATTCTGAAGAGACTGGAGGAGCTAAAAGTTCCTTTCATGGACTGTAGAGGACAATCATACGACAACGGGGCCAACATGAGGGGAAAAAACAAGGGTGTTCAATCCAGGCTCCTAGAAATTAATCCCAGAGCTCTGTTTGTTCCATGTGGGGCTCATTCTCTGAATTTGCTTGTGGCCGATGCTGCTAAGGGTCTATTGATGCCACAAGTTACTTTGGCATCTTGCAGAAGCTTTACAACTTGTTTCTCAGCCTCCACACAACGATGGGCCATTTTGAAAAAACATTGAACATCACATTGAAGATGTGGTCTGATACAAGGTGGGAAGCAAGATCAAGAGTGTGGAGCCCCTGAGATATCAGGCAGCTGCAGTGAGAGATGCACTGATCGAGGTGAGGGACCACACCAAAGACTCTGTAATAAAGGTCGAGGCTCAATCTCTGTCAGAGGAGGTTGGGTCATACCGCTTCGCCATTTGTTCAGTGGTGTGGCATGACCTGTTGTGCCAAATTCAGCATGTGAGCAAGCAGATGCAGTCTCCTAGCATGCACGTTGATGTTGCAGTAAATCTCCTAAAAAAAACAGAGAGAGGTCTCCGCAATTACAGGGCAACAGGTTTTGTGGCTGCACAAATGCAGCAACAAATGAATGTGGAGGCTGTGTTAAAACAAAAACGGCTGAGGTCCACAAAGCGGCACTTCTCCTATGAAGCATCTGATGAGCCCTTGATTGATGCTTTGAAGAAGCTGGAGGTGACATTTTTCAATGCAGTGGTTGATGCTGCAACATCAGCCATTCAGGAAAGATTTTCCACGTTGGAAATTGTGGGAGAGAAGTTTGGAGTGCTGACACATTTCCAAAATCTCACTTTGAGGAGCTGACAGAACAATGTGTGAACTTAGTACTACACTACACTTTAAGGGACAATCTGACTTGGATGGCAGAGAGCTTGCACAGGAGCTGAAGAACTTGCCTGACTTGCCATCAAAGACCATATCCTTGCTTGAACTGCTGACATTTATCCATGAAAGGGAGCTCTCTGAAATAATCCAAATTTGTGGACTGCTCTCAGAATTGGTCTTACTCTTCCAGTCACTGTTGCTGAAGCAGAGAGGAGCTTTTCAAAGCTGAAGCTCATCAAATCCTACCTGAGGTCAACTATGTCACAGGAACGCCTTACCGGTCGGCCATCATCAGTATAAATCATACAATTGCTGAGCAGATTTCATATGATGATTTAATTCATGACTTTGCATCAAGGAAGGTAAGAAGAGTCAGGCTTTAGATGGCAGTTGTGCTGTGGTGCAATTTATTTTGTTTCTTGTTCAAAGTGTAGCATAATAATTACCCTCTCTTAAGTCTTATTATATTTATGTGATAGAGCATTTGTACAATTTAGAAATTTGATTCTCTAGTTTATTTATGGCAGTTGTGCAATTTAATTTGTATTTTTCCTGTTCATAGTATCATAATTACATTCTCTTAAGTGAGTTATTCTATTTACGTGATGAAGGATTTGTAAAATTCAGAAATTTGAGTCTTTGTTTTGGTTCTGAAGTTCCAACAATTAGTCCAATAAAAAGTTATTTTGTGAAAGAGTTATGTCTGTCCTTTATTTTGGGGGGATTCGAATGTGTGTGTGTTGGCGAACAGGGGGGGGGGCGCTGAAGGTGAGGTTCGCCCAGGGCGTCATGTAAGCTAGGACCGCCACTGGTCTTGACTACAATCCCTGGAACTCTACTCTCTCGAAAGAAGGCGCGAGCGGTACACAATAATATACATATGGGAAATACTTGAGGGCTCTGTCCCTAACCTTAGAAATGAAATAGAAACAAACTGGAATAAGAGAAGAGACAGATTTTGTACGGTCCCAGCTGGGGTGGGACAAGGGGCCATGAAAACGAGGATGGAAAATACCCTCAGAATACGAGGCCCAAAGCTTTTCAGTGTCCTATCAAAAGAAGTGAGGAATCTCCAGCACACCGACCTGAATAACTTCAAGAACCAGCTGGACAGATTCCTATGCAAAGTCCCTGACCAGCCATACGTGGCTGGCTACGAGGGAAGGAGAAGATTAGACAGCAATTCCTCGTTATATATGGAGAATGTAATAAGGTTAATTAATTACTGGTTATGAATTAACCAAGAGAAATTTGCTCATGCAAATGACACAAATTTGTATGTGTAAATATAAAAATGAAATAAAAATTGTAGAAAGAAAGAATGAAATAATTTTAAGATCGATTTCATGTTATGCGAACATTAAATTACGTTTTCAATCTTAGGGTTGAAGCGAACCAGAGGTTAGCGTAGAAAGGGTGTAAATCACGCTCGCTATATAAAAAAACGAACCGTTGCTGATACCTCAAGAGTGAATGATTGCTCAAAGTTGTTTTTGTTTACCCTTTGGTTTCGCCTGAGAAATGTCCTGGAGAGGGGATTTAAAATTTTTATTTAAAAATTTCTTTAAGAAAGACCGGGCACAATTGTAACGAAATTGAAATTAAAAAGGGGAATCAGTGTGTCTCAAAGCTTTACATAAAGCGGGTCTCGTGAACATCCTGTTCCTTACATTCAATATATAAATGTATACAAATTGTATACGGTATTGTAGTGTGTAAAGTACCAATTAAATTACAAGAAAATAACCCAATTCAGAAGGTAACATGTACCATTGTCAAAAAGGAAGTAGGTAAACTGTAATTAAAGTATGCATTAGACATATTATCGTACTGTATTATATATAGTTAATATGGTCAATTAACCAAATAGAATTCAAATCATTCTATGAAAATGTATTATACACCTAGCTAATACGGTCAAAAAGGCCTGGTAGAGAAGAATTGTTACTTTAAAGATAATTCAATCTAAATTATATTATGCATAGTAGCAAATACGGTAGAGGAGCAAATAACAGACGGTTTAATTCATAAAGCAACTACATAATCTATTTTGATGGTCTAGCCATTCATTTTAATGGTCTTGCAACTTACAATTACGATTGTAATCAATTAAGCAATTAGCCAATAACTTAAAGGAGTTAATTAGCTTCTATTAATTTTGAATCTAAAATTCTTAAGGTAAAAGTCAGTTGTCTCAAATGTCATTTCTTTAACCAATTTTAATTTTTGCATTGTAATTTGTTTAGTGTTAAACTTTTGGCGTAATAGATTAGTTTTTGTAATAAGTTATTTTATTCACCTTTAATAGAAGGTATGGGGAACCTAACTAACTTGTTTTCGCTTAAAAAGAAACAAAACAGGCATAAATTAATAATACATTAAGTAAAAACATAACAATATATATACTATATATATTATAATATATATATTATATATATATAATATATATATATATATATAATATATATATATATATATATATATAATATATATGCAATAAAATCACAGAACAACACGTGATCTTTTTAATAAACAAAGAACCATAGGGAAAAGGAAACACGAAGTCTGAGCGCTTTCGTGATATAGTCACATCTTTCTGTCTCTGCTCCAAAGGATAATATCATGGGGCAGAACTTCTGGGACAATATATATATATATATATATATATATATATATATATATATATATATATATACTAAAAGACGACACAAAAAGAAAGGAGAGAAGTAAAACAAGGATAAAAGACAGAGTAGCTAAAAAAAAAAAAACCTTACTGTAGTGAAAGTAACCGTAATCGGATTTAAAGTTTAATTTTTATGGAACAAAAGCATTTATTTTATGAAACGAAGTTTTCTCTTTAAGAGTATATGAAAAATTCACGCGTTAATTATAATTTTTTTATTTAAAAGAACCTTTTTTCTTTAAATGCGATTCATGAATTTTTTTGTAAACCAAAACGTATATGTACGTACATACATTGTCTCCAAAGAGAGGTTCAGTTTTGCTTCATTCGTTTATTACGAAACATTTGATATATAAATTTTTAGGGCACATTATTATATTATTATTGTACGGAACTAAGTTAGGTTAACTTGGCTAGGCTATAATCGATTTTGCAGTACAAAATGTCGTATTGTACTGTACAATTTTTTTTTCGACTAACACGACTTTTTAAATTTTGTATTCTCATCTGCAGTCGACAGCACTCAGTACGTAACATCGTCTCCCTATCAGTCCGAGTGAAGACACTTAGGTCGGAGTTTCACCTCCCTATGGTACTAGTAATAATAATCTAGAAATTATAGCAATGGACCGCGTTCGTCCGGCCTGAACGCGGAACCAGTTTTTGAACCTCCTCATTGATATTATTATCTTCCAATTTCTTTATTAGTCTCTTTAATGGGGTAGAGGAAGGCTTCCCTTACTCCAAATTGTTTTAAAATCTCGTTTTACTCACACAACATTATTCGTGTTGAAATAACGCTTCACAATAATTGCATGTTGAGCTGTAAAGTACGCCATTTTGTATTGTAAATTTGATGATAAATTAACGTTGTTAACATAACCTAAATACATGAAACAAACCCAAAGTTCCCTGAAAATAATGACTCCTAAAAATTTATCTCCCAAATGCTTCGTAACATACAAATTAAATAAAATATGACCCCGTTTTTTGAGACCTTGTATATATATATATATATATATATATATATATGTGTGTGTGTGTGTTATAGAAAATATACCGTATCCGTTAACTCGAAAGTATTTTCGTTCTTTCCTTTCTTCTGTCAGTGAAGCTGCTTCCTTTGAGAATTTCAGACACTTCATTCGTTTTATTAAAAATTTTGCGCTCCCATTTCTTTGAACTCGATTAGCCATTCTCTCTTTCCATTATTTCCATTTATTTTCTCCCATTTTCCCCATTATCTCCATTAAATTAAGTTCCTGAAATATCTTTAATCACTTTTCACTCTTATTTTCGCTTTCCTCGTTTACCTATTTTTTTTCCAGCCGGGGTGTTGAGGGTGGGGGTGTGGGGTGTGGGGGGTTAGGGTTTATTTTCGTTTTTTGTGAACGTGTTTTCGAAATGTCACCGTAGTCCCTTTTTTATTAGAATCACGCGTCGTCGCTTTATGAAGCTTACGAGTAATTCAATAGAATTTAAATGAGGAATTTAAAAGGTAATTTGGCGCTTGAAGAGAAACTAACAACAGTCTCAGGGTTGGCCATTTAGAAGGAGAAATAGTTCATTTCTGAGCTTAGATTTAAACCGGGTAACGAATCATTTCAGCGGACTGGAAAAAGCTAATTGGTGTTATTGAGCCAGTCAATAGGGCGGTTAAGGGATAGACACGGCAGAACCTTAGGTAATTTTAGGATTTGTGGGGTGCGTGCGCGTTTTGTTTTTTCTTTTTCACCAAATTATTAGATTTGTTTTCCTTATTTTCGTCATTACCCATTTTTTTTTATATGCGAAGTTTGTTTGTCATACATGCATTGAATAATAGGGCGGGTTGAAATTTTATACTGAATAATCACGCATTGCAGGAGGTTTCTATGGCTCCGAAAAGCCTTCTGATAACTTTTTTTTACTGTGCGAAGTGCTGTTGGGGTAGCACAATTTTGGGGTTTTTTGCCTTTCATGTCTTGTGCTCTGACATATAATAACATTTTTTCCTGTTGTTTTAAATCCTAATGCAATGATGCAAAATTAAATGCTAATTGAAATATGATATATAAATGAAACAAAATGTGTTGTTATTTATTGACAATAACCATTTAGCAGCATTATATTAAGATTTTAAATGATAGACATATTGAAGAAGGTATAGAAAAGGTTAAAATTTAAAAAAATGAAACACTGTTACAACCAGACGTTTTTCTAAAGTGATCTTCCCTCATTGTTCCTGTAAATTCTTACTTCCATTGCCCTTTCGTGTTAAAATTAGGCATTTTTTCCTACATTCTAAAAGATTTAGAAATTTTTTTTGACGATTTTCATAGTCATATCGTTCTTCTGATGCTTTTGTCACGAGACTGACAGCGCTCTCCAGTTTCTGACCATGACACGGGTATGGTGGAATCATCAGTGACTCGGCATGAGCTTTGATAATGTCACTGTCGCTGAATTCATTTAGCAAAGGTGGTGGATATATGGTTTCTCTCTCCCAATCAACCAGTTCGGTGTAATCTTCTGCCTTCAAGTTGAGTGTTTTAGGAAGTTCAAAGTTTCTCAGTTTGGGGGTCGACTTTCTGGCCTCAGTTATTCGCTGGATCGCAATTTCTCTCACTTGTTGTCTTTGATCCGTTACCATTGCTAAAAGAATATTTTCCGGTGTGGCAAAATAGGAGTTACGTTTTAAGACTGGTTCCATAATGTTTTTGAACTTTTCTTCAACATTTCTTACCAGTTGTGTAAGGTACCAAAAATTTATGGCTCCATCGATCGCTTTTGGATGTGATTTAATTTGGAACCACCCCTGAGCATAGCACTGCATTATAATCTTCACAATGTCTTTGAAACCCTGTTCTGGTTTCATTGTTGATACATACAATCTTAGAACATAATTAGCCCGAGTGAGCCATCGCGCATGATGAATATTTTCAGGAGATTTCGAACTCACGTTTTCGGGAACGCTGCCCGATTGAACTGATAAGCAGATGTCGTACAAGTACTTCCGATCCGTGCTGAGCTGTTTGACAACATCAGCAGGAATTTGTTTTATTCTTCCAGTTACTGGAGTGAAATTAACTGTTTTTAATTTTGTCAAGTCCTTTTTTATCGCTTTGCCAATATCACCTTTGAAACTGTCTGGTCCACTAGTCTGCCCATCAATTGCTTCAAATACATGCCTGAAAGGCAATTCATTCATATGGAGCTGGCATACTAACCATTGCAAAGATCTAGCTAGCTGAATCTCAATCAATTTAATCACACCACCAATTTTTCCTGTATTTAATGCTGTTCCATTACATAGTATTAAGGCTTTCAAAGTGTCATTACTGTCTGTATCCAAAATCAAAGTAAAAATTTCTTCTGCTATGGATCGAGATGTCCCTTTATCTTTCATGAGATGGTCTACATATAAACCTCCAGGCTCTTTGACAATGGTGCAGTGCTCTTCTTTTGTTTTACCTCCCCACGTTAATGTATCATCCATTCTACCATCAAATCCTATGCATTCTAGATGCAAGTTCTCCGATTTTGCCTTAACAATATTCTTTTACCAACTCGTATTCTTTCTCTTTCCACTTTTTTCCTATCAAGCATGTTAGATTCATTCAAAATTCCCATGTCTTTTAAAGCTGCATTTACAATGGCGGCCGCTGCTCTGCAGCTATCTGCAGCTATCTGCAGTAATAGCCAGCTTATCATAACGGTATCTGTTTTGTTCATGATCTGCTAACTGCAGTTCAGGTTTAAAATCATCATTTTCTTCAGTACTTGCATCCACTTCCATATCATCTAAGATGTCTGAACTTCCAGAAATGTCATTGAAAGAAGCCTCGATTTTCTCTTGAGCTCTTTGTTGAGCTCGTTGTTGCGCTTCTCGTCTAACTTCACTTCTTAATGCAGATGTTGTAGCTCAATCAATTAGTCCCAGTTGATTTCTGCGTTCTCTTGTCCTATGAAAGATTCCCATTCTTGGACTGGAATTCTTTCGATACACCCGCACTGTGGCCTTTCTCTTTTTTTGTCATAGCAATCGCAACTGCATACGTCAAACATATCATCAAACGTTGACAACTTTGTGAAGAATTCCTCCTTTCTTCTGTTTTGGGGTATTTTATTTAATTTAGATGCTTATATCATCAGTCGGCATACTTTCATGAATATACCTTCTGTACCAATGGTAGGAAATGAAAATCGGTTCCGGATGACTTCAATATCAGTAGTGACAATCCTGTAACATTCGTTCGCACTACATGAATCTTTACTCTCAGCATCTTTTATTTGCCGAATAAAAAAACAGTACCTCACTATATCAGCTTTTGAAGGTATCATGGCAGGTGGAAATCTAGTTGGCTGGCCAAAAGCAGAATTAGCCGTCTTGCAACGTGTGGCCATTTTTTAAGAGAGAAATACTTAAATCATAAATCTATATCATCTGAAAAGAAAAAACACATGATTGGAAAACTGATCGCACAATATATAGCATATAAACAAGTCAAAGGAAAATGATAACAAGGGCTCCTCAAATGGGTAAAGGGGGTACTTTCTGCGACCCCTATGGGCGGGTAGCACAGGGCTTATTTTTTTATGTAATGATAAGGACATTAAGTGGAAATCCATGCATTGCGTGGCTTTTGGATAAATTATTGTTTTGTGTGTTTCGACCCACCCTATTGAATAAATACTTTAATTACAGCGACCAAACAGCATGGTCAACTATGTGGTGACCATTCTCAATGTTTAGGGTAATAATGCTTAGATTTTTCTGCTAACCACTTAAATATAATTAATGCTATTATCACATGGTTGAATTAGCAGTTTGGATCGGTTGTTAGATAGTTTATTATGGTATCTGGTTGTTGTATTTGTGTAGAATATATATACAGGGCGTCCCAAAAAAATGTATACACACTTTAACAGCTGATAGCTCAATTGATGTTTCTTCTTTCCAAGTTAAACCCATTTAGAATTAATAATGGCAGTCAGACTAAGCTTTGAACAAAGGAAATTCATTCTAAAATGCTACTGGAAGTGTGAAAACGCAGTTGAAGTGCAAAGACAGTTTAGGAGGGAGTTTCAAACAGATCCACCAACGCGACTTACCATCACTCGAATTAGAGATAAGTTTGAAGCCGATGGAACTGTTCAGAATGTCCACAAGAAGCGTTCCGGAAGACCACGGACATCGACAAGCCCCACAAAGCAAGAAAGAGTACTGGAAACGTATCATCAAAGTCCAAGAAAATCTGTGCGGCAAGCGAGTCGTGAGGTAGGAATTTCAGAATCGTCTGTCCAACGCATTTTGAAGCGCTGTCAATGGAAAAGCTACATTCCAAGATTAGTCCATGCTATTAATGAAGATGATCCGGACCGAAGAGTGGAGTATTGTTGCGAGTGGTACTTGGCACGATGTGGATGTGGATTGGACGAAGGGGTTTCGTAGAATACCCTCCGCGTTCACCAGACCTCACACCACTAGACTTTTTTTTATGGGGATACTTAAAAGACAAAGTCTACGCTATAAAACCTGCAACAGTCGCTGAATTGAGAGCAGCCATTGAACGAGAATGCACACAAATACCAAACGAAATGTTTCGTGATGTTTGCGATTCCATTGCTTCGCGTTATCACCAGTGCCTGGACCAGAACGGACGTCAGTTTGAAAACAGGCGTTGACAAAACAATTAAATAATGTCTGTAGATTCTATTACATTTGAAAATGAAATGTATTTTAATAAACACTGCCTTTATAAGTATTTAAAGTGTGTAATCATTTTTTTGGGACGCCCTGTATATATATATATATATATATATATATATATATATATATATATATATATATATATATATAAGGTGAAGTAATTGAGGAAGTACAAGAGTTTAAATATTTGGGTCAAACTATTACCAGCTCCTTGAGTGATGACTCGGATATAAAAAAAACAATCTCGAAGCCTTTGTGCAAAATCGAATATGACTAAGGAACTTTCGGTTCTGTACAAGTGAAGCTAAAGACAGTCTCTTTCGTACATTCTGCAGTAATATATACGGACAGCAACTCTGGGTGAGTTATAAAAAAGGTTCTGGCAGAACCCTAAATTTGCTGTATAACAGGTCTTTCAGACTCTTACATAAATTACCCCCGAGATGCTCAACTTCGCAAATGTTTGCTATCCGCAATGTCCCGAGCTTCCCGGAGGTAACAAGACGTACTCAATACAGTCTAATGCAAAGAATTAAAAAATTAACCAACCCGATTATCCAAGCTATCTATGAGTCCTGCCGTTTATCCTCTAAGTTATGAATTCTTGGTACGAAAACGTCTGTCTGTAGAAGGAGGAGGAGGGAGCCGAAATGAAGGTCCAGAATTTTCGAGACACCTGGACACTCTGCATTTAAAAGATTGGAATTCATGGATTGAAGAAGGTTGTTCCAGAGTTGACCGGTTGAGTAGATGAAAGATTGAAAATACCGATTAACCCTTCCGTTAAAGAGTTGGACAGAAAAGGGATGAGACTGCGTCAAAAGTCTGGTATTGCATGCTCTCTTAACAGAAGAGCAGTGTCCGTTATAATAGCAGAGAGAGAGAGAGAGAGTGAGGCAACATTGCGGCGAAGAGAGATTGATTGAAGACACTGGGTAAGATGCGGAGAATTGATGATACGAAAAGCCTTTGATCCCACCCGGTCAGGTAGAGCTCTGTGGGTTGAGCCACCCCACATATAGGAAGCGTACTTCGTACAGGGACAGACAAGACCCCTGTACAGAGAGAGCAACTGAATGGGAGTGAAGAAACTGTGGAGCCGATACGGCACAACTAACCTCTTAGAAACTGTTCTACAAAGAGCGAATATGCGATCTTTCCAGGAAACATCAGGAAAATAGGAAACACCAAGAATGTTAATAAAAGAAGAAGGATTCAGTTGTGTATTGTTAAAGATAAAGGGATAATTGTGTGGAAGATTGTGACAAGTAGACAGATGAAAGAACTGGGTTTTCGAGGCCTTGAAAACCACAAGGTTTTCTCTGTCCCAATCGCGCTCTCGCGAAGCATGAAGTGACTGTTCAGAGGGACGTTTTGTAAAAGGTGGAATCGTCGGTATAGGAGTGGATAGGACAGGAAGTGCGACTTAAAAGATCATTAATAAATAAAAGGAAAAAGAGTGGGTGGCTGGACAGAGCCCTGAGGAACACCACTATTAATAGCTTCAGGAGAAGAACAGTGACCATCTACAGTACAACCGCAGCTATAGATCGGTCAAAAAGGAAATTAGAGTTGAAGGCACAGATAGAAGGATAGAAACCGAAGAAGGGCAATTTGGAAATTAAGGATTTGTACCAGACTCTATCAAAAGCTTTTGATATGTCTAGTGCAACAGCGAAGGTTTCATCGAAATTCCGAAAGGAGGATGACCAAGACTCAGAGATATGTAAGAAAATCACCAACGAGCGTCCCTTGCAGAACCCATACTCACAATCGGGAAGAAGATCCTTAATCTTCCTATTAAGGATAGATTGAAAAACTTTAGAAAAGGCAAGAGATCAAGGGAATTGGACGATAGTTGGAGGGTTGAGAGCGGTCACCCTTTTTTGGGACAGATGAAAGTTACAAGACATAGACGAAAGAGTCTATGTCTTGTAACTTTCATCTGTCCCAAAAAAGGGTGACCGCTCTCAACCCTCCAACTATCGTCCAATTCCCTTGATCTCTTGCCTTTTCTAAAGTTTTTCAATCTATCCTTAATAGGAAGATTAAGGATCTTCTTCCCGATTGTGAGTATGGGTTCTGCAAGGGACGCTCGTTGGTGATTTTCTTACATATCTCTGAGTCTTGGTCATCATCCTTTCGGAATTTCGATGAAACCTTCGCTGTTGCACTAGACATATCAAAAGCTTTTGATAGAATCTGGTACAAATCCTTAATTTCCAAATTGCCCTTCTTCGGTTTCTATCCTTCTATCTGTGCCTTCAACTCTAATTTCCTTTTTAACCGATCTATAGCTGCGGTTGTACTGTAGATGGTCACTGTTCTTCTCCTGAAGCTATTAATAGTGTTCCTCAGGGCTCTGTCCAGCCACCCACTCTATATATATATATATACATATATATATGAGAATAGTGATTTATCTGATGATCTAACAGAAGTAGCTGAAATATTAAAAGCTCAGTATGAATCATCTTTCAGTATCCCAAAAACTGACAAACTGATATGCGATAGAAACGCGTTCTTTGAAGAAGAACCACAAGGGGAAAGTATAACGGATTTCGACTTTACGACGGAGGATATTGCACAAGTCATAGGGAAACTAAAAACACACTCAGCGGCAGGACCGGATAAATGGAATGCCACACTGATCAAAAACTGCAAGAATGCAATCGCTGAGCCCCTATACTGGATATGGAGACGATCATTAAACACGGGAGAAATACCGGGCATCCTGAAGAGCGCGAACATCGTCCCAATATATAAAGGAGGAGATCGATCCGAGGCCAAAAACTATAGGCCAGTGTCGCTTACATCTCATCTCACCAAAATATTTGAAAGAATTGTTAGACAGAAAATCTATGACTTTTTGGAAACTCAGAAAAAATTCAATGATAACCAACACGGGTTTCGGTCCGGCAGATCATGCCTG
Source organism: Bathynomus jamesi (assembly GCA_023014485.1). Taxonomy (NCBI): domain Eukaryota; kingdom Metazoa; phylum Arthropoda; class Malacostraca; order Isopoda; family Cirolanidae; genus Bathynomus; species Bathynomus jamesi. Next base: position 72,965 of record JAJOZX010004474.1, read on the forward strand.
TCACAACTAATGGAACACTACAACAACATTATTGATTCACTTGAAAGTAATGAAAACTATGATGTACTATACACAGACTTTGCTAAAGCGTTCGACAAGTGTGACCATGGAATCATAATACATAAACTGAAATATATGGGAATAACAGGAAAAGTAGGGAAATGGATATATAATTTCCTTAGTGAGCGGAGGCAAGTCGTTACAGTACAAGGAGTATCTTCATCAGAATCAGAGGTCCTCAGCTCAGTACCACAAGGAACGGTATTAGCTCCACTACTCTTCATAATCATGCTAACTGACATAGATGAGGACGTTACCAGAGACAGCACAGTAACATCCTTTGCAGATGACACAAAGATCAGTAGAAAAATACGAAAACCAGAAGACATAGGATCTCTACAAACCGACATAAACAAAATTTACAAGTGGACGGAAGACAACAATATGAAGTTTAACACCGAGAAATTTCAGCTATTACGGTACGGAAAAAGAGAAGACCTAAAGTCCATGGAATATTATACCCCAAATGGACAGGAAGTCCAGAGAAATTCCAGAGCAAAAGATTTAGGGGTTGTAATGACAGATGATGCGAAATTTGAAACACAAAATAAGATAGCAGTAAACAGAGCAAAGAGAATAACGGGTCTGATATTGAGAACTTTTAAACGAAGGGATAGGAATGTAATGATCCCCCTACTGAAAACCCTGATAATACCCAAACTGGAATACTGCTCGGTCCTAACATCCCCATATAAAAAAGAAGACATTAGACAGCTGGAGGGGATTCAAAGAAGTTTCACAGCCAAGATCAATGGGTGCAAAGAACTAAATTACTGGGAAAGGTTACGAGAACTAAACCTATATTCACTGGAAAGGAGAAGAGAGAGATACACCATTATTTACACTTGGAAAATAATGGAGAAACTAGTCCCTAATCTTACTCTGAATCCCATAACTCCCCAAACAACGGTGGAAGGTAGAAACGGTAGACTGTGTCGTATTCCCAAATTGAAGGCGAGACAGGGAACATCCTTAACCCTGAAAGAAAATAGTTTTGTAGTGAGAGGACCAAAACTATTTAATCAGCTGCCCAAAGACCTAAGAAACACGAAGGGAGTTGCAGTGGAAATCTTCAAAAGAAGACTTGACGCCTGCTCAGAACAATCCCCGATGAGCCGGGCGTACCTGGCTATGTGAGGTGGAGAGCGCAAGAATCCAACTCACTACTTCACCAGGCCAACTCGAGAGGAGGGGCGACACGCTTGACCTTCGCGAAATGAGAAATCATCACGTGGAACCTTTGTAAGGTTGTAAGGTAAGGTTTTATATATATATATATATATATATATATATATATATATATATATATATATATATAAACAAATGGAACATAAAATGGATTCTATTTGTTTTTAATTTTAGGACTTTTTCATGGGCTATATTTGATTTTTTATCTTTTCTTTTGTCACTCCAAAATACAGCATTCTTTCCAATATATATATATATATATATATATATATATATATATATATATATATATATATATATATATATATATATATATTAAGGTTGCACCGATTAATCGGTTGACAATCGGTAATCGGCCATATCGGCCATTTGCCGATTAATCGGTCATCGGCTTCTTTTTGCCGATTAATCGGTTTTCATACTCGGTCATCTTTGTTTATTACATTACAGAAATTGCATCCCTGGTTTAAGAATTTCAGTTATCCTAGACATGGAATGAACTTAAATAATATTTTGCTTGTTTTTTATTAAATATTTTCTACCAATTTGCATTGTTTGGAGAATAATAGGCAGAGTATTATTGAATTAATTTACTCCATTATCACTCCATTTATTAAAACAAAAAAATTATTGTACCTTACTGAACAAAAGAATCCATTTAAGCTTTCCTGTTGCAAAACAAAAGTGGCCTTAACCTACTCTCTAACGATAAACAAAATTTGAGATGGAAACATTGCATAGGGTGCATTTGCAAATAATTTTGTTATTTTTATCTACTTTAAAGTATTTCCATGCAATGCTTGGAGCCATAAGGGCTTTATGTTATTTAAATTTGTAACAAAAATATAAAATTTCTTGGCAACTTTCATTAAAATGCTTAATTTAATCTGTAAAAGAAATTAAAGAATTAGAATATGTAAATAGTTCTAAAAATATTAGATTAATATTAGATAAAAAAATATTAGATATTAGGCCTACGTTTTATATTGTGCTCCTATTTACCAGTATAATAGGTATAAGCGGCGTAATTCAGTAACCATATAGTGCTATACACTTATACAGTATATAAAAAGAATTATCGGCCGATTATTTTAGGCCGATTAATCGGTAATCGGCTAATTTGCTTATCGGTGCAACCCTAATATATATATATATATATATATATATATATATATATATATATATATATATACACACACACACACGCAGTGACCTCCCGCGATCTGCGTCTTCACTGTCCGCGTTTTCGCTTATCCACGATTGCCATTTGGTAACCCTTTTCACCCTCTGCGACCCTTTTCTTCGTTTATCCGCGGTTCGGATCGGAAAACAAAATTGATCAAAATCAAAGAGAAATAGCAACGTTTAAAAACACTAAAAATGGAAAGACTTGAAACAGAAGGTTATCCAGATTGATGCAAACATGGAAAGGAGCATTGCCTTTGGTACGAGTAAGAGACAATCAATTGTCTCTTTATACAGAGCTCTACAAAAGCGTTAAGAGTAAAGAAAAGCAGTCACGAATAACTTCCTTCTTTAAGCCAGCTTCCACCTCTTTAATTCCATCAGTCTCTACCTCCACTGTGACCTCCTCCACTCCCTCCACCTCTAACTAATCTCCACCCTCTTCCTCTTCGCTTAAAAGCCCATCACCATAAGTTGGACAGTCTTCTAATTAATGGTAAGTGTTATTCATTTACTTATTATTCTTATCGATATAATATATATTATTTATTTATAAAATTTTAACTCTGATATTTGGGGGCTCGAACGTATCCCATTGAATCCCATTATACAATCTGTTCACCATCCGCGAGGGTTAACAAGAACGTAACCCTCGCGGACGGCGGGAGTTGACTATTTATTTATTTATTTATTTAAATGCCTGCTGCGCCTTGCAACCACCCACCCCAGAAGCATAACCTGCGAGAATGGGAGGGGCGAGTGTGTTACTAAAACCTTTCCTAGCTATCCTTTTATGTGTATACTAAATTTGGTGCAAATTACCCTAGGTAGGCGTTTAGACGTGTATAAACAAACATAGAACATCAGTAGACAGATATCTTCAAACATTATCTCATATATATATATATATATATATATATATATATATATATATATATATATATATATATGGAGATTGTAGACACCAATCGACTAGGGAATTACTCCTCGGGGGGGGGGGGGGGACGTTAGGCAGGAGATAGGGAGTGCTGGAACTCCCGTTTCTCCTGCCACTGTCCTCTTTAGCTGATCTTTTTCCGTGTCTCATTTACCCTGTGAGCACTCCAGTATGCTCTCAGACACACTTCTCCCTTTATTTTTCACTACACATACATGCATTTTACGCACCACACAATCTTTTTAAAATTTATTATTAAAAAAAAAGAAATGGCATCGTGGCCTCTCAGGGACCTCGATTTTGGCCCTCTCCTTCTTGTATACTTGGGGGGCGGGGCATTTTTGCGAGCCCGCTCGCCCTTACCCCTTCCTTCCTACATAAAAAAAATACATATACAGGGTGAAGCATAAATGTGTTTTTTAAATCGCAGGGTGTATTCTTGAGACAAAAGTAAAGAAAAAAAGACCATATAAACGTGGGTTTATTACTTTGATTATTACTTGTGGGGTCATTTAAAAAACCTAGGTTATGTTACAGAAGTCCGAGCACGTGATGAATTGCGGTAACGAGTTCGAGACAATTGCGAAACGATCAGCAATACTCCAGGAATTTTTGAGTGTGTCAGACAATCACTGGTGCGACGTGCTGAGGCATGCGTTCGAGAAGTAGGAAAGAATTTCGAACATTTACTTTTATGAAGCAAATGTAGGTATCATCACACTGTATTTGCATAAAATGTAAAAAATCTTTAGGAGTTTCGTTTTTCTGTCGTGTGGTATAGCTCGAAACCTACTGGTTTCTCGACTTATGTTTATATGGTCTTTTTTTCCTTACTTTTGTCTCAAGAATACACCCTGCGATTTATGAAACACATTTATGCATCACCCTGTATATTCTCAGTCAAAGGTAAAAGTGAAATGAAAATAGTTAAAAATGTGAAACTAAAGTTTTTTTTTAACAAAATATGAAAAATTTTAAGTTTTTAAAATTTTATTTGCCATTTAATGCGCAAAAGACGAGCTTTGAAGTAAAGTCTATACATAACGTAGAATTCAGATTATCCTCATTTGTGTCAAGATTTAACTATAGTTGTTTTCCAGTAAAAAAACAAGCAACGGGGTTTCTTAAGAATTTTTATACTTGTCAGAATCACAGCCAGAAGCTTCGTGATTAACGCCGTCTGCCTAGTGAAGATACTGAGGTCGGGCGTTCGAATCCCGATGATGCCGGTAATAATAATGCGACAGGAGTTATAAAAATGGGTTGCATTGGTCTGGTCTGAGCGTTCGTGGCCCGTTTCACAATATTGTTATTAGTGGGCTTGAACCAAAGTCTCGTAGTTTCAGAGTCAGAGCTCCTTCCGATCACGCAATGCAGAACTATTCTAATCCTGGTGGGGAATAAATTTTGCACACACACACACACACACACACATATATATATATATATATATATATATATATATATATATACTGTATAATAAGACTAATTAAAAAAAATATTGTAAAAAACTACTTAAATATCAACTGTAGATATTTAGAAATAAAACCCAATAATTACTGAACGTTTAAAATATACAAATGAATTAATAAAAAAAATTGTGAAAGGAAATGCTGATGAAAGTAGCGAAAATAAATGAAAAACAATGAAAAGAGTAAAAATAAACTTTTCTTTCCTGACAAAAAAAAAAAAAAAAAAAAAAAAAAACATTTTAACTTTGTTTTTTTGAAGCCACTCTATATTAACGAAACAATTTTTGCAATTTAGTGCCAAAGTTTCTCCTCAAACTTATTTGATGAACACACGATAGTGTCATATTACGTCATCAGGCAACGCTTGGTTTATTTTCAGTTCCGTTCTGAAACACTCTCTCTCTCTCTCTCTCTCTCTCTCTCTCTCTCTCTCTCTCTCTCTCTTTACAAATTCAAAAACTTTAAAAATATTAATGAAGTTAGGTACAATACTGCAGTTTGCTGCGTGAAAGAACATCTCGCAAAGTTTTTTTTTGACATGACGAAAGTTGCCGATATTGCGGACCTGAAGATCAGGATTACTGATGTCATTGCGACCATTAATGCGGAAATTCTAAGTTGAACTTGGATGGAGATCGAACGTCGTTTCGACGTGTTACGTGCGACAAAGGGCGTTCACACAGAAGTGTATTGACCTTGACAATAAAACTTTGCGAGGTGTTCTTTCACATGCAGCAAGACGCATCATTTTATCATTTAATTCCTTTTTCATTACGGTCGGTTTGAATTTGTAAAGATAATTTATGATGTATCGGAGCCAAAAAAGAAAAGTAACGCGATTCCGATACTCGATACATTGGCAAAAATGTATCTCATTACGATACTAGATATATGAATAATATATGTATCGCGATACGATACTATATATATATATATATATATATATATATATATATATATATATATATATATATATATTATATAATGTTTCAGACCAACAAAGACCCTAGGATCCACTTATGGCTGGTCTACCTAACTGTGTTCGTAATTGTGTATTGTGCATGTCCTCCGTGGTGGCGGAGGGGACCTACAATTTTACGTGGGTTCCGAACCACAAAGCCTTAATTTTACTACCTTAAACTATACCCAATCTATCAACATATGCGTTTAATCGATTTTTAAACATGTTTATAGACATGCTACTAATTACTTCTACCGGCAAACTATTCCAGCTATTTACTATTCTATGCGTAAAAAAGTTTTTGGCAACTGCTATCTCGAACCTTCTACTTGTCAACTTACACCCGTTATTTCTAGTCCTATTATATTGAGATATTTCGAAAGAGCTATCTCTATCTACGTTATCGAACTCATTCATAATTTTGAAAACCTGGATTAGATCACCCCTTAGCCTCCTAGTCTCGAGTGTGGTCAATTTTAACTTCTTAAGCCTATCCTCGTACGACTTCGACCTAAGCGACGGAATCATCTAATTAATGATTTATAAAGAGGAACTATAATATCGCGCGATTTGTACTCAAAATTCCGAGCTATAAAACCCAACACTTTGTTTGCTATGTTGACTGCTGCTGTACTTTGTTTCGCTTCTTTTAAATCACCAGTGACTATAACTCCTAAATCTTTTTCCTGCTCTACGCTTGCTAACTCCTTCCCTAACATACTATATGCAAAATTACCGTTACGCGAATCTATATGTAAAATTTTGCAATTATCGACGTTAAATCTCATTTGCCATGTGACTGACCAATCAACGATTTTATTCAGATCTTCCTGGATTTTACCTCTATCTTCGTCATTAATCGCCCTACCACCCAGCTTCGTGTCATCCGCAAACTTTGAAACTGTACTGACTAGGCCGACATCTAAATCGTTAATATATATAATATATATATATATATATATATATATAATTATGCGGGTTGCTTCTACAGAGCTTCAATTTAATATTTAGTAGAAATCCAATGACAAGGAGAAATGTAAATGCCATGAAAAGTCTTCTTTATTGCGCAACGTTTCGAGCAATACGCTCATCTTCAGGCTGTTTAATAACAATGTGAAATTAAAATCAATATTGAATGAAAACAAACAGAAATTTCTATAACCTATTCGTAAAGACAAATTTTAAAAGACTGAGAAAAGAGGGTTAAGTTCTAAGTTATACAGATTTACATATCAAAATTAAGAAGTTATTTTTAAATACATGTAGTAAATGTGAAATTAATACACTGGAAAAATTACCAATAGTACACTGGAACAATGGAGCTATCTACCTTATACAGCAGTATCCGAGGCCGACTAATTTGAACAGAGGAGATGGGAATGAAAGATGGCGAGGGAGATAGGGGAAGGAGGGATTATAAGGAATTGGGGAAGGAGGAGGGATCATAGCAGATTGAGAGGGACGGACGATGAGTCAACATTCAGACTAGGGGACAATGCTTTAATGAAAAGGGATTCTAAAATTCTTAGTGAGTTGGGACAAGTATTACAACCAAGAATTTTAAAATTGTCTAAAGTGACATCAATTTTGCATTGATGCTATGTTCACGTATGCTGGAGGCTTCCTTAGTTTTTAAAATTTTACCTGTTCGGCCACTTATTCCCATATGCGAATAAAATCTAGCCCTGAGAGAGCGAACAGTGCTGCCGATGTAATTCCCAAGGAGACACCTAGGGCAGGTAAATAAATATACAACACCGCTACGCAACGAGTCAGGGTTCGATCCTTCGCTGAGAAAAAGCTACCTAAAGACGTTTTATTAATAAATATGATGCGGAAATCAGTATGATAAAAAATTTCCTTAACAATTTTGTAAATTTAAGCTTAAATTCCTTATTCAAGGGACCCATTTCAGGTACCAAGAATATTTTATATCCTTCGGCACTGTAATACATGGAAGTTGAGGGCTATAACATTATTTAAGAAGGATCTAATTAGTTTGTCTACATATTGAACAGGAAAACTATTATTAGTAAAGTATGATCTTAGATTATTAAATTCATCATTAAGTAAGGTAAAATTAGAGGTCAAATTATATCCTCTGAACAGGAGAGTTTTAATACAAGACATCTTATAGTTGAAATCAGTAAAACTAAAAAAATTCATGCCCAAACCAGTGAAAGTGGGTTTCCTATAAACTGATGTAGTAATAGAATCACCGTTTTTCGAAATTAAAAGATCTAAGAAGGGGAGGGAGCCATTTTGCTCAGTTTCCATTGTATACCCTCTTTTCTCAGTCTTTTAAAATTTGTCTTTACGAATAGGTTATAGAAATTTCTGTTTGTTTTTCATTCAATATTGATTTTAATTTCACATTGTTTAACAGCCTGAAGATGAGCGTATTGCTCGAAACGTTGCGCAAAAGAAGACTTTTCATGGCATTTACATTTCTCCTTGTCATTGGATTTCTACTAAATATATATATATATATATATAATATAAGAAAAAGCAAGGGCCCAATACAGAACCCTGAGGAACGCCGCTCGCTACATTAGCCCAACACGACTCCGCTCCATCAACGACCACTCTCTGTTTTCTACCTCGCAACCACTCTTCTATCCAATTTATTACTACACCCCTGATTCCATGAGCCTTAGTTTTTTTCAATGAGTCTTTTGTGCAGTACGGTGTCAAACGCTTTTTGAAAATCTAAATACACTACATCAACCGGCCGATGACTATCGTAAACGTCAACCACGCTTTGAAAAAATTCTAAAAGATTAGTTAAGCAAGATTTGTTTCGCCTAAAACCGTGCTGCGTATTTCTAACTAAGTTATGCAATTCTAAGTGTTCGACTATGAAACAACTGAATTACTTTCTATTTTTATTGAATTTTACAAACAGTGACTTCTCAAACAATTCATCAGACATTCTGTTTCTCTTTGAAGGAAAGAGATTTTCAGCTATGCTAAAAAGTCTCTCAACCGGAGCGCTTGATGGCAGTGGAGTGTTATATTTCATGAACAGTTCTTTTATCAAAGGATATATGTGTAATTGTTGACTGTCTGATGAATTATTCGGTAAATAATTAGATAATTCTTGACGAGGTTTGTTCTCAGTCTCACAAATTTATCACTGAGTGAGTCTACGATAAAGTATCGCGTTACTAACACTTATTTGTATCGTATCTTTCTATACGATACAAATAATAAGAAATGTATCGCGATACGACACAAGATACAGAAAATGTATCGCGATACTACGCCACCTTGTATATATATATATATATATATATATATATATAATATATATATATATATAATATAATTCAACTAAGAATGGTCCCCTGAGAACTTTTATGTTACACACAGACCGTGCATGGAACAAGGAATAATTCTGGGAAAATTAAATCAACTATCGTCCGAATAAATAGCAGTACTGTAATGGTAAATGACAAATACTAGTTTTTTTCTTTTTCATAATGTTAGTCCGACGTGGACAACGGGTCACTCGCAAAGAGGGCCCAAAATATAGCTTCCCTCACAGATAGGATCCAGCTTTGGGACAGGATCTAGGGTTTAAAGCAGCCTAGCCCCACTACATTCAGAACCTCAATATAATCAAGAAACTCATTGCAGTTACGGCGGATTGAATGCATCAAATAAAAAAGGGTAACTACTGTATTTTTAGCCAGAAACCAAAACTTAAACCTCAACTGGGAAATTGAGCGTCCACTTTTCAAGTTCAAACTCGTTACCCACGTCGGGTTAATATCATGAAAAAGAAAACTATAGTGTTTGTCATTTACCATTACTTATTCGGACTATAGTGGATTTAATTTTTCCAGAAGAGTTTCTTGTTTCATGCATGGTCTGTGTGTAACATAAAATTTTCTCAGGGGGATCATTCTGAGTTGTATCACATTAAATGGACATGTTAAGAGCCTTCAGATTAGTTTAGTTGTCGGAAAAGGAACCCAAAATGCTTGTAATGTAAGTGACTACTAAAATATTTGGTTCTGAATAACAATAAATCTTATACTTGCTTGGTTTAAAGAAAATTATTTGTGAACGAAAAAGTTAAAGTTAGCTTAAGGCCGGCCGCACACAGGATCGTCTTGCGACTCACGACTCAAGTCGTCAGTCGTGAATCTCAAGACGATCCTGTGTGCGACCGGTCTAATAGTAAAAGTGGAGAAAATCAATAAACTGAAGAAACAAATGAAAGGCGCAGCAAATCCTTTAAAATCCGAAGACTAACCTCAAATGCTCCGAATAGACTAACCTCCGAATAAATTAAGCATCTGACACTTCGAGATTTGGATCATGGTGTTCATCATTGTCTGAGGTTCCTTGATCGTGTTCATGGAGCGATGTTTCCATGTTCCCTGTCGTCATCTTGACGCCATCTAAATCGTCTTGACGCCATCTGAATGATGAACAGAATTTACATTTGTTGTGAGAGGATACATTATACAATTATGCAATGCGTCTCTCTCTCTCTCTCTCACTCTATATATATATATATGAAAATTATTTCACGAAAGTAACACGTGAAAAATATTTATGATGAATAAAACCACGAAGGAAAGGAAACAGAATGGTGCTCAAGCGCTTTCGTCTTGCGTGTTCCTGAGGATGTCATTGGACGAAAGCGCTTGAGCACCATTCTGTGTTTCCTTTCCTTCGTGGTTTTATTTATGATATATATATATATATATATATTTATTTATTTATTTTTCATCGATGCAGTGGAAGTATGAAGAGCTAAACATCTTTTTTACATAGAGTACCATTCCGCACATACGTTTCAGGGTACGAGCAACTTGCAGCAGCATTGCCAAGCAAACAGGGAGTGAAAGTATTGACGAGGCTTTCGTACGTGATTCATCACCACTGAAAGCACTAAAAATCAGCCCATATATATATATATATATATATATATATATGGGCTGGTTTTTTAATGATATTTAATAATTATTATTATTAATGATTATTTTAAATGAAATTACTTGTAATGTGTTGGACGTTAATAGGAAATTTAAATGATTGTTTTTAAAATGAGACAGAGTTATTAGTATAGGTTGTTGCTAATGGGAAAAAGTCGACCAATCCCAAAAGTGAATTTGAAGGGGCTTATTTACTCTCACTTCGGCCATTCTTATTCTCACCCACGGCTTTCCCACTTTGGTCCTGGTTAGGTTACGATCGGTTAGGTAAGGTTAAGCTAGTTTAGGTTAGATTAAGTTAAGTTAGGAAATATTAGCCTATTCCGATTAGGCACCTTTACGGCAAATGCGAATAGGACTGACACTGAATGGGAATAAACCCTTTGAAGATTACTTCCCACTCAATGTCATTCCCATTCCCATCCGCGGTCCGCAGACAAATGCAAATGCACAAAATTGAAAAAGAAATCCGCCAATCCGCCTTTGAGAAAAGCGTTTCTCCACTCTCCCCCATCACTGATTAATGTAGTGTATTAACAATTAGTTTATGAAATACTAAAATATTTAGGTTTTTATTAGTTTTAAATTATTTATTACCGGAACAAACGTGCGTTTTTTCATATTTTTATTTTATAATTTTCTTTCGCTGTCGAGCTCTGACGCCATCTTTCTCTCGTAAATACAAATTTTTCTAACCCATTCTATGAAAAAAAAAAAAAAATTGTTGAAAGTTAAATTTTAAAATTTAGAAGACGATTCATAATCGAATTTTTTTTCGGGTTTTTACAGTAATTAATAAAAGGGTAAAATTAGTTTGAATAAAGTTTCTTTGGATTGACTGGAGGAAAATGGACAGAATTTGAGGCAGTTCATCTTTCTCAAATGTCCTATATAAACTTTTTGCTTCATTTTATGACCATATAAGAGAACTCGTTTCTACAATTATCGTTTAGAAATTAAGAGATGCAAATGAAGATCAGAGTTATTGCTGTATGGTATATCCGTGTGAACACACACACACACACATATATATATATATATATATACTTACGTACATACAATGAAAGAAAAGTCTTTTAACGGCAAAAAGGTCTTTCTTAAAAAGTGTGCAGATAAATTTTTAAAGAGATAAAATAAAATATTGTATGTAGAATTTATGTATATAAAAGTTAATTTTTGGTGAAGCTAAAAATGCTTATTTGTCTGGATTTTTAAAAAAACTATTTTTAGTCGTTAAAAAATTTTCTGTGTACATACACACGTACATATATATGTATACATATGCACACATATTTACGTACATCGTAATCATTTGCATAAAAAACTCAAATGCTTCGGAAAGCAAAAAATTTTAAGTCATTTATCCATTCAAGGCTGGAAAAATTTCTCTCTCTCTCTCTCTCTCTCTCTCTCTCTCTCTCTCTCTGCATAATATTATCTTCGTAATTCCTATGCTTTATCTAGGTAATTCCAATGCGAAGGGCGCAATATATGATAAATCTTCGGTACGATGGGTTTGGCAGACTGCGAAGAAATTTATGATGCAACGACGAAATGATGATTTCTTGTACATAATAAATAAATAAAAATTCCCTTAAAAAATGCATGAAGTAGATTAGATTAGCAGTTTAGTATTCATGATATCCTTTATTTTCTGTTGTCTTCTAATGCGCAACTCAATACACGAGATAAGTGTACATATAGTGTGAATGCATTCTGAAGCTGTTCTTTTCATTATACTTTTTCCTACTTTCCTGTAGATCAGTGTTTCTCAAACGGTGGGTCGCGACCCCCCAAGTCGTAGTTTGTTTACCCCTGTAGTAGTGGTTTGTGCGCCAAAAACAAAACAAAAAAAAAAAACCCTTCGTGAGTTTGTTTACCCTGTAGGGATGATAAAGGGTCGCGCCGACCTAAGACTTTAACACGGGGATCGTAGGACAAATCCGGTTGAGAAACGCTGCTTTAGATCTACTTTCACTAGTATTTTCTGTCAGCAGTGGCTGGCGGAGGAGGGAGAGAGCCTTGTTTGTCCTATACTTTACTATTACTACTATTCCTTATAACTTTACACGTTTATAAGTGTAAGCATGGTATAAATTTTCAGTGTTCTTTTTTTTCATTGCTATTTCTAATTTTTCTACTTCCTTCTTGGGCTAGCTTTGAGTGGATCTTAGGGTCTTTGTTAGCCTATAACTCCGTAACTCTTGTGAGCTTTTCTATCCAGTTTTCTATTACTGCTAGAGCAATTAAAAATGCAGTTAGTTTAATAACAAGAACCTCCCCGAGTGGACCTAAAGGTCTTTGAGGTTTTCTCATGTTCTTGTAACTCTCTCTCTCTCTCTCTCTCTCTTTGTCAGCGAATTTAATTGTTATTTCAATAAATCGGACTTGATTTCTTTCCATGACAGGACTCCAAATATGACACAATAATTTTAAGTTTTAAGACGATTAAAACTTTCGAGATTGGAGACAGCATTCATTTCTTGCTGCTATAAGCATTCATTACAATTTGCATATGAAGTTTGTGGTGAATTTTAGAATTTGTATTTAAGCCTGTGGTGAATTTTAGTATTTACAATATATTTGAAATTTGTGATGAAAAATTCTCCACGTTTGTTTTCTTCTACAGTATTTGTCTTGTTGGAATAGAAATTCCGTTGAGACCGATCAGCGTATGACGTACAAAAGTACAATTGTAGTGGCCCTCATAATTTTTAAAATTTTTACCAAGTTGCTAACTTCTGCTACACTAATCTCCTTAATCCCCCTCCCCTACACCATTACAACCCCCCTCTCCGTCACTTTTCACTGTGTTGCTGATTCAAGATGGTCTACATTTCTCGTCGTTACCATTCTCTTCACGAAGTTACGTTTCGGATTTCCAAAGAGCCTCAAATCTGGCTTAACCTCTTTACTGTCACTCTTCCATTTATGGCGACAGTTTTGGCGGTTTTACCGCAGATTCTTTTTTTATTAATTTCGCTATTGTGAATTTTCTTTACAGTAATTGTTTCACTGCAGCTCATGCTCTTGCATCCTTCTTCTAGCAGTCGATTTAGTAGGCCCCGAACCGAAATTTCATGGTCCTACTGCACATCTGTACTTAGTTATGGTGTTGTCTTAAAGCGATTCGGTAAGTGGATTTGAAATGACCCCACAAAAAGAAACAAAGAGGTTAGATCTGGTGATTTAGGAGGCCATTCAATGACGAACTCTGAGTGCGAAGTGTAGTGGAGCGCCGCACTGTTGAAAGAACAGCCCGCTTCGTTGATTCAGCAGAACGTTGTCAATGAAAGAGGTTCAATGATTGTTTAAAGCATTTGAAGGTTTGTCTCGCCTGTGCACAACCCTCCATGAAAACAGGCCCTATTAAGGTATCACCCAACACCCCTGCCCATACCATAACACGTGGAGCATTTTGAACATGACTGTCGTCAGTCCAGTGAGGGTTTTCATGTGACTAGTAGCGAGCGTTATGGCAGTTAACGTGCCCACTAAGATAAAACATTGCTTCATCAGTAACATGATATGCCTTCAGAATTCGCTGACAGGACGTTCTCGACACGCTCGTCTCTCTGGATAACTTTCGGGTTGACTTCTTCCGGCTGTTGAGCAAATTACCCAGTACCAGTGTCACAGTCGCATCATCCGTGGAGGTTCTCGGCCGACCAGTACGTGGTCGGTCAAGAACATTCCCGGTGGCTTTAAATCGCTCAATCACTTTTCTGACAGTTGAGAAACTAACATTTTTCTCCCTTGGCTTTGCTGACTAAATTCGTCTGCAACACTTCGGTACATGAAAAACAACTTCACTCGCTCATCTTCGTTAATTTCTCATCTACTCTGTCTCACGAGGAACAAAGAAAACAAGGTTACTTTTGTTGAGTTTGAATGACGGTTCAGGATCGACCTGCGGTCGACCCCTCTGCAGCATCCCGCATTTGCGGGACTTGGTGAAGGAGGGAATTGCTCTCTGATCTCCTCCTGCCCTCGTAGCCAGCCACGCATGGCTGGTCAGGGACTTTGCACAAGAATCTGCCCAGCTGGTTCTTGAAGTTATTCAGGTCGGTGTGCTGGAGATTCCTCACTTCTTTTGGAAGGACATTGAAAAGCTTTGGGCCCCGTATTCTGAGGGTATTTTCCATCCTCGTTTTCATGGCTCCTTGTCCCACCGCAGCTGGGACCGTACAAAATCTGCCTCTTCTCTCATTCCAGTTTGTTTCTATTTCATTTCTGATGTTAGGGACAGAGCCCTCAAGTATTTTCCATATGTATATTATTGTGTACCGCTCGCGCCTTCTTTCAAGAGAGTAGAGTTCCAGGGATTGTAGTCGAGACCAGTAGTCTTCACCTTCCGTTTCCTCTGTCTTAGACGTAAAAGTCCTTTGTATAGCTTCAATGCTCGCAATGTCTCTTTTTTTGTGTGGGCTTGTGAGTACTGAGCAATACTCAATTATTGGTAGGACTAGACTCTTCCATAATTTGAGCATGATGTTTGCTTTTCTGCTGCGGAAGCTCCTCCAGATGATTCGCATTATTTTTCTAGCCGTTGTAATTTTGATTTTATAGTCCTCTCTGAATTCTGCATCCGACGACATTATTACTCCAAGATCCCTGACTTGTGGATTTGGTGTTATCTGTTTGGCTTGCGGAGTTTTGTACCCTTTTTTTCTGTAGCTCTTTGTTATTACCATATCTTAGAAGTTGGAATTTTTCTTCGTTGAACTTCATATTGTTGTCTTCTGCCCACTGGAATAATGTTTCAATGTCGTTTTGTAGTTTTCTTATGTCATCTTCGTTCAATATTTTCTTACATATCTTTGTGTCATACTGTCCTTAATATCTGCATCAATATCTGCAATCATTATTATGAACAGCAAGGGAGCTAATACTGTCCCTTGTGGGACAGAGCTCACGATTCCGAGACTTCCGATTTAACTCAGTTTACACACCACTCTTTGCGTTCTTTGTGTCAAGAAATTAAATGTCCACCTTCCTAGCTTTCCAGTAATTCCTGTATCCTTAATAGTACAGGATCTGGCCTAGAGTTCGTATAAATTTCTGGGTGCAGAGGTTTTGATGACTGATGTAGACTAATTTTGGGGTGTAGAATCTGAATTTTTCTATGCCATCGCACCAAATTGGTGCGAAAGTGACCAAAATGGCAAAAAATTGGTAAAAATTGCAAAATTTTATAAGTTTTTCGTATTTTTGTCATATTCTTGATTTGAAATTTTTTTTAAAAAAGGGCAATTGTTTGTTTGAGAATCTGTATTTGTAACATACTGCTGCTGAACCAAGAAAACTGACAAAAATGTCAAAAAATAACAGCAAAAATAGTAAAAAATTAAGTAAATATTGTCAAAAAATCGCAAAAATGAAATTTTTTGCTATTTTGGTGCATAAACTAGCTCTAACCAATCTTATCGAACTAAATAGTCAAGAAATTAGATATTAATAGCTCTACTAAAATTTCCTAACACAAAAACATGTACAAATGTCTAAATTTTGGGTTACAATGATTAAAAATGGTTGTAGACTATTTGAAAAAATAGACAAAATATAAAAAATAGTGCTAATTTTATAAAACTCTTAGGTTTGCATGTTGTAAAAGACTGTGAGATAAGATCATGTATTATTTCTGATGATGAAGTTGACTGAAAATCTTGCAAAAGTGGCAAAGAGTTTGGTAAAAATGACAAAAACTGTCAAGGCCGCTTATGTGATTGAGAAAGAGTGTTACCGTCACTCAGGTGCATCTTCCCAGAGCAGCACCACGGCAATAGGCTAAGTTATAGCTAACTTAGTGGGAACGACCTCATTTAATGATGAGGCCCCATTTTTTTTTTTTTTTTTTTTTTTTTTTTTTTTTTTTTTATTGAAACATTATTTACAAATAAAAGCACTATGGCTTTTGTTATATCATCTTCCGACACCATGAAAATGAAACAGAAGTACAATGTACAGATTTGTTCATCTGTAATTTTATTCAGTTACCTGCTGAAATTCAGGCATTAGGATTTTGGCATGTTCTTTGATTGCACTTGCAGAATGAGCAGTATGGTATGGATGACGCAGTGCAAGGGCATTTTGACCTCTTGGTACAGGTTTTGCAGCTGCAAGGTTCAATCAAATCTTGAGGTTTATCTGGGTAATCGGTTAGTTGAAGTTCCAAAAGTCCCCTCATCAGACTTTACGTAACCATAGTCAAGTGGATTTAAATTTTCAGATATGGAGCCATATGGAGAGTCAAGCCAAAGTTTGCACTGAAGATATCCCGTTTAATATGCAGTCTAATACTTTTTGAAGAGCAAGGAAGCTGAGTAAAATCGATTTTGTCCCCAGTTTTGTAGTATTGCTCAGATCTTACTAAGTTGATCAAATGATATGGATTTTGACTTGGGTTTGATGCAATGAACCAAAACGTTTTCGGCACCTTCGATTATTTCCTCTGTAAGTGGTTCCTTGCCAAAGTCCTTAATTTCATCAAAGTAGTTTGACTGCTTCAGTGCACTAGATTTTGTGCCTACTTTACTGACACTGTCACAGCCAGTTAAAGCATGCAAGGCAGGTAAAACTTGGATCAAATCGTTTTCAAGCTTTTGATGCAAGCCATGCAGAGGAATGATTTTGCGACTTGTTCCAGAGCCTTTAACAAACCATAATTCCTTCAGGCCATGCTCAATCTATTTTGTTAAATGGTAGATGAGGCACACAAAGATATCAGTATCACTGGTAGCTACTGAAACTGTAGCTCCACCACCAGGCATTGCTTTATCTACCATATAGTTTACATGTAACATCACTTTGTCATCTGCTTCTTCTTGTGAAGAATAAAGCTCAGGAATTTCGCAGACCTTCCCATTTTGGAATTGGACACAAACTTCAGGATTTTCAAGAGTACCACCTCCCAGTACAATTACTTTATCTCCATGGTAGTTTTCCATGAAAAAGCCGACAAAAAAATTTTGGAAGTTTGCCTTGTTATCTTTGGAACTCCAATACTTGTTGAAGTCAATTGGAAGCCTCTGCTCAGGTGATGTTATGGAAATTTGTATTTTCGAATGCGCAGTTGATCGTCTCATCCGTTCTCCAGTCTTGATGCTTGAAGCCTTGTAATTTTCAAATAAGATATGAATTGTGGTTGACTTGGATCCCATACTCACAAACATATTTAAAAGTGATTGTGCAAATTCACCAAATGTTTTCAACATTGCTTTTTTCACCAAAAATTTCCTTACTCGAGCCATAAAATCTATGATCATTGCATCATTCCCTTCTAACAACAATGGGAGGTCTTCACCCAGTTTCTTTTCAAGTTCCGATCCCAATTCCGATTTCTTAGATTTCTTCAAAAAACCATCACTGTTTACAAGAAAAAATGGAAGAGGTGTAATTTCATGGAAAAGTAATTGATTCAATGGAAATTCCTGAGCTGAGCAAATGCAATGTAGTTCATTGCTGCAATGGTTTCTTTTTTTGTCATATTCCTTTCGTTTTCTGGAAGTGTTCCTCGCTGTTGCGGGTTTTTGCCTCTTAATTGCTGCAAACAAAGTTTCTGTGTTTTTCTCAAGCCGTTCGGTTTTGAAATTCTTGTAAGCAACATCTCCTCTATCCAGGCAAGTAATGTGATATGTATGACTCTTTATCTTCTTCACCGGTAGCAATGTTTCTGAATGGGTTGCCATCTAATGTTTTGCTCAATGTGTTTCCAACTTTGTAAATGTACTGTTGAATAGCTTGGACATTACTGGAGCTCGATAAAGCATAGCTCTTGGAGTATTCATGATGAATATCATACTCGTCAAGATTTTCAAACTGGCCGGAACCTCTCATTTGTAAAGAATATAAGTCCTTCTCATGTTTAATAATATTCCACAGTGCCACTGCTTCCTTTCTCCGAGTAAAGCCAATTAATCCTCCGGACACTTTTGCAGGCTTATTATAATGTTGCTCAAGTGCCTGGTCCATTGGAACTCCACTACATTGTCGTGTCGTTCTCCTCACTACAAAACCACCACTAAGGAATGATTTATGGAGATCAGGAAAATGTACCTCAAGGTTTAAACAATCCTCAAAGAAGATTGGTGCCCATCTGGCGTAGTTGGTTCTATTGTAGGCGAAGAAAAGTGGGATTGATCTCTGTATGGAAGAAAGAAATAGTGACCAATCACCTGCCCTCATTGAGTAGGTTAAATCTCTGATGATTGGATACAATCTATTGGTAAATGATACCAGTAATGAAAGTTTTCATTACTATCAGTATTTTACAACCATTTTTATCGATTTATATCCGAAATTTAGACATTTGTGCATACTTTGTTTTAATAAATTCTTGCAGAGCTATTAATATCTAATTTCTTGACTATTTAGTTCGATATGATTGGTTAGAGCTAGTTTATGCACCAAAATAGCCAAAAATTTCATTTTTGCGATTTTTTGACAATATTTACTTAATTTTTTACTATTTTTGTTGTTATTTTTTTACATTTTTGTCAGTTTTCTTGGTTCAGGCAGCAGTATGTAACAAAAACAGATTCTCAAACCAAAAATTGCCCTTAAAAAAATGTTCAAATCAAGAATATGACAAAAATACCAAAAACTGATAAAATTTTGCCATTTTTGCCAATATTTTGCCATTTTGACCACTTTCGCACCAATTTCGTGCAATTGCATAGAAAAATTCAGATTCTGCGCCCCAAAATTAGTCTAGATCAGTCGTCAAAACCTCTGCACCCAGAAATTTATACGAACTCTGGGCCAGATCCTAGACTATAAGTTTGTGTGCTATGATTCCATGGTCACATTTATCGAAGGCTTTAGCAAAGTCAGTACATATTACATCAATGTTTTGTCCTCGACACAATGTTCCTAATATTTTCTCCTGGTGGTCGAGTAGCTGTGACAGGCATGATCTACCCGCCCTGAAGCCATGTTGATTTGGGTTGTATAAGTCTTTTTCTTGTAGGTAGTAAGTAGTTTTGCTTCTAATTATGCGTTCAAAGCACTTTATAAGGTGTGAAGTGAGAGCCACTGGCTGATAATTTTTGGGCATTGCTCTGTTACCACCTTTAAATAGGGGGGCAATGTTCGCGTTCTTTAAGGGGAGTGGAATTTGTCCTGTGTCGAGTGATTTCCTCCATAGTAAGTATAGCGGTTTTGCAGTACTCTCTTTGCATAAATATTTCTTCAGAAATGTGGCACTCCATGTGTCTGGCCCTGGCGCTGAATTGTCTCGCATCTGTGATAAGGCCGTAATTACATCTCCTTCCGTGAACTCGAAGTCCATTAATAGGTTTGTGCCGGGATTTGTTCTTGGTTGATCTGTATCAATGTCGAAAAACTCGTCTGGGTTTTCCACTTCCATCTCGGACTTAAGGGTGCTAAACACAGATTTAAATTGTTCCCTAAGCAGTTCACTTATTTCTTTCGGGTCATTTATGTATTCGGCCTCCCCGTCTATCAACGGTCCAATACTCTCCTTACACTGCATTTTCCTTTTCGCAAAAGTGTAGAAGTATTTTGGGTTATTTTTTATGTTTTCTGCTATCTTGTTTTCCTCCTCGTTTGTCTTATGTATGAATGTTTGCTTTAGGTCCATTTCTATTTCGCCAAGTTTCCTCTCTAGTTTGAGTCTCTTTACATCAGTTCTGCATCTGTGATGTTTTACGGTTTGTCTTCGTTGCTTGAATAGAGTCCTGATTTTCCTCTTGAGCTTGCTACGTTTTCTTTCCTGTCTCTCTGGAATATGTTTCAGTATTATAGGTTTGGTTTCCGTCTCTATTATACATAGTATTTCTTGTGGAGTCTTCTCGTGTAGTAGCAATTCCCAATTTACCTCCTTTAAATCTTTATTTACGTTTCCAATTTACTTTCTTTGAATTTATGTTTAAGCCTTCAAATATTCCATCTGCCTCTCTAGGATGCGTTTTCGGACTTGTGGGTGCTAACTTCAATTGTATATCGATGAGGTTATGGTCGGAGAACTTTGTGTGCGTTACTTTTTTATTTATTATTATCTCGTTATTTGTAGCGATATAAATCAATTTCCCCTGTGTCCTGACTTTTGGGCCACCCTATATATATATATATAACGCGATTCTGGAGCCAGAATAGCTTTTGCCTTTTTGCCACATTCATACATGTACAGTATATACAGTTATACACCATTGCACTTTCGTGTGGATGCCGGCAAGCCAAAATAAACCTATTATGTTCTCCTATATTTAGGAAATATAAATAATTTATGCATCGCTCTTTTTCCCCCTTCCTCCAAAAGAACTGGAGACTAAAAAAAAAAGAAAAACCCTTTCCCCAACAGACAGACAGAGCTGGAAGATCTTTAGTTTCGAGCGGTTTCAGAGATCCCCAGACTGGACTATTTTTGATTTTTCGTTCGCCTTCGCGTCAAGACGAACTTTTACGACGAAGCCAAGCAAGAACTCGAATGAGAGGCGTCGGAAGTGGACTGACGTTCTCCCTCGGGATCACTGAGTCGTTCAGAAGTGAATGGTGCGCATCTATCGGCGATGTTGGCGGTCGTGTAGAATTATTTAAAAGATAAGACGACTCTCTCTCTCTCTCTCTCTCATCAGAGAACCCTTCCTGTGACTGGATATAGTAGCTTGTATTACTATTTAGTATTTTCTTCTGAACTTAAAGTAAATAATGGCATTCCTGCAGAACTATATATATATTATATATATATATATATATATATATATATATATATATATATATATATATAATTTTAAAAACTGGGTACTTGTGGGTTATCTGTCGCCACTTTTTAATTTAATTTTCCAACTTTTTCACAAATACAGATGTGTGTTATATGGTTGCCATTTTTACAAAAATATACTATTTTTTTCTTAAATTATTTTTATTTCTCAAAATAACAAACATTAATCATATTATTCGGGTGGCATGAACGCGGCGATGGCCTCCAGGATGCCGTCGAATGGGTCGACACTAGCGGGTAGCTTGCTCCTCCACATGAACTCGGCCAGGTAGGTCTTAAGATGGTGTCGGGCCGTTCCTCGGTGACGCTTGTTCCTCCACTTTGCTGATCCCCACAAGCGTTCGATATTTTGAGTGTGGACTCCGGTATCTGCATCAACGAAATTGTATCGATGATTAACCTTGAAATGTTGGAAGCCAGCCTCCTGGAGGTCGGTGGTCTTATATCCTCGCCAGCTGTCGGAGTAGATAATGGAACCTTCGGCGATGTTTTCCACAATGGCAGCCAAGAGAGTTGCAGCAGAGCGGTTGGGAACTTGAACGATGAAGCAGTCGTTTGTTTCACGGCAAATTCCTCCGAACATCCATTGTTGTGGTAAAATGCGTCCGGCATTGTTTTTACGCCTCGTGAACAGGCTCTCATCGATCTCAACCACTATTCCTTCGCCGCCGATCTTGGTTTGCTCTAGGTTGGCTAACCTAACCTAACCTAACCTAACCTAACTAAAAAATAAATGACCCACAAGTAAAAAGTGGAAACAGATAACCAATAGGTATATTAAAAAGCGGCGACAGAAAACCCACATGTACCAAAAACTGAATTCCATTAAATATGTAATGAATACGTAATGAATGTCAAAGTAAATCCCCAAAAATATGAGGAGACATTATTTCGGATGACCATTTCATCGTTTTAAATGTTCAGTACGATACTAACCGTTTAGGAGCCAAGCAAAGTATCACCCTCCCTTTAATACTACTCTAGCTACTAGTACACGCAGTTATGTATAAAATCCGAAACCTCTCATTAAAAGAAAAGCTTGAAACGCTAAAAAATGTTACGAGTTTCAGTCATTTTTAAATAGGAATAAAAAACTGTAGTATCATTTCCTTTGTTCTGAGAAAGTCTCTTGCATGAGTGTTCAAGTATCACTGTTTCTTTCAGTATTAAACAAGCTCTCGTACAGATAAAGGAAGTCCTCCCCTATCAGCATAAAAACTTTACTAGTTTTGCGAAAAATGGAGTGGAAGTAAGTATTCTCAGTTACGAGAAGCTGAATTAAAGGAGTAAAGCTACAATAAAAAATGGATCTATATTTTAGAATAACTTGAAAGCTTATGCTTCTCATAAATCCATTTCTTGCGATGGATTTATCCCCTTGAAAAGAAGGGAAATTCCGAAGTTTGTTCCACGGAGAATCTATGCGAAATGAGTCTGTTCATCCCACAAAGCCTTTTTACTTGTAGTATATGTATACATATACAAGGGTGATCAAAAAGTAACGAACCCATGGAGAAACGCACATAATTGATTTTTTCCTTCTGTTGCAGGTGGTCAATATATGAAAAAGATGAAATACACCTTGGAGCAGCGTATATTCATTGTCACGCAGTACATTCGCTCCAGAAGCTATGCCCAGACGCAGGAGGCCTTCACGATCTCCGGATTTATCGCCTCCCGACTTTTTCTTGTGGGGTTACCTGAAAGATGCCGCATATGTCACTCACCCGCACAGTATTCCAGAATTGCAGGCGATGATTCAGAAGTGTGTTGATGCAATTTCACAGGAAACATTGCAAAGGGTCTTTAAGAACATGAATCGCCGTATCCACTTGTGTGAAGCACAGAACGGTGCCCACTTCCAGCACTTGCTCTGAAATAAATCGTTTTCCCATGGGTTGCGTTACTTTTGATCACCCTGTAGTACCAATTAAAAGTACGAGTCCACTAAAACATTCTGCCATACAAATGTCAGTAGCTTAGAAAAAATTTGGCATGATTAGTCTGGTACATGTATTTAGACTATACCAGTTGACATTCTCATATTAGGGTAGGCCATCTTGAAAATTTTTCGCATCCAACGTTATTATGGAGTGGCTATTACGAATGACCTCGGTCACCAGATCTAACGCCTCCTTGGTTTCTTTTTGTGGAGTCATTTCAAATCCGTTATTTACAGTGATCGTCCCCGGTCCTTGGAGGAAGTGAATACTCGAATACCGACTGAACGTTCCAAGATTTCCCCTGTTATGTTGTTATGTTGAGTCGTGTCACTCAGAATTGAGAAGTGTATCGAGGTTAATGGATCTCATTTTGAGCATTTATTATGAATAAACCAACAAAATGCGTGAAACATTATTTCCCCCTGTCGTGATTTTTGGGCCACACACACACACACACACACACACACACACACACACACACCACACACACCACATATATACATATATATATATATATATATATATATATATATATATATATATATATATATACAGGGTGTCCCTAAAGTCTGGACACATAGGAAATATCACTAACTATAACTAACTATATGTTTATTATTATTATTATTATTATTATTATTATTATTATTATTATCTTAAATTCATGCAACTGAGGCCTAAGGTAGGCCCACATCGAATCAGCAACCCTGAGGTAGGACCAAATAGGACCTCCAAGTCCATAACTTATGGACTTGGAGGTCCTATTTTGTCCTACCTCAGGGTTGCTAATTCGATGTGGGCCTACCTTAGGCCTCAGTTGCATGAATTTAAGATAATAATAATAATAATAATAATAATAATAACATATAGTTAGTTATAGTTAGTGATATTTCCTATGTGTCCAGACTTTAGGGACACCCTGTATATATATATATATATATATATATATATATATATATATGAAAATTATTTCACGAAAGTAACACGTGAAAAATATTTATGATGAATAAAACCACGAAGGGAAAAGAAACACAAAGTGGTGCTCAAGCGCTTTCCTGAGGATGTCATTAGACGAAAGCGCTTGAGCACCACTTTGTGTGTCTTTTCCTTCGTGGTTTTATTCATCATATATATATATATATATATACATACAGGGTGGGTAAAAAAGTGACTCCTTAGAGGTAAACTAAACTGTTATATTAAAAAAAGTAAGAGGACTAGATCTCCCAAACTTCAGAGATGCTTACCTTAGCATGTTGTTCGTCTTAATTGAGAAGTTGCTCGATGTGTCCCCCTTCCTGTTCAACGTAGGCCTCGAAACGTGGACGCCACTGATCAGTACACTTGTTTACATATCGTTGAGACACCTTCTCCCAGCCGAGCAGAATTCTTTCACGTAGTTCATCTATGTCTCTTATATTGGTACCAGGGATGTAAACTTTGGACTTCAGGGGTTCCGAAACACCATAATCTAGTGGTGAAAGATCGGGGCTACGAGCCGGCCACTTATTGGGTTCGATAAAATCCGGTGTTTCGTTCACAAGCAATGTGACAGTTTGGCGTGCTCTGTGAGCAGGGGCTCTATCTTGTTGGAAAGTATATCGTTCACTCTGTCTAACTGATATTCGACGAATTAGGGGTGAAAGATAATACTTTCGAACAAGATGAAGCCCCTGCTCACAGAGCACGCCAAACTGTCACATGCCTTGAGAACGAAACACCAGATTTTATCGAACCCAATATGTGGCCGGCTCGTAGCCCCGCTCTTTCACCACTAGATTATGGTGTTTCGGAAACCCTGAAGTCCAAAGTTTACATCCCTGGTACCAATATAAGAGACATAGATGAACTACGGGAAAGAATTCTGCTCGGCTGGGAGAAGGTGTCTCAACGATATGTAACAGGTGTATTGATCAGTGGCGTCCACGTTTCGAGGCCTGCGTTGAGCAGAAAGGGGACACATCGAGCAACTTCTCAATTAAGACGAACAACATGCTAAGGTAAGCATCTATGAAGTTTGGGAGTTCTAGTCCCCTTACTTTTTTAATGACAGTTTACCTCTAAGGGGTCACTTTTTTTTTACCCACCCTGTGGGTAATATATATTATATATATATATATATGGTCATTCAAAAACCACGTGGTCCTTTTTCGAGTGGTTTTCAAACCCGTCCCCACTTGTAGTCATTTGTGGCCAATGATTTAACCCACCCTCCAAAAACACGTGGTCTTCTGATGTCACCCCCACCCCCTTCTTAATCTTATGTAACTTAAAATGCAAATTAAAAATAATCAAATTAAAAGTATGGCGAATTTGTGTTTCATGAACGTTAAAGATTCGAATTTTCTAGAATTTTCCGAAATAAAGGTACACCCAATTTGTGTTTATAAAGATGCGAGTCTTCTGCAATTTTTTTGAGTTTACGAAATATAATATATATATATATATATATATATATATATATATTATATATATAATATTATAAACAGGATATTTTAATGCGTAGTATTGGCCACGTGGTTAAACGTCAAGACTCCCCCTCCCCCATGTGACCCTTGGTGGTCAAATAAGGAACCCCCTCCCCCTTTAAGGACCACGTGGTTTTTTAATGGCCCCCATATACATACAGTGGTTGATAAAATTACTTGGACCGCCTACATCTTTGACCTGAAATGAGATTCAGAAGAGGTTTTGAAAGGATTAAGATAAGTCGTTTATGGGTATTTGCTTTTTTGCAATATGTCTAGACACACGTAGTCTCAGAGGAATGATTGTTATCAAGAATTGCTACATTCTCTGGGATTTATAAAAAAAAAATAGAAAAATCTGGGGATGGTCCAAGTAATTTTTGAAGCCACTTTATATACAGGGTGCGGGCATAAGTCGGTTTACCGAGAATAATGGAATCACCTTGTGAAGAATAATATTTATAATTTACTACAGAAATTATTCATAGTGTCCTCCATCATGTTCAATATATACGTTGCATCTTTGAACCACTTAACAACAAATAGGGCAGCACAGTTCTTTGTTATTATTCAACGTCTCGAACTCTTGGTGTATCAAAATCATCGTGTGATCGAAGTCCCGAGGTTTCTGGCCGTTGACTCTATCTTTGATTATACCCGACAGTGAATAATCACTATCACCTTTTGTTTTTGTGTCTAGATTCCCTTTTTTAGCTTAGAACATTAACTTAGAAATAGGAACATTTTTGGAGACACTTGATATATATATATATATATATATATATATATATATATATGAAAATTATTTCACGAAAGTAACACGTGAAAAATATTTATGATGAATAAAACCACGAAGGAAAGGAAACACAGAATGGTGCTCAAGCGCTGAGGATGTCATTAGACGAAAGCGCTTGAGCACCATTCTGTGTTTCCTTTCCTTCGTGGTTTTATTCATCATATATATATATATATATATCAGTGGCGATCGGAGGAGGGAGAGCCTTGTCTGTTCTATACTGTCCTACTACTACTACTTATCCTGTGTGAACGCTTCACACGTCTAGATGTGTAAGGATGGTATAAGTTTTCAGTGTTCTTTTTTTTACTGCTATTTCCAACTTTTCTAATGCCTTCTTGGGCTAGCCTAGAGTGGATCTTATTGTTTTTGTTAGTCTCTCTCTCTCTCTCTCTCTCTCTCTCTCTCTCTCTCTCTCTCCAGTGTTGTCAGTTTCAAGACGATCATATCTTAACTGAAAATAAAGAAAGCAACAATCACTATACATTTCCTGACGTGTAGACGGTGTTTGGACCTCGTGCCAAAAGGATAATTTTGTTTACATTTTTCGAGATGATCTGTGCGTGTCAAGTTGGGTACGAAAAAGATTAATTATACAAACGTTGGCATTACCATTTCTATTTTCTTTTTTTTTTAAAAGTTACTTTTTGTCATTTTTGTAAGAAGTTTTCTCACAAAAAATGAACAGATACTTCAGAAGACACGTTTCCGATACTCTCAACTTTAAAATAAATATTACAAATTTTAATTTCGTAAACCGATTACGTATTGTTAAGAAAAAAATCCTTAAAATACTTATTTAAATTCAGTTAAATACGAGTGTTATTTGAAGTCTAATAACGCATTATTTATCAGCTATATAAATAAGAGCGAAATGGACGATGTCTGTCTGTCTGTCTTAAACTTTCTCAGCTCCCGCTGGACGGATCCCACCCAAACTTGGCAGGCCTTCTATCCGTGACCCTGCGCGTAACATAACCTATTAAAATGTCGATACACTGTCACATAAAGTTATATATATATACACACACGGTGTTTCACAACCGGCCTATCATACTTTGGGGTGATTCGGGGGATGATATCGAGTAAAAAAGTTAAAACAACATCGGTTATTTCCAACCGTTGCGGAGCTACGGACGTTTTAAAGTGCACGGAAAAAAATAAACGCGAGTATGAATCTGATGTAGTTATTCATTGCTGCATTTTATGAGATACACCTTATAAATGTTCAAAATGTCAGCCTCGGGTTTCAATGTACAGCCTTGCTCGTTGCAAACAAGAGTCCACTGCCCATTGAATCATTTCGGGGTGTTCTCGTATGTAAGCAGCGACATCCATAACACTAGGCAACAAATTTCAACTTTTTTTTTGTTACAGACACGTGAACTACTGATTCCTACTAAAGCGGTGATGCTGATTTCAGATCTGATATCAAAATTTCTCTATCACGTCCAGATTTTGTCTAACCGAAAACCCCTATTTTTCATTTTTTTTCTCACCCGCTTCTATTACGAAAGCCGTCTAAGCTACTTTTCCGTGCCACGTTTTATGTTAAGCATACTTAAATAATTAGTGAACAGGGATGTCTTTCCTCCTTTATTCTGGCTTAAGACAGACAGCGGAATTCCGCTGGCGGAGTTACCACCCCTGCGCCCAACCATCCACCCAAAGCGCGTTAGTATTTTGTTGTTACTACTGAAAGGCAAATTCCTGTTCTTAAGTGAAACTTTGGTGTGTCCTCTTCCTTTGTCGCTTGTAGGATGACGAGCTCTCCTTCTGCAGGAACCAACAATAATCTCCCATCATATTTGGGTTGAAATTACCTTGGTATCTGTTTTCCATAACTGAGATCTGTTGGTGGAAGCGCTCACCATGCTCGTCACTTACAGCCCCAAGGTTGGCCGGGAAGAAGTCAAGATGAGAATGTAAAAATGAATTTTCAAAGACATTCTGCATCCCATTATTTCATAAGATTTAAGCATGTTTTCTACGAGTTTACGGTGGTTTTCAGCTTTGTGGTTTCCAAGAAAATTTTTGACAACTTCAACGAAAGATGTCCATGCTCCTAGTTCATTCTCATTTAGGTTAGATGGAAACGATGAGTCGTGGATGACACTGCGGATCTGTGGTCCAGTGAAAACTCCAGCTTCTAGCTTAGCATCTGTCAATATTCCTTTGAATTTATCCTTTAAATATTGGAAACCACTACCTTGATGATCCATACCCTTCACGAAATTTTTCATAAGGCCAAGTTTAATGTGAAGTGGTGGAAGATGTACTTTCTGAGGGTCAATAAGTGCTGGGTGTTTCACATTGTATTTACCAACAACATGTTCAGTTCTAGATGGCCAATCATGTTTTTTGTAGTGGTTCTTGTCATCTCTGCTGTTCCATAGACACAAAAAGCACATATGCTTTGTGTAGCCCAACTGTAACCCAAGAAGTAATGATACAACTTTAAGGTCGCCACAAATATTCCATGTGTGGTCCTTATATTTGATGAGTCTTAGCAGCAGTTTCATCGATTCATAAGTCTCATTAAGGCCAGTGGCATGTGCTACAGGTATTGAAGGTTTTTCATTGCCGTTGTGCAGTAATACAGCTTTAAGACTAGCTTTACTAGAGTCAATGAACAGTCTCCATTCTTTTGGATCATAGCGACAGCCAATCCCTTGCATCAGACCACTGATATCGTGGCAGAAACAAACGTTTTCTTCCTGTAAGTAAAATGATGAAAACTGCAAATGGCGATGGCGGAAATGGGAAACTTTGGTGTTTGGTTGGAGAAGATTAAATTCTTGAAGTCTTGAACCAAGCAACTCTGCCTTTTCTTTTGGTAATTCCAAATCGCGCACTAAGTCATTTAACTCCGCTTCACTTAACAAATGTGGGGAAATATTTGCATCTGGAACATATATGCCATCTTTCCCTGTTTCTATATCACTAGCAGAATCTTCAGATGAACTGCTGTCTGTTATCGTTGCTGGTGGAACTGGTGGTGGATTTGTTTCATCATGTGGTACTGGTTTCATTGCTGATTCGCAGTTTGGGTACGTGATCTTTGATTTGTTTTTCTTTGTGAAACCAGCAATCTTTGTCAAACAAAAATAACAATCATTGAAGTGATTTTTCGGCTCACGCCAAACCATGGGGACTGAGAACGGCATAGCTTTTCTTTTACCATTCATCCAAGCTATTAACATTGCATTGCACTGTGCACAGCAAATATGTGGTGCCCAGTCCCTCTGTTGGTCTCCTAACTTACAGTCAAAATAACACTTGTAGGCAAGTTTAATCTTTGTTGTTATGTTTCTACGTTGTGGCTTAGTGTATATTGTCCACAGACAAAGCAGAAGTTGTCTGGGTGATTTACACAAGCACGTCTATTTGATGCCATTTTGAATTACCATACAATATCTGAAAAAACTTAGAAAGTAATTATTACGATGTGCAAAATAAAAAAAATACACACCGTAGTACAAAACAAATGCTATAAAAACACACAAGTCACCACAACCTGTCACTTGCTCATCAGCAGAGAGCTTCAACAACCGTTCTGCTTGACTGTCACGTAGCGACTGACCGTTGGGCCGTTGCCCGTTACTATGCTCTTGACTCAGTGTTGCCAACTCGGGATAAATTTTATTTATCAAAATTGTTCGAATTTGTATATAGTTGGCAAAAAAAATTGCTTTAACCTTGAAAAGCAAGTTTCATATTACTGGCATTAAGCCGATTAAAACCAAAATCTGGACGTGGTAGAAAATTTTACTAAAAGTGATTTGCATTTTACACAAAATCTAGACGTGATAGAAAAAATCTAATTATAGATTTGAAATCAGCATACCGAAATTAGCTAGGAGCACCTATTTGGTCTTCTGTAACAAAATCTTTGTTGCCTAGTGATCCAACGCGAGAGTTCCTCTCTCGCTTGTACTTTGGTCTTGTAGACCATTTCTTTCATAAGGCCCCATAAAAGAAATCTAACGGGGTTAGGTCCGGAGATCTCGGGGGTCACGATATTGGACCAGCATGATCATTCCCGTACCGCTGATTCAAGTACTCCGTAACATGACGATCAAAATGTGGCGGCGCCCCATCGTGCTGAAAGAACATCCTGCTCCTTGTCTCCAAGGGCACGTTGTCCATCAAAAGCGGCATTTCGTTCGTGAGGAAGTTCAGATAAATATCAGCAGTTAATCGTTGTTCCAAAACGAACGGTCCAATCAGCTGATATCCAATCACCGCACCAAACATTCACCGAGAATCGAGGTTGAAAGTTTCCTTGAACGATACTGTGGGGATTATCGGCGGACCACAAGTGGGAATGTCGTCTATTGCTAATTCCATCCCGAATGAACTGTGCTTCATCACTAAACAGTATGCGATTAAGAATTTGGCGATGCATACGCTCCTCCACAGCAACGGGCCGTCGTGCTACATGTTCTTGGTTACGTGGAGCAATTGTCCGTTTCTTAATCTCTGGTGTGTGTCACTAAACACTTGCCTGTTCGGTATTCGGCTGTTCGGAAAACGTCTTCGATATTCCTCCACTGCAGCTCTGCTGTTACCCTCACAGAATCCATAAATGAAATGGATATCAGCGTATTCAGCGGGGGTGAACTGTTGATTCATTTTGATTGTTCACCTTAGCGCAACACAATGTCTCGTACCACAGATCAGAACCAGGTGGAAGAAAAAACTGAGGATTAATAGTGGTAACTTCGTTAACCGAAACTACCACCAGTGCTGCCATCTATCGAATTACACACAAGTAGGGATTTGTTGTTTGCACATCTTAAAACGTCCGTAGCTCCGCAACGGTTGGAAATAACGCCTATGTTGTATTAACTTTTTTACTCGATATCATCCCCCAAAGTATGACAGACCGGTTGTGAAACACCCTGTATAGTTCAAGTAAAAATATCTCTGTGACGAAAACTTTGTTGACCAGTGTATTCTAACTTAGTGTTTTTTCTTAAATTTCCGGGTACCCCAACTAGTTGATAATAATAATAATCAGTTTGGAGGGCCAGAAATTGGCACAGGACTCAGGCCAACTAATGTGACCCATTACTTTAACTTTATTATTATTATTACTAGCATAATCGGGAGATGAACCCCCGAGCTCAGTATCTTCACTTGGCTTATAGGCAAACGATGTTAGCCACTAAGCTACATACACTGGCTTATTTATCGTTAAGTATTATAACGTAACGGCATTCCAGCCTGTTTAAGTAGTATACAAGCGTAAATACAGTTTTGTTATGAACACACGCTTTGATATAATGGAAACCAGTATATGCATTTTGGAGAAACCATTTGCATAGATGAGTATTTAAAGAAACGACGCAACTTCATTATTATTTGATGAGACTTTTTATTTAAGTATTTATTACCAAGAACGAGAAGAGGCCGTGATTCGTTAATACTGACCATTCACTGTCGATCTTTCAAACGTTTTACACTCTTTACAGCCCTTCATTGAGTAAAAAAAAAAGTATTGAATCTATATTGTGTATTGCACGTATACATGCAGTGCTGCAACATTGCTTTTATGGAAAGGAATTATTTGTTGCTGAAACAGCTTTCGTTTGTAGCCTTTATTTATTTTATTGTCTTATTTGTTATGATATACGCTTCTCCTGTTCTCCATAAAATATATTCTATTTATTAGCAAAGGAATTAGGGGATTTACTCATCACTATTGCGAGTGTTTGATGTTACTTATTCACTGCAGTTGACCTGTCGATTATTCTGTTTACTTTTGATATTCGTGTGAAGTATTTTGTAAATCAAAATTACAGAAAAATAGTTACAGAATATATATATATATATATATATATATATATATATATATATATATATGTGTGTGTAGTGGTTAGCGTCGCTGACTACGAATCCATCGGCCCCGGGTTCGAGACCCGACGGCAGCCGGCGCGCGGCAAAACCCAGCTGTTCATCCTTCCACACAATAAAGAAGTGGTTGGTAGATAAATGGGTACCCTAGGTGGCCTAGTGGTTAAGACGCTGGGCTGCTGATGGGGCGTGGTTCGGATTCCACTTTAAACTGTAGGTCTAAGGTGGAGTGAAAAGCTTGACCTTCGTCAGAATGAACAATTCGGGCGGAAGCTAACCAAAGTTATTATTTCCATTAACGTGTATGAGATAATTTTTTTTAATGCAGGAAGGAGGGGCCAAGGGCGAATTTTTAAAACGACTGAATACATACGGTTAAGTATTTACGCACGATACCAGATGGTTAATCCAACTCCTTTGTGGCTGCACTAACTATTTAAGTTTCTATCTATAGTATTTTAGTGCACTACATTATAATTGAATTGACTATATCGTATAGTTGGATTAACTATTTGGTATAGTGCGCAAATATTGTTAATTTAACTCCGTGAAGATATGCAAAATAATACAACGTTCACTTCCATTCACTTAATATTCATTGCATTTTACAAATTACCTTTAAAGGCTTCGTAATTCATACATAAACCTGCATAAAAGCTCGTTCAAAGAAGCGTATTTTGTTCATCGTACACCTTCATCCAATTTATATGAACGATATTATGTGTATATTCTCTCCTCAATCAATGTCGTCAATGCAAACGTATACAAGAAGAATATTCTCATTACAACTTCGGTAAATTCATCGAATTGCAAATATTTAGAGCTAACACTCTTTTCTTTGCGAAGGATCGTGGCGTGGCAATCATTTTTGTTGGCGAATCGGCGCCTGTCGCGAGCAGATCATCTTCACAGTCCTTTCACGCTCGATTTCACACCGTTTAAGCTCCATTTAACAACAATAAATAACAAAGATAAGAACAAGCTAATAAAAACAACAACAACAACAACTTAAAAACAGCGGTAATAAGAAGTCAGCGGTGTTTCATAACGTTTTTAACCTTGCAAAGGGTCGTCTCCCCAAGCCACTCTGATTAATTAATATGTAATTAAATTTTCATAAATACATAAAATATGAAGTAATTAAGCGTAATTCTGATAAATTCATAGTTTCAAGCATTCTTGTATTGAATCCGAAATACAAGGAAGTTTATACAGATTTGAATTGACAAAAGTGAACCCAGGCTTAGAGAACATGAGTTCGACTCTCACATCCGCCACGGTTACATTCGGCCTGATCCGCGACTGCTCGGGGTCACGTGATTCTCGAAAGGTCACGCCCAACCCCCTTCGTGTGGGGAAATAAGAGTTCCCAGTGTTACCTCATACCAGAACTGCGTATGACATCAATGACTAATCTCCTCTCCCCTCTTCCGTAATAAAGATGGAGACAGTGTAAAAAATTTTAAAATTTGTTTAAGATGTTTTGAACCCTACTACATTTTTGATAAGGTCGAAAGCCACGCTCATTTTATAACGTCAGGGCGAATCTTGCGCGCGGGTTAGGCATACTTAGGTGAGGTGATAGTACAAGGTTATTAGCAGTTTCCCACGTTATCGACCTTCAGCCAAGCAGGGATCATGGGCGTCTTTCGACTTTGTCGAAAAAAACTTGTGGCCGCAAAACAACGTATTTATCCATAAATCATATTTTTTCTTTTAATTATAAATGTTTTTTTCCAAAAATTTTTATGTTGAGATTTTATTGTTTGAAAGTTACTTTCATTTTGCGCGTTTTGAGGAAATAAAAGAGAAAGTATATCCAATGTCTGATGTACCTTTCGGCTTCAATCCGTTTTCCATTATTTCTGTTTTCGCTGAGCAAGTTTTGACACTCAAAAGAAAAAAATGTTTACGATTCACTTCTGTCATCTGTCAAATCCTCTAACATGGTAACGTGGTAATATATATATATATATATATATATATATATATATATATATATATATGAATAAGAGGACGAGAAGGTGGTACATGTTTATTAATCAGACGTTTCGGAAATTCAATTTCAATCATCAGTGCTAAGAAATAAAAAAAATAAAAATGAACAAATATAGTAAACTATTTTATACCATATATTATAGTCTTATGATAATAATTTAAAATTAAAAAAGAAAAAATTACATAAAATGTAGAGCGGTAAGATATATGAATAAATGTTATCGGGTGAAACGAATATTGAAAATAAAAACTTACCGGGTTATTGTACGCGGGGGGGGGGGGGGGGGGGGGGGGGGATGGGATCTAATTGTATGAAGGTTGGCAATGGTTTGACTGTTGAAGTGGTCCTGTTAGAAGTCGAAGAGTGGTGGCGCAATAATAGTTCAGAAGAATTATTTAGTTATGTTTAAGTTAAGGGCAGAACTGTAGTCGTTGAGGGTTGGGTTTTGTGCTAAGGATGTATAGGGATTCGAGGATGCGGAGGTCGGTTGGTTGGTATGCTGAATTGATAATTTTGAAATTGGTGGGGAGCAGTGGGTGATTGTGGGGGTGGCAACGATCTCTTATTGCTGATTTCGATGATTTATTTAAAGGTTGTGAGGTTCTAGTGGAAATGCCGCGATGTTCGTCCACTCTTGTTTGATATTGGCGAATGGTACTGCCAATATAATTTGCTTTGCAGCGAGTACAGTTAAAACAGTAAACGGTGGACGAAACAAGGGGCTGTTTTTTTTTTTTCTTTATGGTTGAGATACGATTTAATGCTATTATTATTGGTGAATACAAATTGAAGGTTAATTTGAGAGTAAAGAGGGGCGAGTAGGTGGCGAAGTTCTGATTGTATTTTAGGATCTTTTCCGTTTGGGGGCTAGCAGCGAATTTTAATGAAAATCGGTATACTAACGTAGTTTTGGTCACTGATTTCAAAAATAACTTCCTTTTTTTGGAGAAATGAAAAACAAACATGTTAGAGTACTTTAAATAATTAATGTGTTTTTAACGAAAATATCATGACAACCTAACCAATCGTCAAGGGCGTACAGTTGACTTAACCGGGCATTTAATTGACCTAACGGCATTAATTCTTGATTTTTTCTGCTACTTTTACAGATCTGCCGGGATCCTTCAAAAAACGTATTCTTCGTAAAGTTGCGCATTTTATCGTTTGACCGACGCTTTTGGCAACGAAAGAACTGGGTATTTTTATCAAAGGAACACACTTTCCCACACTTTGAGCACCTTTTCATAAACAGTAGCAGTTTGTGACTCTGGCTAAATTTAACACAATCCTCTGTAAGTTCTTTAGTGAACTTGATGGTTTGATGCTGGGAATTGATATAGTTGAGAAAAAGAGGTCGTGGTTAGCATTGTGAAGAAGGAGAAAAGTGTCATCGACAACACCCTACCTTCTTAGATAAAACAATACCAAAACAAAATAATAAAGTCAGCACTTCCATATATCGTAAACCTACATATACAGGCCTAGGCACCAACTACTTAAGCCACATTCCCTTACTATATAAAATTAACAACATTAAAATTTTAATCCACCGTGCTTATCAACTTTGTTCCTACTACTTATCCTTCCACAACGAAATAGAATTTATTCACAGTTTCAGCATTAATAACTCTTTCCCAAGACATTTACTACAATCTCTAACCAGAAATTTTCTCAATAACATTTATCAACCCCCCCCCCCCCTTAAATTCCCCACTGTTAAAAAGATATATACAGTACAATACTTTTCTTTTCCCTACTACGACGACATTAGTTATAAAATACAATCAGAACTTCGCCACCTACTCACCCCTCTTTACTCTCAAATTAACCTTCAGTTTGTATTCACCAATAATAATAGCATTAAATCGTATCTCAACCATAAAGAAAAACCCTCCAGCCCCTTGTTTCGTCTCCCGTTTACTGTTTCAACTGTACTCGCTGCAAAGCATGTTATATTGGCAGCACCATTCGCCAATATCAAACAAGAGTGGACGAACATCGCGGCATTTCCACTAGAACCTCACAACCTTTAAATAAACCATCGAAATCAGCAATAAGAGATCGTTGCCACCCCCACAATCACCCACTGCTCTCCAATTTCAAAATTATCAATTCAGCATACCAACCAACCGACCTCCGCATCCTCGAATCCCTATACATCCTTAGTACAAAACCCAACCCTCAACGACTACAGTTCTGCCTTTAACTTAAACATAACTAAATAATTCTTCTGAACTATTATTGCGCCACCACTCTTCGACTTCTAACAGGACCACTTCAACAGTCAAACCAT
Source organism: Bathynomus jamesi (assembly GCA_023014485.1). Taxonomy (NCBI): domain Eukaryota; kingdom Metazoa; phylum Arthropoda; class Malacostraca; order Isopoda; family Cirolanidae; genus Bathynomus; species Bathynomus jamesi. The sequence goes on from JAJOZX010004474.1 coordinate 109,816, forward strand.
TGCCAACCTTCATACAATTAGATTGACCACCCCCCCTCCCGCGTACAATAACCCGGTAAGTTTATATTTTCAATATTCGTTTCACCCGATAACACTTATTTATATATCTTACCGCTCTACATTTTATGTAATTTTTTCTTTTTTTAATTTTAAATTATTATCATAAGACTATAATATACTGTATAAAATATTTTACTATATTTGTTCATTTTTATTTATTTTTTTATTTCTTAGCACTGATGATGGAAATTGAATTTCCGAAACGTCTGATTAATAAACATGTACCATCTTCGCGTCCTTTTATTCCTCACTAAGTTGCGATTCCCCAAGTACAAACCCTTCAATCAAGTTATATATATATAATTATTAATATATATATATATATATATATATATGTATGTGTGTTTTGACGAATTAAAGGTTTCATCGTTTTACAAAGCACCGCTCTGCCTATACACCTATACAATGTACAAGCAACTTGCAGCATCTTTGCCAAGTACGTAAAGGGTCACTGTACTAACTAGCTTCTGTACGTGGTTGATCACCGCTGTAAGCAACAAATCTGTTATCATAATCCAATGAGTGGTCAAATTCATTATAATCATTTCGGTGCTTGTGTCGTGAGTTTGCATTGCAAACACTCCTGGCTCTGTAGGTCTGGGTGCATGATTTATCAGGAACAAGATGCATCGCAAGTTTGTATTTTCTCCCCGAGGCAACAGTCACAAAAGCCATCACAAACGCATTCATAAGTTATCACGTCGAGCTTACTGTACACAAACTGAACCAAGAACTGAGAATATTTGCAATTTTATACCTTCCGTTATCTTTCTTTGGGTTGTTTGGGTGAATTTGTATTGTGTATATTTGTGTATATTGTTTATTTACTGAAAATAAGCAAGAAATAAAAATATGTATGCCTACGGCCTAAAATCCATTCCATTTTCTGTAACCTTTACTTGTAAAGAGCAACTGGCGTTAAAATAACACACACACACACACACACACACACACACACACACAGTATATATGCACGTTAAAGACGATAAAAGGGAGAGTCCTCGAAGGATTTCTTCAAGAAGGAAAGAAGAAAGTTCGAGCCAAATCAATTCATATACTGTTTTATAATTTTTTTTTTGTATATTTGTTTCCTATCTGTGACGTAAGTATATAATGATATTTTATTACGACACGTTTCATACCCGATTGTGACTCATATGTGGTTCAAGTAATGCCCATAAGTGGATCAATGACATTTTCTAAACAAACTGTGTAGGGACAAGCGACGCTGTCCTTAATTAAGGAGCTAACCTGTAATAGAGTTGTATCGTCCCGCCGGGTGTGGTAAATTTTGGTTATCTTAGTAATCAAAGCGCTGTGTAAAAACAAAAGGTAGGCCCAAAGCCGAAACAGGACCGTGGGCCGGGCCCGTGGCTAGTATCTTGCAGAGATGGGTAGTAGTAAATATACTTAAGTAGCTTTTTCGAGAATGTACTTTCTAGAAAGTACATCTTTTTTTTTAATACTTTTACTCTAACTTAAGTACAATCTTGGGAAAAATTTTGTACTTTAACTTAAGTACAGTTTTGCAAAAATCTGAAAAGTACGAAGTAACAAAACAGCCGTATACTTGACATTTTCATTCAAAATTGGTAAACAAATTCTGGAAAAGACCTTTCAATCTGCCACCTCTCAATGTCAAGTATTGAGAGGGGGAAGACACCGAAACTGGATTATTCCAGATTTGTTTACCAAAATATTTGGGTTTCATTAACCAATCAGAAGAGTCATTCAGTACAGTATTTTAAGGTAGCCAATCAGCTTTTTCGATAGCTGATCGAAAGAACGAGAAAATCTGGGGACCTTCGACAGCAGCTCGACAGATGAACAGTGGCGGATTACCCATTGACACAATAGGCACAGTGCCTAGGGACGACGAAACTCCTAAGGGCCTACGAAATAACAAATTATAACAAAGAAAACTACACAATAAGCGTATAATATCGAATAATAATATATGCGTGAATTAAGAGATAATGAAAAGCCTATAATTTATGTTGTATCATAGAGGCAAGTTGCGTAACACAACCTTCAACTAAACTTTTTTATAAATTGTGAAAGATTTAGTCGTATCAAAAGCGATTAAAAATTTTGCGTGGCAATTTCAAAGTTTGATTCTTTAATTTCATCATATTTCATCCATTTTGATATGCTTATTTTTATCAGGGATAGTATCATAGTCAAAAAATTATAATATCAAAGTATCATAGTATCGAAGTATGTATCATAGACAAAGTATCCGTTATAGATCTATGATTATATTACACTGGGTAACCTTTATTGTGATTTTTCTGTCGTTTCTTAATGATTTCGGGGCGCTGATTCCAAAGATGGTATTGGTTTTGCTCTATCATCAACCGTTTCAAAAATATAGGTTATCACACTTTTCATATGGCAAAGTATATAAAGAAGGCTAACATAAATATTTTCTGAAAATAAAAACATTATTGGAAATTAATGTTTATTGAGCCAAAATTGTTTGACAAACCCAAAATGGTGCAAAGGATATAATATGAAAATGAATGAAAATGAAAAGGTTTATTGGCAGACTATAGTCCATATGACAAATATTATTAATACAATGACAGTTCATACACTAAGGATAAAATATATACAATTGATTAGAAATAATACTGCACTGTCGAAGTTAAGTGGAGCTACAGACAGACGTTTTCGTACCAAAAAGTCCATAGCTTAGAGGATAAATGGCAGGACTCATGGATAGCTTGGATGATCGAGTTGGTTGATTTTTTAATTCTTTGCATTAGACTGTGTTGAGCACGTCTTGTTACCTCCGGGAAGCTCGGAACATTGCGGGTTGCAAACATTTGCGAAGCTGAGCATCTCGGGGGTAATTTATGTAAGAGTCTAAACGACCTGTTGTACAGCAAATTTAGGGTTCTGCCAGAACCTTTTTTATAATTCACCCAGAGTTGCTGACCGTATATATTACTGCAGAAAGTACGAAAGAGTGTGTCTTTAGCTTCACTTGTACAGAAACGAAAGTTCCTTATGGTCATATTCGCTTTAGCACACAGGCTTCGAGATTGTTTTCTTATATCCGAGTCATCACTCAAGGAGCTGGTAATAGTTTGACCCAAATACTTAAACTCTTGTACTTCCTCAATTACTTCACCATTCATTTTAAACCTTATATCAGCTGGCTGATTACAGCTTTTAGGATGAAATTGCATAACCTTAGTTTTTGTAACATTAAAAAGAATATCATGTTTCTGCGAATACACTTCGCAGACTTTTAGTAGCCGATCCAGACCTTTAACAGAGGGACTTATTAACACCATATCATCGGTATAAACTAAGTTATTTATCCTTGTGTTGTCTATACAACATCCTACTGTTGCCTCATTAAGTGAAGCAATTAATATATCATGAGGAGAACCGATAAGAGAATAACAAGCCTCGTTATGCAGTGTGCGTTCCTTAAAAATGCACTGAAGAACGCGACTTCCGCGTATGAACATTTTTATCCTTTCTGATCAGCGACCATACGTAGTCTCCCATCATGGAAGCATCCCAATCGCCCTGGTACCTTTTCTCCATCGTTTGAATGTCTTGATGGAATCTTTCGCCATGTTCTTCACTCACATCGCCCAGGTTATCACGAAAAAAGTCTAGATGTGAATGCGGATAGTGTAATTTTAAAGACATATGGCACCCCATTTTGCCATAGCACTTAATCAAGTTTGACACTAACTCCTTATAGTCATCTTGGCTTCAAGGTTCTTTGAATTCAACAGCGCCTTGACTTGTGGTCTTACAAAGATGCCAGCCTTGACTTTGGCCTCAGAGAGTTTAGGGAACATGACCCGAATCTGTTGGAAAACTTCCCCTCCAAAATCTAACGCAATTACAAACTGCTTAATTAGACCCAACTTAATATGGAGAGGTGGTAGCAGAACTATGTCAGGCTTCACAAGAGGTTCTCTGAGTACATTGTACTTTCCTGGTTGCAGTCCTTCACGTGGAGGCCACTGAACTGTTTTATAGTGCTCAGTTGAAGCCCTGCTATCCCACAGGCAAAGAAAACATGAATATTTAGTAAACCCTCCTTGTAAACCTAACAGGAAACCAATCATTTTGAAATCACCACACACGTCCCAGTTATATTGTTCATACCTGATTTGAGTGAGCAGTTGTTTGACATTTTCATAGTCCTCTTTCATTTGAACAGAATGTGCAACTGGTATAGATGGATATTTGTTCCCATTGTGGAGTAGAACAGCTTTTAAACTCCGAGTTGAACTCAATAAACAGGCGCCACTCTGAGGGTATATGTGTTAACCCAATAGCTGTGAATAGACCATTAACCTCGCTGCAATAAGAGAGAGAGCCATTGACATCGTAGAACCTTGCAAACTCTTCATGCCGCTTTCGGTATACAGTGCTCTTGCAGTCTTCTCCAAGCAAATTCCACTCTTTGAGTCTGGAGGTCAGAAGCTCAGACCCTGATTTCGTCAGACCCAAATCTCTAATTAAGTCGTCCAATTCCCTCTGATTTGGAAAGTCAGGGTTTGTACTGAAAGTTACTGTATATTCTTCATCATGACTGTCCTCACCAGCCAACATCTCAGATGAGCTAGCTGCATCCTCATTTTCAACCTGCAAAGCAAAGAAACAAAATATAGGCATAGCTATATATGTAGAAGAGCATCAACACTCAGAAAAATCGATACATAATAACCCACAGTCTGTAAATACAGAAGGTAAAGTAATGGATGGATACCTGTTTTGGTGGACGTGGTATTGGAAGACCTTCGCCATGTGGTACAGGAGCTATGGACGACGCTATGCTTGGATACTGAAGAGTCTGCCTTCCTTTAACTTTCCTGTACTTAGAAACATCTACCATGCAGTCGTAGCAATCGTCGTGGTGGCTCTTTGGTTATCTCCATATTCTGGGTACCGCAAAGGGCATTGCCTTGCGTACTCCCCGCAGCCACCGTTCAAGTGTGGAGCGGCAGCTTCCACAGATCACATGGGGTGCCCAGGGCTTATCTTGGTCACCCATAGGCATACCAAAATAGAGCCGATACGCGATCCAGAACTTGGTGCCTTTCACAATCTTGTGCGATACTTGCTTGGGGCCTATGTAATACCCACAAACGTAGCAGAATATATCCGGCGAGTGTTTACAAGCTCTAGTTACCATTCTCTTTACCAAACTGTACTACATTAATCATAACCTGCAGATATAGAGAGAAGAGTTATTAAATCTGCAACAGATTACAGATTCCAGAAAAAAATGTATTCACAACACTGAAATAATGTTCGCAATAAAAAAGGATCGATAACACTCAAATCTCAGCACAGAGAAGCACAGAAACACAGTACCTCAGTGCTGGTAACCATCAGACAAACAACCTGCTTTCTTTGTGCTCACACTTACTGACTTCTCAGACTCTGCGCTCTTCTTTATATAGCACAGTGGAAGTTTCGGGCAATTTCTAGAGCAAGAAACTGTCAACGAACATCCGGATTGTTCTCAACAATTCCTGATTATTCTGATATTGCTGCGCCCATAATAACATTATACTGGTAAAACATGAAAAATGGATTATCTCTGAAACCATTGATGATACACACAAACCAAGGCCAGATTTGGACTCAGCGCCCACAAATGCATATAAAAACAAAAAATTCTATATAAACAGAATCAGTGTTACACAGTGTTATGGGACTTATACATTGTATACAATGCAAATATTTATCTCTAGATGAACGGGATCTAACCTTGGTGTAAATTTCTTAATGGTCTCTGGCCTTCTAAAATGTTCCTTAGCTTTCCTGGATTGTTTCCTTACTCACTTTTGTTCATTCGTTTTTCTGTATCCACCCGAAGAGGATGCCAGTGAGCATCGAAACTGTTGTAGAAATAAACTCCGTCTATTAGTGTGGGTTTTATTGTCACATTTCGACCTCCACGTAAAAAAAAAGAAGTTTTGCATTTTTACCTGTAGATCTATCTTGGGGGCCAACGATTTATGAGAGTGCTTACGGCCTACAAAGAATTTAATCCGGCCCTGCAGATGAAGACGACTTCTTCAAACCTGTCTAGTCTAAAAAATATGTAGAAAAAAAGGGAGATTGATTTGTATTTGGCAAATACACTTAACAGCCGTATGGATATGTTCAAGTCATTTCCATCACTTATGGACATATCCATACGGCTAAATACGCCACTTCCTGCATCTGCAGCCTGTGAACGACTGTTCAGTGTTGCTGGACTAATTTTTAGTCTAAAAAGAGCCAGGATAGATTGCAAAAACTTTGAAAATCAGCTGTTGTTGAAACTCAACAAAATTTTGTACATAATGCATACTTATTATAATAAATTATTGATAATAAATTATAGTTCTTAATATAATAATTCCTACTTATTCCTACTTATTCGTCAGCCAGACTCTGAACTGAGCGGACGCATTTCCTGAGCTCTCTGATATTGCTTCTACTTTTGGATATTGCCAATAACTTTACTTTTGGAAAGTTTTGAATTTTATATACTTGCGTTTATATTCACATTGTTATAGTTAAGTAATTGAATATTAGTGGTTTTTAGCGATTTAGAAGTTTTCATAGCGTGCCGGCTTAATTTAACTTAAACTTGTAACGGTTATAAACTAATTTAACTTGCACGATGCCGTCGCAGAAAGCGTCGTGTGTTAGGTGTGGGGTAAATCGGTGGTATACGGATTTTAAGGATTATAACGGCGGTCCTATGGCGATTACCGAGAGATCGGTTTGTTTCTTTTGCGATTTAAGGGAGGAAATAGTTGACATAAAACGTAGTGTACATGAGGTAACGGAAAGACTTGCAACGCTTGATGAGGGCAGGGGTACGATTACAGTTGACGAAAGCCGAACTAATACTAACGTTGAAGACATTAGTAGTTTGAAGGGTGAGGTGCGTAACCTAGTTTCTAGTTTAAGTAGCTTATCGGGAAGGTTGGATGGAGTTGAGGAAGGGGTTAAGGTTGGTCCGAGATTAGTAAATGGGGAGGGACTTAGAGAAGTTAAGGGTGGAGCTAGGCCACGTACGTTAGGTGATAGAAATCCCCCCCCCCTATCGAGGTTTCGAACCCTTTCGCCCATTTGGATAGGGACGTGAACGAGGGGGAAACTATTTTAATTGGGGACTCTTTAGTGCGCCATATGGACAAAGAGTTCGTTGAACGGCATCCAACCAAGAGGAGGAGGGTCTGTCTCCCAGGGGCCAGGGTTGACAGAGTTAGAGACGAAGTGGATAAGATTGATGTTGCCTCCCGTCACTCGATGTTGGTGACGATGGTAGGGGGCAACGACTCGTATAGGCCCGATACGAGAGTGCCTGACCTTTTGGAGAGATATAGGGGGTTAATTAGGTCCCTGAAGGCGAGGTCAGACAGGTCTTTAGTTCTAGGTATTACCCCTAGGCACGGTTTGAGTCTTAGGATTACGTCAAAAACAATATTTTTGAATACTAAATTAGAAGAGATTTGTGCTGAGGAAAATGTACCCTTCGTAAAGCTGTGGTCAGAATTCAGTGATCCTAGCCTTTTTATAAAAGATGGGGGTACATTTTAATGAAATAGGTAAGGAGTTACAAGGAAAAGAAGTACCTCAAAAGGCCTTGCGGCCCATACCGAGGAGGTACCAATGGCAACGGGTGCGAAGGAAAATTTCCTACATCCTCAAATAGTGTGCAAAATTCGGTCTAACTTTTTCTTGAACAGATCCACAGAAGAACTGTTCACAACTTCTGAAGGTAGCCTGTTCCACGTGTCACGAATCTTATAGGTTAAGTAATTCCCACACACACTAGTCCTAAACCATTTCAAATCCAACTTCCAATCATTGTTGCGAGTTGGGTTATCATTTAAACTAAACATGCTTCTAAAATCGACATCGTTGAACCCGCGTAAGAGTTTGAAAACCTCGATGAGTTGACCGCGCAGCCTCCGAGTTTCCAGCGAAAACAAGTTCAGGGCGCGTAAGCGTCGATTGTAGCCCATATGCCTAACGGAAGGGATTAACTTTGTGGCCCTCGCCTGCACTCGCTCCAGCCTCAATATCTTTCCTGAGGGTGGGCGACCAGAACTGCACAGCATACTCCAGGTGCGGCCGAACCAGGGAATTGTAGAGAGAGCACAATCTCCTTGTTCCGAAACTGAAATTGTCTCCTGATATAACCCAACAGCTTCTGGGCTTTCTTTTCCACCTCTATGCACTGTTTCGTAAACTTAAGGTCGCTGCTAATTAGCACACCCAAGTCCTTTTCCAAATCAGTCGCCTCGATATTACTCCCCAACATCGAGTAGTCCGACTTGGGATTGGCGTAGCCAATATGCATCACCTTGCATTTGCCATTTTTCGGACCACTTTCCTATCCTACCTAGGTCCGCACGCAATTGCTCGATCGCCTCGGGCGTCCCAACATTGGCCCCAAGCTTCGTGTCATCAGCGAATTTGGCGATCCGACTGACGATGCCACCGTCGATATCATTTATGTGAATGATAAACAACAGTGCCCCTAAACGGAACCCTGAGGAACCCCGCTAGTGACCGAGGCCCAACCTGAACTAACCCCTTTAATTACAACCCTCTGCCGCCTATTCTTCAGCCAGTTTTCAATCCACCTACCTACTTCCCCACCGATACCCAGCGCGTGGACTTTCGCCATTAGCTGGCGGTGAGGTACCTTATCAAATGCTTTCTGAAAGTCGAGATAAAGTATATCAATCGTCCTACTCTTATCATACTCAATCAACATGACGTGGAAAGACTCGAGCAAGTTGGTGAGACACGACCTATGCCGTCTAAACCCATATTGGGAGTCCCCAAGCAGCTTGTAGGAATCCAAATGGTCAACGATCCTATTCGCTATTATTCCCTCTAATAATTTACCTACAACCGAATGAAACTAATGGGACGATAGTTCCCTGGACTTTCGTGATCCCCTTTCTTAAAGATAGGGGTCACGTTGGCTTCCCTCCAGTCATCAGGCACCTGGTCCGTCTCCAACGATTTGTTGAAGACTGTAGCCAGGTGAAGAGTCACCTGGTCGCGCACCTCCCGCAACACTCTGGGGAGGAACTGGTCTGGCCCAGGAGCCTTAAACGCGCTCAGTTTGTCTATTCTATCGGCAACGTCTGTCGCGGTACACCGAACACTATCCAGGCCAGCACCTTCGTGCCTGACGCCTGGCTCGGGGATGATGCGGGTGTCCTCCCTGGTGAACACTCCCGCAAAGTACTCATTAAGCACAGCGATGTCCGGGTCGGAGGTAATGCGAGGCTAAGTAGGTTAATTGATGAAAACGTTCGAAAGCTGCATAGGTCGAAGCCTTCTTTAAACGTTGTGGGTCCGGGAAACGCGGGCCTGACGTGAAAAATAGTTTAAAACGCCGACCCGTGGTAAAAAATAACTTAAACATCTTTTATTGTAACTCCCGTAGTATTAGAAATAAATTAAACGAATTTAAGGCGATAATTTATTCCGGTAACTACGATATAGTTGTTATCACTGAAACGTGGTTAAATACCGTGACTCGGGACTTGTTGGGGCAACTTGATATACCGGGTTTTAAACTCTTTACTAATGATAGGTACATAGGATTGGTGGCAGCGTTTTGCTGTACATTCGTAATTCCCTTAGGGCTATCGAGGTTAAGATAGATTTTCCGGCAGCAATTAATGCGATATCCGTTGAAGTTAGTGCACGTAGTCTTACTTTCAATTTTGTTGTTTATAGACCTCACGTTCAATCCCTCGATACCGATACTAGATTTTACACACTTCTTGGTAACTTTATTAATAATCGGGATAGTATAGTTGTCGGGGACTTTAACTGCCCTAACGTTAATTACAAGACTTTTACTGGTAACGATGAGGGTTTGAGATTGATTGAGTTCATGGAAGATATTTTTTTACGACAGATGGTTACCGAACCAACGCGCGGTGACAATATTTTAGACATGGTGATGACGAACGGCGAAAATATAGTCGAAGGTTTAGAAGTAGGCGAGAGTTTAGGATGTCGTGATCGTCAAATTATTAGGTTTAAGTTACTGATAGAAAACACTAAGGATAGTAACGTAATAGAAGTCCCTGATTTTCGTAGAGCCAATTTTGATAGTTTTGCGGATAGGATGAGAGTAGCGGACTGGGATAACTTATTTATGGGTAATGACGCTAATTTGCATTGGGGGGCGTTTAAAGATAGTTTGTTGAATATCGAAAGGGAGTTTATTCCTCGTAGGCTCAAGCGCGCTAGAAATCATGGTAGGCCCAAGTGGTGGACTAGGGAAATAGGCGAGTTCATAAACGAGCGTAACAGGGCGTATAGACTTAATAAGCGCACTGGCACGGTAGCTAATATTAATAGATATTTCGAGCTTCGACGTCAGGTTAAAAGATCAGTTCGGAATGCTAAGCGTAATTTAGAGATACTATAGCTGCGGATAGTAAACATAACCCAAAAAAGTTTTTCGATTACGTGAATAATTATAATCGTAAGCCGATAAAAGATAATATAGGCCCTCTCGTGGACGTTAATGGCGCTTTGGCTTCCGATGCTCAGGCGATGGCGGATATTTTTAATAACTTTTTTGCAACAGTTTTTACCATAGAAGATGTCAATAATGTCCCCGAAGCGAACGATATCGTTCCATTTAGCAGCGAGACTATTTTGGATGAAATAACTGTTTACGAGGGTGAGATTGTGCATTATATCGATAGGCTAAAAGTTAGCAAGGCTCCAGACCCTGACGCGTTTTATCCTAGACATCTAAAAGATTTGAAAGACGTTATCGTAGGCCCCTTAACGAAGATTTTTAATCAGTCACTCGACACGGGGATTATTCCTGAAGACTTCAAATTAGCTAACGTCACACCCATTTTTAAAAAAGGTGACCGTACAGTAGCTAGCAATTATAGGTAAGCCCATTAGCTTAACGTCAATTGTCGGTAAACTTTTGGAATCCGTAGTTAGGGATCGTATCATCGATCACTTAGAAAGTCGAGATTTGATTAATAGTAGTCAGCATGGGTTTCGACGCCATAGATCTTGTTTAACTAATTTGTTAGAATTTTATAACGAAATCGTGCGCGAATACGATAGGCATAGAGCGGCTGACGTTATTTATTTAGATTTGAAAAAAAGCGTTCGATACAGTTCCGCGTAGAAGATTAATTGTGAAGGTTAAAGCGTACGGTATACGCGGTCAGGTAGCTAACTGGTTAGAGGAGTGGCTTCGTGCTAGGAGACAGAGGGTCGTTGTTAATGGTAGTGAATCGGGGTGGTTGGATGTAGGTAGCGGTGTCCCACAGGATTCAGTGTTAGGCCCATTGCTATTCGTAATTTACATTAACGACATAGGATTGACTAGTAACGTGTCAAAATTCGCGGACTATACTAAAATAGGCGGTAAGGTTGTTAACGAGGACGATAGAAATAGGCTCCAAGACGATGTAAATAGGATTATGGAGTGGAAGGATAAGTGGCAGATGCAATTTAACGTAGACAAATGTAAAGTTTTGCATATAGGTTCTCGTAACAATAATTACACGTACACGATGGATGATAGAGAGTTAGCGAGTTGACGAGGAAGTAGATTTAGGCGTACGCGTATCTAAGGATTTAAAAGTTAGGAACCACTGCCTGGAGTCTTGCGCAAAAGCTAATAGGATGTTAGACTTCATAGCGTGTAATTTCGAATTTAAATCGAAGAATATTATATTGCCCCTTTACAAGTCCCTATTCAGGCCTCATTTAGAATATGCCGTTCAGTTTTGGTGCCCGTATTTGCGTGAGGATATTGATAGGTTAGAAAGGGTTCAGCTTCGTGCCACGAAACTAATTCCGTCATTGCGCAACAAGCCTCATGAAGATAGGATTAAAGAGTTAGACTTGCATTCACTCGAAACTAGGAGATTAAGGGAGGAGCTTATTGAAGTTTTCAAAATCGTTAATAAAATCGATAACGCAAATTTTAACGAACTGTTCACTTTCGATAATAGCAATACTCGTAATAACGGATTTAAGTTGCGTGGCAGACGTTTCATTACTAATATCGCTAAAAACTTCTTTACGTTTAAAGTAATTGATAAATGGAATAATCTTCCCGCGCCCGTCGTGAACTCTACCAGCGTTAATACGTTTAAGAACCGTTTAGATAGGCATTTTAAAAATATTAGAGTGGATCTTAGGGTCTTTGTTGGCCTTAGCTTCTGTAGATAATAAACCTAATTCTGTATCCTAATGAAGTCTGTTTGCCATAATGACGTTTATTTTATATTATAATTATATATTTGTAGTGTATTTCATTTAATTTTTGAAAAAGTACTTCTTACTTTTGTACTTCAACTTAAGTACTTTTGGTAACGTGTACTTTTACTTTAACTTGAGTACATTTTTAAAAATTACTTGTACTTTAACTTAAGTAACAAATGAAAGTACTTTACTCACCTCTGGCATCTTGTAAATCCAAGGCCTACTCTCGTATGAGATTGGCTGGCCGTAGGTGCATCTGTAACGCCGACACGATCCAACTTATCCACGTATACTGATAGGCCTAACCCAGCTGGTTTACGAATAAACTGGCTATCATTACGAATTTTGTAATCGTATAACCCGAGTAAAGTCCTCATTATTATTTCCCAGATTCGATAGAGTTGCTGGGAGCAACCCTTCACTTATATTTCAAACCCAAAAATATAGGTAAGTACATAACCAATAAAATAATTGCTAAATGTTATGATAACAAAGAAAAATATATGTAGCATCCGTGTAAGAATTATAAAACATTTTAGTGGTATGAGAAAATTAAAGTACAGAGTGTCCTCAATGTCTTGTCGCCCCAGTAAAATACTAACTGATTTTCGTTGTAATGCACATTGTTGTTGCCTGGTAGATGGCCTGTCAGTTCTTGGTTTATCTTTTACAGCTCCTGGTGTGAACAGTTTCTTTTACCATCTCAACAGAGTCCTTTAGGAGAAGCTGCACGATTGAATCTGTCATGGAAGTCTGCACGAATATTTTCAATGGTTTTGCCATTACGTGGTCGCTCATGGACCCAACGCCAACATGCGTTGTTCAATCGTAAAGTTGCTGCTATCACATCTTTCGAATGGGTCTGAAAGAAAAACGAAAATCAATTAGTATTTTACTGGGGTGACAAGATATTGTGACACCCTGTACAGTATAATCAACAGTAAGAGTTAATATGATCGTGAGATACGTTAAAAGAAGGTTTTTACATTATTTAATCACCTTTTGGATTATATTTTAAATAAAATTACTTTTTCTTACCAACATTTAAAAAAAAAAAGACGAGGTTGATACGCTTTTGCCTCCCCCCCCCCCCACACCCACCTAAAACGTGTTTAAGAAAAAGAAAACGCGTCGCATCAATATATTTATATATATCGTAAACAAAATAGTGAAGTGGGATATTAAATTTAGGCCGGGCTGAAACTATAATTTTTGTTTGATTTTAATTTATCAGAGTGACTAACAGTTGGCTTTTGATATAAAAATAAGATTCCTGAAAAAAATAATTGGTGGCCACCAACGTGTGTCCGGCCACCCCTGTTTTTGTAAAAACATCTAATGCCGCACTAGCAAAATCAGGAAAATGGCAATATCTCTTCTTCTGAACATGCTAGAGAGATGGTTTGCATACCAAACGATGCAGAATTTGATTTAGAACAAATTATTAAGAGTAGTATATTTTCATAAAACCTTTAGTTTTTGAGTTATTTTAGAAAAACTAATTTTTTGGGCCCATAGACCCCCTTTCAACTGAATGTCAACACAATAAAACATTCTCAAGCTGCAAATTGACATGTATTAGTGGTTTTCAATCAGCAATCAAAATCAATCAAAATCAGCCATTTTAAATTCATTGAAAATGCTTTTTGACATTCCAAAACGCCAAACATTAAATTATACAATTAACAAATTGTCATTTTGTCATATTTTAGCATGATAAATAATAATCTAGAACTTAAAATATTTTTTAGACACAAAATCTTTCATTAATTTACGTGATCTAATTTTGTTTCTAATAAGACCATCTCTACGCTCATGACCTACAACAGCCAAGGATGCTTCAGTGACAAGCTTGATGTGCCTTTCAACATTCTGACTGTGGCACTCGTGATCCAGTTTCAATGCGGTATTAATATCACGCAGTTCATCATTACTGAATTCTTTTAATACAGGTGGAACAGTTTCCCATTGGGACATAGCAGACAGCTTGTGGTATGCAGAAGCTTTGAAATTGATGATTGGCTTTCTAAAGACCCTAACATTCTCATCTATAGCAGGATATTCATCAGTACCACCTTCATGATCCTCTTCATTCTCATCATCACTTTCAATTATTCCACCTGCAAAATCATTGCTACTACCAGATTCATCATCAAAATCCTCTATAACTCCCCTCAGACACAGAACTTTATTGACAGCACACCTCCTCACCTCTTCATCTTCATCAGCCAGCATTCCAACTAAAATATTTTCACCATGAGCAAAATAGCTGTTATTGTTTAATACGTCATAACAAATTTCTCTAATTTTCCTGTCAGGGAATTTATTTACTCTTTGGATCATACTGAATAGGTTTCTTGACCCATCACTTAGCCTCTTATTAGCCTTGATATTGAACCAACTGTGAAAGTATACTTTGATGATGAATTCTACTATGATTTTGAGGTTCTTACTGGGTCTTTTTGTGAAACATAAAAGCGAAGAATTCTACAGGCTAAGGTGAGCCATCGAGAGTGATTTAGCAGGCCAACTTCTAAGAGTGCAAGGTCTTCATCCACTTCACCAGTATAATTGCCCAGCAGATGCAGTATCCATAGTATTGGTCTGTTGATAAATTATTGACCACCTCATTTGGTAGAAGCACAAATGCAGGATAAGGTATAGATTTGAAGTCCACAACATTCCATTCTGACACATCCCCATTGAGCTGAGAACCAATAGGGCCAGAAAATTTGTCTGGACTTTTTGTTGTCCCATCTAAAGTTATGAAGCTGTGTCTAAGTGGCAATTCATTTAGATGCAGAAGACAAATATCCCACTGAAGAGGTTGCCCTAAAAACATTTCCAAATATCTGATTGACCCATGCATATGTCCTGTGTTAGTATTTGTCCCAATGTCCCATCTGCTTTAACCAAGTTTAATTTGGCCTCAAGTTCTGTCCCTTTAATGATCTTATAAATGCCATGAGCAATGTCAATGCCTTTGCTACTCTCCGGGATAAAATGGTCGAGGTAGTTAGTAATCAAAAAGCCAAATCATGCTTATTTTAGAATTTCTTTTGTCACTAAGGTCCGTCGAAAGGGGGTCTATGGGCCCCAAAAATTAGTTTTTCTAAAATAACAAAAACTAAAGGTTTTATGAAAAAATACCACTCTTAATAATTTGTTCCAAATCAAATTCTGCATCGTTTGGTATGTAAACCATCTCTCTAGCATGTTCAGAAGAAGAGATATTGCCATTTTCCTGATTTTGCTAGTGCGGCATTAGATGTTTTTACAAAAACGGGGGTGGCCGGACACACGTTGGTGGCCACCAATTATTTTTTTCAGGAATCTTATTTTTATATCAAAAGCCAACTGTTAATGACTCTGATTAATTCTATCTTGAGTTTCAGCCCGGTCTAAATTATTAATCAGTAGGCCTACTGATTATAGGAAAAAGTTTTTTTAACAAGATATGGTCAATTTCATAGGTTCTCAAACTGCTATTAAAATTATTTATTTACAAAATATATAAATGCACATTCTACGATGTTCCTTTCAGTCGTCTTCATTTTTCACTAGAATTTTAATTATACATCATATTACTGATATATGAGTAAATAATGCAGTAGAATTATTGAAAGTTCTACAAGCATATTTACATATGCTGTTTTATTATGACATTTAAAGTTTTTCCGTTTGACCTCCATGAACTAAATCTCATTGCTTACAACCAATGGAATAGGTACAACCAACTGTATTATCCAGACTGTTTCTTACTAGGCGAAGTTTAATAGTATTTTTATGATTAAAAATATGTTAATTCCGATTGTTTTAAGTATAGTCGGAAAGTTTTTAAAATTAACGTGGTAAGGGAGGCTGATGATATTTTTATAGTCAAATTCCTCGTGAACTACATTATTATAATGCCTAATTTTAGCTTTGCTTAAGCAATTCTCTATAAATGGAAGAGGATGACAAAGTTTAATGCCAATGTTCATAATACTGCATAACTCATAGAATCTAAAATTCAAGATAAACAACTTTATGGTCCGAGAAACAAAGAAGAAAAAAATTGAAAATTTTATCGAAAGGTGGTGGTCAGAATGGAAGTGAGTGTATGAATTATTATTATTATTAGTAATAGTCTTACGGAAAACTTCAAATTTTAATTTATTTATACACCTCCGAATTTTTAAAGTCAGAAATGATATACATTTGTTATTTTTCTGTCAAAAGTAAATTTTATAGACGAAATTATTGAGCCTATCAAGAAATGTAGGAACATCCAACTTATCAGTCCAAAAATATCGCAAGACATCATCTACATACCGGTACCAAAAGCGTTCAAGTGTACAATAGAGGGCAGAATTCTAGTTTCAAAAAAATTCCTTAATCAAATAGTAAAAGAAACTTTTCATACCGAAATAAGGCCTAAGTCTGTTTTTAATTTTAAAATGTGGCCCCTGAAATAAGCTCGCGTTCATTGCAGTGGCGCCACCTCTTGAGTAGATTATGAATTAACTCATCAACAAACGTAATTTATTTCTTTGAATATAAAGTCTCTTAAATTATCTATAAACAGTGAATTCGTATACGTTATTATTAATGAAAACCGACTGAAGTTATATTTTTATAACGCGAAGCAAATTTTTTTTCATTAATGATATAATCAAGTGTGACAAAAATGAAAATGCAGTAAAAATATAAATTTTTCTTCGTAGTCCAAACATCAGTATTTTCGTTGCAGTTCAAACTTGTATGTATGTAAATTAGCCTCTAAATATTAAAATCATTTTTTTTTAAAACCTCCTTTACACGAAATCTGACTTTGAATCGGTGAAAGGAACGGAAAATGTTTTAATTTCTGTCGTTATTTAAGCTTTGTTTAGAAATACTTTTGTACCCAATGAAAAACTTTTCAAGATAAATTAGTAAACTTATAAGAAAGTTTCAAATGAATTGTTTTAGTAATATTTTAACTTTTCTTGAACGAGTGTTCTCAAAAATCTCCACTTCCTCCTTTCAGTTTTTTCTTTCTGCGTTCCTTTGAATAAACGGAGTTGCTAATATTGTTCTTCAGTCTTTGTAGTTTGTGCTTTGAATTTTTAAAAGGGTCATATTAAATACAGTTGAGAATGTATGAGAACTGAGTTTTTCTTTTGCATCCTATTTTTATTATTTTGTATTGTTTAAAACAAAGTTCCGTATGGATAGGGTTTTTTTTATTCAATTTTAAATAACTTTAAAACTTCAGTATTATCCATTGTTTGGGTACGATCGTTGTTTTTCGGACGAGTGGCGTTTATTTATACTTGGATATTATTGAAAACCCTATGAGCGAAGTAAAGACACTAAGATCGAGGGTTCGTCTCCCGATGGTGCTGATAATGATGATCCAGGCGTTAGCGCAGTGGTCATCATTCGACTGTCCTGAGAGCTGTGTCAGTTTCAGTCCATTCTGACTTATTAATTATTATTACTTATCTATATTATCACTAATGATCAGTGGCGGATTTAAGGTGCGCGGGGCCCTAGGCCGGTTGGAGTGCGGGGCCCCAAACTACGCAAAGCTAGCTTAATTAACTGAAATGAGATTTACACCCCCATCCCCCAGTGGTGACCTTACGGGGCCCTCAAATCAATGGGCGAGCGAAGCGTTAAAATAAATTTACTTTTTAAACAATATTCAATTTATTGATAATTAATTAGCCAAATGACCATTTCATAGTTGAACATTACACATTTGTTTTTTTGAAGCTTAACAATAAAAAATAACTATAATAATACACCATTAACAAAAAATAACTATAATAATACACCATTAACTAAAGAGAATACCACTTGACTGACATGCAAATGATGCAATGAGTGGGTTTTGTTTATTGCAGGCTATTTGTACGGTACACTTAACTATTTCTCAGTCAAAAAGATTTTTTTCTAGCCTTCTTACTTGCAAACTGTTTGATGACATCAGTAAAATCAAGCACCCTTAATTTCTCATGCTCAATGCTCAACAGGGTGAGTGAAGACAAACGGTCCTGCCCCATGGTGTTTCTTAGATAATTCTTGACTAGTTTCATCTTGGAGAATGATCCCTCCCCAGTGCAGTTTGTGACAAACATGCAGAGATAGAGTCGTAATACAATTTCAACATTAGCAAATGTTTCTACCATGTCATGTCTGTGAATTATCTCATACATTTCTAGTTCAGGACTTTTTGCAGCCTTTGCACCACCTGATGAAGGAGCACTTTCAGGTGAATCTCTTGGAATGGATTTCATAAGGTGTGCAAACTGCAAAAGCTCCGACTCCAATCCAGCCTCCAAGTCCTTAGGATATGAAGACACAAGCTTTTCAGCAGATGCTTTAAGCTCAGTGTTCGTTTTGTTTGAGATTTCTGATAAAAACCCAAATTTCTCTCGAAGGTCGCTGTAAGCAGCAATGCGTTGTTGTAGGGCAGCACAGAGCTTGTCAATGATGGGCAAGAATGCAGTCACTCTAAACTTGTCTCTCCCTGTCAGCATAACATCCTCCGCGGAGTCTAGTTCATCGTGGTGACGCTTGCGCTTCCTAATACGCTGCGTGTCGGCGTAGTATGCATCATTACTCGTCACATCACAGGGATCACACTTAGCCATAGCTTTTGCTTCAAAGTCATCGAACTGGGATCTCAGGTCTTTAGCAAATTGTAAAAGAGACTCCAGCAGTGTGACAGCTGTGTTGAGGGAGAGCCCAGATTTTTGCAGCTGGATACTGCTACTCTGAAACCTTTCCAATACTGTATCCCAAACTTCAAGAAGAATCACTGTTTCAAGTTTTTCAAACCTTTGAGAAGACCACTTGCTTCAGCTCTTGTTTCAGCTGGCTGATTCTGATCTGAGAATAACTCTTCCAGAACAATGATGTTTTCTTGTGTGCTCTACTGAGAGCAGCTACAGCATCTGCTCGTGCTGACCAACGAGTGTCTGAAAGTATTTTATCAACTTTCAACTTCTTATCTTTATTAGTCTCTAGTACCTCACGGTGTCTCCTCCAACGATAAGTAGATGCAACAAGAAAGGAGTACATATTTTGTACCAGAGCAAACAATGACACTGCAGCAGGACAGCTTTCTGCAGCACACTTAGCCACCAAGTTTAAGGAATGAGCCATACATGGTATGTACTCAGCTTCACTACACTCATTCTTGATTATCTGTTGGGTCCCCAAATATTTACCACATGTTGCTGGCATTGTCATAGGACTGTCCTCGGCAGTCGATAACTGGAATGTTCTTCTCTTTAAGAAAATCAAGAACAGTTGTAGCAATATCTCTGCCAGTGTGGCTTAGCATGGGAATAAACTGCAAAAACCTTTCAACTGGACCTGTAGTAGGCAGTACATAGCGGATTGTAAAAGTAAGTTGATCCATGTGTGAAATATCAGGTGTGGAGTCAGAAATTGAGAAGTACTTTGCTGTTTTTACTTCATCTGTTATTGAGGACATAACCTTTTCTGCCATTATTCCAATGACTTCCTCAGAAATGACATGGGACAAGTAGGAAGTATGACCACTACCTTTGTTTGCGTGTTTCTTGATATGTGCTGCCAAGAAACTGTCGTATGTGCTCAGCAGCTCTAGAATCCCAAGATAGTTTCCATTGTGTACTGATCCAATTACTTCATCTTTACCTCGAATGGCTAGCCCGCGTTCGCAAAGTAGCTTCAAAACATCTACACACCTCCTCAATACTGCTTGCCAGTACTCGCATTCACTTTCATATTGTTGTACTAGATTAGAGTCAATACGGGCACCCGCAGTCTTTCGACATATCATTTCGACCATACTTTTCCTGTGCTGATCTGACCTACTGTGAGATTCTATGACATACCTAGCGTTCTTCCAACCATTGAAGCCAGTTGTGAATGAGCTTTCCACCTTTGACATAAGCTTGCAAGCAAAACAATACACTTTACCAGTTGTTTTAGAGTAACAGAGCCATTTAAGATTAATTTCTTGGCCAGATAATGAATGAGTTCGAGTGAATAATGTCTTTGTACAATGACGGGTTCTATTTAGCTCTTTCACAGCTGACTCTTTGAAGTCACCATCACAGTGTCGACATTCTGCGCTTCCCTTTTTCAACCAATAGTCACACATTTTCAGTAATTATTTTAGGCCATAATCCAAGATCCGTTTCAAATCCTTGTTCAGTACCGGTATTCATAACTTTCACTTCCTCTTGTGTCTCCTCACTGTCACTGTGTTCAGGTTCAATTGCGCTAACTACACTAGGTTCAGTACTAGTTGTGGCTTCTCCAGTTGTTTCAGGCGTAATTGGTGTCTCTACTGATTCAGATTCAGTTTGACCGGATTCAGTTTGAGTTTGTGATTTTGCAGATTCAGATACTGTTGGATATGTCAACCATTGAGTTATTTTTGGTAGTTTTTTTACTCTTTGGTTTACGTCTGCCTTTTCTTGTCGTTTAACAGAGCCAGCTTTATACTTCCTCCCTTGATCACGATCACGACTTGTTGATTTCTCCATTGTGCCTCAGTGCAGCCTCACTGCCTTATCCTGAAACATAAAAACATAAAAAACAAACTATTTACACTTGACCCTCGGTTTAGTATTAATTAATACAGTTTAATTAATTAATTAAATACAGACACTAAACAGTTGTTCGGGTGAAAAAGTCGCTTTATGGGAAAAGTCGCCAGCCCCCACCAGTGGCGACTTTTTCCTTAAATATGTATAAAATGTATTTATTATGAAATCTAAGCTAAACTGACCTAACCTAGCCTAAGTACGTTTCATATAAAAAAATTAATTACATTAATTTAACATTTTTCAACTTATTTATGTTATTATAAAGCTGACTAAAACTCCCCCATCCCCATTTATTGACTGGCGACTTTTTCGAGATACGACTTTTACCATTACTTACCACTAAACACACTCACATGTGCACTCCACAGCGGCCTGAATAGAACTAAACTCCCGCCAGCAAAGAGAGTGATACCATAATTATCACTAATCATTAATCAATTGTATTATTTATAGTGGAATCCAACATTATAATTATATGTGAGGGCGCGGGGCCCTCACAGGCGCGGGGCCGTAGGCCATGGCCTACTCGGCCCCCCCCTAAATCCGCCACTGCTAATGATTAGGGTTATATCGTAGCCATTTTGTTACGCCGCTTCCCGTAAGGTCAAATAGATAAAGCGATGTTGGATCTAGGTAATAGAATTGGATGGGTGGCCGTCCTCAGCGTTCATTTGGTGTAGTGACTCATGGTTCGGATTCCACGTTAAATTGTAGATCCCTTCCCTCATAACTTATTAGCATGACTGTTAGTACGGAAACTAAATCATATTATGCAATTAATTAAATTAACGTCATACAGATCATGGGCGCAAATCGCTATCAAAAAGTGGAGGTACATTTGGATATAAAAATTAATGGATTTTTAATAAATGTATTTAAAATATCGTAACAAAAATGAAATGATAATATCGCTGTGGATCACGTGAGCACTACCTAATTAGAACAACTGAAACTAATAACGAGCAATATTATTGCTTGTTATTTATTAGTTTCTCGGGACTCGCTTGGGACGTCCATTCTCATGATTGGTGGCCATAACCGCGCGGAAATTGAAATACTCGTCGCGGAAATCGTCTCGAAAATAAACACTGCATGTTGGTCATGGGTCTCAATCCGATACAATACAGGGTGGGCAAAAAAAACTAACGACGCTCGTAAACATGTGTTTATTGTTGGAAAAAAAATTAGATAGGATTGTTAAACTTAACATAAATGTTCCTTTATCAATCCTTAATTTATATAAAAAAAATTGTTCGATGTAACCCCCCACCTTCTTGTTGAATACATTTGGTTAAACGCGGGATCCACTCATCGATGCATCTGTCAATATATCGCTGAGACACCTGATTCCAGCCATCTAACACTTTAAGGCGTAACTCGTCAACATTGCGAATATTTTCACCTGGTGTATAAACTTTTGATTTTAAAGCTTCCCAAGTGCCATAATCGAGCGGCGTAAGATCTGGACTATTGGGAAGCCACATGTTCGGCTCAATGAAATTGGATGTTTCTCGTTCCAGATACGCGATTGTACGCTTCGCCCTTTGTGCAGGTGCTCCATCTTGATGGAAAGTGAAATTATTTCCACTAATCTGACGAATATCATCCAAGCACTGTGGAAGGACCTGTGTACAATAATATTCTGCATTGATTTTGGCTCGTGGCTGAATCACAACAATTCTTGTTTTGCCTTATTTTAAGACGCGAGCTCCTACCGACCTACCATAATGCTAGGCGAAAAGTTAGATGTTTCCTTTATTAACCGCTCGGGTGCAACATCACTTTTCTTGCAACATTTGCGTATACCAGATCGTTTTGTTGGTTAATCGGTGGTACAATGTGAAATAATTTCTCATCAAAGAACCACAATCTTACCCTGGAATCTGTTTATCAGGCTTTGTGCACATGTCATCCGCCTAACCTTATTGGCATCGGTTAGACTTTGCCCTGATATACATTTATAAGCTTTTAAACCCAACTCGTGTTTCCCAATATTTCTAACACTACTACGACTTATACCCGTTTCTTTTTAGATTTCCCTCAGTGAAATGTGCGTTCCTGGTTTACCTTCCTGACTTAAGATATAACCTTCCACTAAGTCAGTATTTGCTTGAGTTCTTGCACTTTTGGGACGACCACTTCCATCACGTCTCTTAACATCTCCAGTTTCATCAACCTTTCTAATGATATACTGAACTCCTGATTCAGTCCACGGTTTATTTGGGAACGTTTGTATCATTCTCCTGGCGCCCAGACCTTGGCCAATTCTTAGGTTCTTTATAAGCATTTCGTCTTCTTCACTGTATTTAGGCATTTTTGCACTTATTTTAGGGGATCTTAGTTATATTTTACTTTCTGAAATCTGAAATAATAAAGAAAAATAGAAATAAATATTACTGTAATCGTATAAAAGTGTGTATTTAATAGTGTGAAAATTTTAAGTGCAAAAACAGCTTGCAAATCTTCGTCATCATTTTTTTTTGCCCACCCTGTATAATAATAATATTAATAATAAATAATAATATTCATGCATTATAATTCCTCTTATTGCTCTGGAATGCGCTTAGCCAACTAAAAGTTCCTATTAGTTCCCAAATAGTGGGGGGTACAATTGATACTTTGTCCTCGGCCTTCAAAAAGT
Source organism: Bathynomus jamesi (assembly GCA_023014485.1). Lineage (NCBI taxonomy): Eukaryota > Metazoa > Arthropoda > Malacostraca > Isopoda > Cirolanidae > Bathynomus > Bathynomus jamesi. The sequence goes on from JAJOZX010004474.1 coordinate 133,360, forward strand.
AAGGGGTACATATACCCACTGTCCCATAGGGATTTGCGCCCATGATGCACATTTATATAAAAACTAGTAAGTCATGTCACTGCGACACTATTGTTACTATCGTACAATATCGTGTAATGCTGGGGCCGTTATGACAATGGCCTCCGTTTACCGACTCCAATTTAATTAAAGAAAGAAATTAGCCAAAATATGTATGTACGGACAACGGACATGTCATTTGCATCATTGCAAATTATATCTTTTGCACGAATACATCCTATTTATCTAAAAATTTAAAAAAAAAAACATTTAATTAATTTTGTCAATTATTTGTGTGTACCTTCACGTCCAAATAATGGAAAATAATTTTCATATGAATTTATAAGTAATGAATTTTTGTTTTTCACAATACATTTTTTTCTTTTTAATAATGAACTAAAGCTCGCGAAATAAATTGGAGAGATAAACGCGTTCAATATTTTCTGTTGTGGGTTTTCTTTTTAATTAATAATATTTCTTTGTTCTTAATTTTCTTTTGGAAAATTTCGCTTTGTTTTTAGTTTCCGATAATGGTTTCTCTCCCATTTGTTTCCTGTTTTAATTTGCTGCCAAATATATGATATTGTTTCCTCTTACGCGCAACTTCAGTGATGGTATGTTGGTAAAAATGTTTGTTAGGAGTCCAGGTTTATGTTTGGATATTCTTGCTTTGGATATTTTTTGCTTTGGATATTTCTTGCCTTGAATATTTCTTGCTTCGGAGATTTCTTGCCTTTAATATTTCTTGCTTTGGATATTTCTTACCTTGGATATTTCTTGCTTTGGATATTTCTTGCCTTTAATATTTCTTGCTTTGCATATTTCTTGCCTTGGATATTTCTTGCCATTGAGATGCATAATCGATGTATGAAGGTGAATGAGAGACAAGATGTTCGAATGTGGTGTGAATGCGAGTGAAAAAGTGCTTTGAGAGTAGAGAAAAGGTGGTGTGTGTATAAACTGCAACGTTGGTATGGCTGAATGGAGGGAATGACTCGTGAAAAAACCAGTGAAAAAGAGTGTATATAGTATGAGTACGTATTATGGGTGTGAGAAATAGAGATGAAAGGTTATGATGAGTGACTGAGTGAATAAACGTATAGTTGGAACGAATGTAGCAAACCAGTCGATAAGAATGAGAGGGCAAAATGGAAGCGGTATTGTTAAAAAGCTGAATGTTAAAATGTCTTGTATTTTCGCCATAAATTTCATTGACGAACTTATTTCCTCAACTGGTATTTAGGTCGGGTAAATGAAGGTGCAGAAATAACATAATTTTGATGGTGATCATAATAAGGGAAGCAGAAAAATTGGTCAAAATGTGTTACAGACGCACGTTTCTCTTACAGTTCCTGTAAAAACATTGGTTACCTGAAAGTGAAATAGTTAAGTACCCAGGTAGCGGTTGAATGAAATCTAAGAGGGGAACTCGTTCAAGTGACACTTCTGTGGCATAAAGTTTTCGATGAAATTGACTTCTCTTTAATATTTTTAGCTTCATATGCTTAGTTTACAGCATAAAAACTGTCTTATGTCATAGCATAAAAATAGGTTCAAAGATTATAATGAAAAGTAATTTATTACTCAAATATAATAATAATAATAATAATAATCTATATTAATGGAGGTAAGTGCGATATATATATATATATATATATATGTAACCAAAAAAAAACTATAGAAAAGAACGCAATCATGAAAATCTTAAACTTCACATTTGAGCTCATTGTATCAAGATTTGTGAAGCTTTAGATTTTCAGGGCTGCGTTCTTTTCTATAGTTTTATTGACCAAATAATTGAACCGACAGTAATTGGGGCGCCGCAGGCACCCCAATTACTGAGGCCCAAGGTGAGAGGGATAGGAATGATGTTCAAAATAAAATACGCCGTAGGCCCACAATTCGATTCGGTTTGGTCCGAATGCCCAAGTATCGCAGATCTAGCGAAATCGGGGCGTAGCGCCGATCTTTTGCTGAAAGTCCTGACAGAAAGAAATGAAAAGGGAGTATTTGTTGACAATTATGTCTACAAGGAGATTCTTCAGTAATGAAATAAAGATAAGTTTATGATGAAGTGTTCTTTTTTATATTTTATAACAGGAAATAATACCTTGAGGTAAGAAAATTCAGTTCCCAGATGAAGTAATTGGCCGAGGGCTCCAAGCCTTCCGCAGGAAATAGCAAAAACAGCCCGTAGGGCGGTATTTTTGCTAGTATTAATGATAATAATAATAATAATAATAATAAAAATTGTTTTTTCTTCTAAACAACTTAATTCGTAACAAGCTCCGAAGTCGTTTAGATGTGCTTGAACGAAACATCAGGAAAAGGAAAAGAAGCCACTGGAGAAAGAAGTAATCAATTTATGGCCCCAAAGTTTTGCAGTTTAGAGAAAAGTTCGCCTGCAAGCAAGATTTCTAAAAAATCATAAAAAAATTTAACATTTGGTGTGTTATGTCACGTGGCTATGTAATAAGTTCATTTTTCTTTGACAATCGTACCGTGACTAGAGCTAATTATCTTAATATACTGTGGACATTTCTTCTTCCCCAACTAAGCCGCCTAAGGGCATTGGAGTTGACATGAGGCCTCCTCACCATGCCATTGCTGTTCGTAGCTTTCTAGATGTAATCCACAGACCTACAGTATGTGTCTGTGGATACAATCTTTCCTCAGCGTTGAATAGTTGGGGGGTTGGAAGTATATTAAAATACTTGTGTCTCGTGATAAACCCAGTCGTCTGGCAGAACTCCATCAAAAGGGTAGTGTGGGCGTATTTAAGGAGAGTGAACCGGCTTGGATGCCACCTTTACAACTCAGTTTAGTAATGTAAACAACCAGATACGTTGTATACTCGTATATATCGATTAATAAAAATATGACCAGTTATTTTTGCACACACCCTGTATATATTCAACAGTAAGAATTAATATGATCCAAAGATACGGAAAAAGGATTTTTTTTTTGCGTTATTTGATAACTCTCGGGTTTATATTTTAAATAAAATTACTTTTGATAAACATTTTCAAACAAGAAGTTTTTTCAGCGATTGATGTTTTTGTTTTAGCAAAAAACGTCTCATATATACATAAAAGGCCATCTTCTGTCAAATTTTCCTAAAAAACGTGAAAATTTTTCCTACTTCTTGAACAAGATTCGCTTTCACAAAGTTTGAAAACGAACAAATTGAACAAGAAAAGTTGTAATAATGAGAAATAACAAAGTTTTTGAAGGAATGCAACTTCCTTTTATAAGTGAAGGAACTATTAGCAAATAGATGCACAGCGTCAGTGTAAGTACTGATAAAATGTATGTATGTATGTATGTATCTATGTAATATATAGAAATAAAACAATTTACTTTATATATATATATATATTTCAACTGCAAAGAACACGCAGTATAAATAACGTAAAGAACGACGCTTGTATAGGAGAACATTCCGCGCAAGATGAGAAGAGAGAACGAACAAATGAAAAAATGAGGTAACCACCCGGGAATCGAACCCGGGATCTTCCGATTGCCGGTCAGATATGATAACCATTACACCACGGGCCTCACTCGAACAAATGCCGTAATTCTTCTTATACGGGGGACCTTCATCAGTTGAATTTTTCACTTAGATTCGCAGGTACGCAACTGTAATTATTTACGATAATTTATAGCAAATTATTTATATAATATTTACACACTTTCTTTTATAACTTTATACAAGGAAAACGTTTTAAACAAACTTGAAGGTTACTTCATATCACAGTAATAGTTGCACTAACCATGTTTAGATGATGTAGAGACCCTTAGCTCATTCGGAAATTTGCCTTTACGACTAAATTTAAACGAGTTTAAAGACTGGTTATTATATCACACATAATGCCTGGTTAGGTTATTTACGGTATAGTTTTCGATGAATACCTTGTATGCTTATATTTCTGTTTTTTATATTAAGTTAATTATGTTAAATTTAATAGGAATTCAAGGTTAAATTAAATTTATTAATAATTATTTTAAATTTACCAAAAATTCAAGGTTAAAATTTATTTTAAATTTATTAATAATTACTTCCGGCCGCGCGAAGAGCAGGGTGGAGGTATTGTTTCCGGTTATGTGTGTGTGTGTGTGTGCAAGATAACTCGTAATCGGTCCAACCGTTTCAGAGTTCTGCGAGCAGAGATTTGCATCTCCTGATACGATTATAAGTTAATTTCATGTGTAACCTTACATTTATACGTACATCATTTGAAGTTCCAAAATATAGGTGGATGCCTTCCGTGTCGTATTCCATCATATATATATATATATATGTATATATGAAGAGAAGAAATGCAGCATTCCGGAACTCGGAACCACTGTATCTGTTAAAAGATGAAACGAAGTTCTGTCGTTGCAGAAGGAACGAATGAATAGAGGTTCTCCCAATCAGAGCCATCACGCGATGAAAACTTGTATCAGTCAATCCCTGGAGGAACTGAAGAGGATCTACAAACAAAGCTATGTCAAGCGAACTTGTTGCAGAGCATTAAGATGAGGTCTTTCATCGATTGATAAATGTATTCTCGAATGCGTCAGATAGGTATTGGCCCCTTCACAGAAAGATGTTTTGTGAGAATAAGTATTTCAGTATACAAGCTACTGTACATATACATCCTCAGCGTTACAAAAGCAGAGTTGGGAAAAAGAGTACAGAAATGATGAGGGTGCGGGTTTGAAGATATTTTCTGTGAATAGAAGTTTCCGAGTATACGTATTGTGTATATATAGAAATTAGTGTGTTTATGAGCAGAGATACAAGTCTATCTAAAAAAAAATTTTCGAAAAAAAAACAAAAGACTACTAATTAGTAATCATTGGGAATTTTTAAATTCCATTGCTGTTACTAAAAGGAATAATGGGATCAGTCTGAAAACGTTTATTCGAATACAGCTTGTTCTGCACCGTCGTGGCTTTACTCATTATATTCAAGTTGATATTTCCACGAAATACAACCCTCTTCGATATATATATATATATATATATATATATATATATATATATATATATATATATATATATAAATAAATATAATACAGCTTCCTCCAGTATGTTGTAGACGAGAAAAGAGACATTGGTGCTTTCATTGGAAAATTAAAAATTCCATTGAAGCGAAAAAGAAAAGGGGGAAAAGAGACCACTTTAATTTTTTGGGTCTCCCCTCAAAAGGAGTCCCTCTCGTAACAGTCACCAAAGGTCGTTCAGGAACCATTTTGATGAAACGAAAAAAGATTTTGGCCCTTGTATATGTCCTGTCATTAAATTTTATTACGTTTGGATCGATCCTAAGACCATTTTTCACTGAAAACGAGAGGGAAAGGAAAAATGGACGCCGGGAGACTACTACTACTACTACTACTACTACTACTTTGTCAGGAAAATTAGTTAAATTCTAAGTATGAATATAGTTAGCAGGGATGAGGAACTGAAAAAGTATCAGTTCGATTTTCGATCTACAGATCTACAAAAGCTAAGGCCAACAAAAACCTTAAGATCCACTCTAAGGTTAGCCCGAGAGAAAGGAAAGAGGAGGGGGTTAAAAGAGGAGAATAATGGGTTAAGTAAGTAGCAAAACCTTTCATTCGTGGGTTAACATCCATTCAGAAAAAGAGAAAGAAAGACTCCCCATCATCATCCGCCGGCCACTGCCGACAAGTCGGAAAAATAGTCGAAGAGAATAGGAGAGGAGTGAAAGATGAAAAGAAGTAAAATAAGAACGCTTACAAACCTTGCAAACAGTCTTAACTCACTGTCATACCACGCAAACTACAGACATGCAAGTAAAGAGAGTTACAGACATGCAAGTAAGGAGAGGATTAAAAAAAAAAAAGAGGTAGAGTATAACAAAAAGTGGGTTAGTTTACTCTACGAGCTACATCTACGTTCATGTTAGTCTATTTTTTTTTTTTAATAATTTTATTGCTGGCATCACAAGCTGGCATTATCGTCAACAGAATCATCCTCGACCACCACCCCCAGAGCCCCTGTTGCTAATTGTTTTTTTTATTTTAAACAACGTTAATATTTTTAAAATGCCTATCTAAACGGTTCTTAAACACATTAACGCTGGTAGAGTTAACGACTGACGCGAGAAGATTATTCCATTTATCAATTACTTTAAACGTAAAGAAGTTTTTAGCGATATTAGTAATGAAACGTCTGCCACGCAATTAAATCCGTTATTACGAGTATTGCTATTATCGAAAGTGAACAGTTTGTCAAAATTTACGTTATCGATGTTATTAGCTTTTGCGCAAAACTCCAGACACTGGTTCTTAACTTTTAAATCCTTAGATACGCGTAGGCCTAAATCTACTTCCTCGTCAACGCTCTCTAACTCTCTATCATCCATCGTGTATGTATAATTATTGTTAGGAGAACCTATATGCAAAACTTTACCTTTGTCTACGTTAAATTGCATCTGCCACTTATCCTTCCACTCCATAATCCTATTTACATCGTCTTGTCAGTTTCTATGGAAATGAAATATCAGTTCCAATTTCGATTTCGGTTTTAGAATTTTTTTCCCGTTTCAATTTCTTTCTCGATATCAGTTTTATATCGATATTATGGCTACTTAAATATTTAGTACTCATACAGGCCTCCTTATGACCCGATCTGCTTAGTCATGTAAAAGTAGCCAGTTGTTAAGATGATAAAAATTACCTGCCGTCTGCCAGTCATAAAAAGTAATCTTTTAATGTATCTTAAATGGTCTGCGTTTATCCTTTCCTTTATCAGATCACTCCGGGGTCTTTTCAGTTCTATGGTCGCCACCCAGATTTAATGTGCGTCTGCATGTTCATTAACTGAATACCTTTGAGTACAATTCAGTAGGTTTTAAGTTCGTGAAAATCATTTTTATTAAGAAAACCAAACAATTTTGGCTATTTTGTTGGTTTTATTGTTTGCAATTTTTTTTGAAATTGGGAATGTCATGTAATATTCCATTGAATAAGTCTTTCCCTTTGTATCTTATATATATATATGAGGCGGGGGGGGGGGGGGGGGGTCAGGGGAGTCAATTGACCCTAAATTCAGTCCGACTGAATTTTTGGGGGCAACATCCGGGCAGAAGCCCCGTACATATATTTTCATATATTGTGGTTAGTGAAAGAGAGGTAATGTACTACATTGGGAAAATGAAACTCTGTAAATCGCCGAGGCCGGATTCCATATATCCCATACAACTAAAAGAATTAAAAGAAAGCATTGTTGTGCCGCTAACAAAGATTTTTAATGCGTCTATTTCTGAGGGGTGCTTACCAGATAATCTCAAGTTAGCAAATGTAACACCTATTTTTAAAAAAGGCGATAAAGGTGCGGCGGGAAATTATAGGCCAATCAGTTTAACGTTGTAGGTAAGCTACTGGAATCAATAATTAGGGATCGTATAGTCGAACATCGGAATTGCATAACTTGATTAGAAATACGCAGCACGGTTTTAGGCGAAACAAATCTTGCTTCACTAATCTTTTAGAATTTTTCCAAAGCGTGATTGAAGTTTACGATAGTCATCGGGCGGTAGATGTAGTGTATTTAGATTTTCAAAAAGCGTTTGACACCGTACCGCACAAAAGACATTGAAAAAGCTAAGGCTCATGGAATCAGAGGTGTAGTAATGAATTGGATAGAAGAATGGTTGCGAGATAGGAAACAGAGGGTGGTCGTTGATGGAGCGGAGTCGTGTTGGGCTAATGTAGCGAGCGGTGTTCCTCAGGGTTCTGTATTGGACCCCTTGCTTTTTCTTATATATATTAACGATTTAGATGTTGGCCTAGTCAGTACAGTTTCAAAGTTTGCGGATGACATGAAGTTGGGTGGTAGGGCGATTAATGACGAAGATAGAGGTAAAATCCAGGAAGATCTGAATAAAATCGTTGATTGGTCAATCACATGGCAAATGAGATTTAATGTATATAAGTGCAAAATTTTACATATAGCTCGCGTAACGGTAATTTTTGGTATTGTATATCAGGGAAGGAGTTGGCAAGCGTAGAATAGGAAAAAGGTTTAGGAGTTATAGTCACTGGTGATTTAAAAGTGGCGAAACAAAGTACAGCAGCGGTCAATAAAGCGAACAAAGTGCTAGGTTTTATAGCTCGGAATTTTGAGTACAAATCGCGCGATATTATTGTTCCTCTTTATAAATCATTAGTTAGACCCCATTTGGAGTACGCGATCCAATTTTGGAATCCGCATATGCACAAAGATATAGACAAAATCGAAAGAGTTCAAAGACGAGCAACTAAGATGATTCCGTCCTTAGGTCAAAGTCGTACGAAGATAGGCTTAAGGAGTTAAAATTGATTACACTCGAGACTAGGAGGCTAAGGGGTGATCTAATTCAGGTTTTTAAAATTATGAATGTGTAACGTAAATAGAGATAGCTTTTTCGAAATATCTCATTATAATAGAACTAGAAATAACGGGTGTAAGTTGACAAGTAGAAGATTCGAGACAGCAGTTGGCAAAAACTCTTTTACGCATAGAAGAGTAAATAGGTGGAATAGTTTGCCGGTAGAAGTAATAAGTAGCACGCTCTAAACATGTTTAAAAATCGATTAGACGCATATGTTAATAGATTAGGTATTGTTTAAGGAGTAAAATGAAGGTTTTTGTGGTTCGGAACCCACGTAAAATTGTAGGTCCCCTCCGCCACCACGGATGACATGCGCAATACGCAATTACAAACACAGTTAGGTAGACCAGCCATGAGTGGATCCTAGGGTCTTTGTTGGTCTGAAACATTGTAACATTATAACAATCACCACGATTTCACCTGAAACTTTTTTATGATTTTCATATATGATGTAATTTTTTTGACCGAAATGTTTGTCTTCAGGTCTCGAACTATGCAATATTTGATTATAGAAAGGAAAACCTGCCGCAAAACGGCAGTGTTTATTTTATGCAGGAGGGAGGAGTCAAGCGCGAACGCCCGCCAAAACGCCCCCCCCCCCCCCCTAAAAAAAAGAAGGAAAAGGAGAGAGTCGAAATTAAGGTCTTTGAAGTTGTTAAAAACTATAGCATTTTTTTTAATTTTGAAAAGAAAGTGTAATGTGTAAGCTGCATGTATGTGTAGTGAGGAATAAAGGGAGAAGTATGCGTTTGAGAGCATGCTGGACTGTTCACAGTGTACATGAAACACGGAAAAAGATCAGCTAAAGAGGACAGTGACAGCAGAAACGCGAGTTCCAGCACTCCCTGTCTCCTGCCTAACGTCCTCCCACCCACCCCGGAGTACTTCCCTGGTCGATAGATCTACAATCTCCTCCTACAGGTATATGTTTTGGTTATTTTGTCGTTTCCCTTCATTCCCTGACGAGGTGTTTTGTTGAATGCACGAAAGACCGTGGAATAATTTTTCTTGTTCATTGTGGGTTTGCATCACACACACACACACACACACACACACACACACATATATATATATATATATATATATATATACACGGTGAACCAAAAGTAGGTGGACAGTAGGTTGAATACGGTTTGTGTTATATTATATTATAACTATGGTGTTCATTATAACTATGGTGTTTGTGTTATATTATATTAAATATTATAACTAAATTTATTTAAATTTTATTTTGTATTATAGTATACAAAAAAATTAAATATGTATTCTCAAAATAAACGTTATCATTTACTGTCCACCTACTTTTGGTTCACCCTATATATATATACACACACTGCAGTTTATACATTTACTGAATTAAAAAAAATTCACAAGGGATTGAAATTCTGGCTCACTTAATTATTTCTACTCTTATTGGGAACACCCCTCCCCCGCCCCCTGTTATAGAAGTTCTTACCTCGCTCGTCCTTGTAAGACGGAAACGCTTCCCGCGGGAGTTGTAGTTTCCTTTAACATCTTAAACACGAGATGAGAATAGCTTATTAACAGTTTATCTCAAACTTGTTTGAAAATTTATTTCTTTTCAAACAATTCTCGAAGGATTAATAAAACTCTCTCTCTCTCTCTCTCTCTCTCTCTCTCTCTCTCTCTCTCTCTCTCTCTCTCTCCTCTCTCTCTCTCTCTCAGTTATAAATTTGAAGGCAATGTATGATAGTTAAAAAAAGTTAGCGTAGACGCGTATAAACATCTTACTGTAATTACCAAAAAGGTTTCAAGTTTTGAAAATAATACTTTAAAGGATAATTTAATTACGTAATATAATTTAAATTAAATAACTTAATTGTTCTTCGAATTTTGTGGGTAAATTAAAAAATTAAACGATCGTATTAAACTAGTTTAGAATAACGTACAATAAAAAGGAAGATAAAATTACTGTTGAATTTCAATCGAATAGAAATAATTCAACCGATGCTAATTTTACTTTGGTTAGAAATGGTGTTGAACCAAATGCGATGTTGAGGTTTCAGTTGGATTGTCGAAATCCATTTAGTGTATTAGAAACTAGAGATAACGAAAATGAAACGATGTTGTTCGGCTCAGCCATTGTTAGGCATATGGAGAGTGAATTTTGTTTAAGAAATAGAGTAAAATGAAAGAGAATATGCGGACCAGCCGTTGAAATGATGGAATAGAACAGGAAATAAAGAATTTAAAGTTAGAGACTGCAGATCAGTAAAAAAAAAAAAAAAAAAATAAATAAATGGCTTCGTGGGCCTCAGAGACCTTAATTTTGGCTCTCTCCTTCTTATATACGGGGGCAGGAGCATTGTTAAAAAAAATTCGCTTCTAATTTCTCACATTGGAGGAAACAGACTCGTATAACTTCAGTCGTAAGACAGAAGATCTGTTAGCTATAAATACCAAAGTTTGATTAAATCTTTGGAAGATAAGTCCAATAACGTCCTAATTTCTGGGGTTCTTCCGAGGACTTATGAAAGTAATAGATTGTTTAATAAAGCAATTTACTCATGCTAAATTAAAAGTGATGCGCGTCTTCGAAGGGGTAGAATTTGTTAACTTTCGGTCAGATTTTAACTCGGTGGTCCTGTTTTATGAAGATGACATTCGCTTGAATGAAATAGATAAGGCGCGATTCGAGTGGTTGATTGATAAAAAAATGAGTAGGATTTACTTCAAACGAAGACAAGATGAAACAATTCTTTCTCGTTTGGGAAATGTAACTCATCGGTATCAAGGAAACTTTAACAAATTTAAAGTTTTAGTTTATGTTGAAAATTACGACATTATGGCAATAACTGATTCGTGGATTAAAAGTGCAGATATGAGAATACCATATTAAAGGTTATAAACCTTTTAACGAGGATAGAAAGGGTAAAATTGGAAGTGGCGTACTCTTATACTGTAGGGAGAATCTTCGTTCAATTCAAAAGACGGTTAATGCAAGTGACCACTTGCGTATAATTATTTCAGAAATTAGCGCGAATAAATTTGTTTCTAATTTTGAGGTTGTATAAAGGCCTTCTTCACAAGGATTAGAATTAGACATCGAAATCTATAGAATATTTACGCGTAAGAAATCACTTATATAATCGGGGACTTTAACTGCCAAAACATTAATTTTAATACTTTAAAGAGCGATGCTGTGGGTAACCTCGTAACCTCATAGTAGTTCCGTGCGTTTGTCTTTTTCTTCACACGAAGGCCAAGCTGGTGGCCCCGTATACGTTCAATACATTTTTTACGAGATTATAATTTTCTTTTTCAAAAAAGTATTGGAAGTATTTTTGACTTAGTTTTAATTAATTACCAATGAAGATTTAGTTCAGAGTGTAGATTTCGGAGAAAGTTTATGTAATAGCGATCATAGCGTGATACGTTTTTCGGTTAATGCTAAAACTTCTAGAGCAACGTTTCTCAGCCGGATTTTCCACACGGCCCCCGTGTCAGGGTTTTCGATCGGCGCGACCCCCTTATCATCCTCCTCGGGTAAACAAATTCACGAAGCGGTTTTTTTTTTCTTTTTTACTCATAAATCACTACTACAGGGCTAAACAAACACGACTTGCGGGGTCGGGACCCACCGTTTGAGAAACACTATTCTAAAGAATTAAATAACTTTAAGGTACCTGATTTTAGGAGAAAAAATTTCGATGATTTTAGAGCTTCATTTATTTAGTTTAATAAATTGGGGTGAACTTTCAGCAGGAGAGATTGTGTTAGAACTTAGCCTGTGAGATAACTTCAAGAATTAGATACCTTAATAAGAGAAATAAAATAGCAAGAAGTAATAGTAATAACAAATAATAATAATAATAATAATAATAATAATAGTAATAATAATAATAATAACTACTTTATAGTTCTGTGCTACACGTATAAGACATACAATAGGTGTAAAAACAATAACACACACACACACACACACACACACACACACATATATATATATATATATATATATATATACACACACAGGGTGTCCGAGAATATCTGTACAATTTTTGGCTGTTATTAAAAGTCAACCATGAAGTGTAGAAATTCCAGTGTTGTCCCATTTACAGAGAATCTCATTAAGTTTTTTCTGATACCACGTTTTGACAAGTTTTTAGAAATGTACGCGGGTGACAGACACTGATGATTTAAAAGCAAGAATCACAGCTGCTATTGAGCGAATTGATGTGGATATGCTGCAGCGTACATGGCAACATTTGGAGTATCGATTGGATTTTGCGAATCACTAATGGTGCACATATCGAATGTTTGTAAGAACGTTACTTTAATAAAAGAAACTTTGAAAATACAGATTCTAAATAATCTTGTTTAAGAATTTTACGTGTGTTATCAAGAATTTTATTAAAAGATGAAATTGTACAGATAATGTTCGGACACACTGGAATTTCTAAAAAACTTGTCACAACTTGGTATCAGAAAAAAACTTAATGAGATTCTCTGTAAAATGGGACAACACTGGAATTTCTACACTTCATGGTTGACTTTTAATAACAGCCAAAAATTGTACAGATAATTCTCGGACACCCTGTATATATACTGTAATATATATATATATATATAATATATATATATATATAATATATATATATATATATATATATATATATAATAGTACGACAGTTAATGCGTTCCAAAGCATATGTAGCGTAGTAAATATGTAACAATATAAACAATAGTAGATGTACTTAGATACCTTGACCTTACATATATTTAGTTTTATCTTACCATTATTACTTTTCGTTTCGTTATATAGAAATCTAAATTAATTTTTTATTATGGAAATAAGACAGGGGATACAGTGTTATGGCTTGATATATATATACACACATGGAGCTATGTATATATGGCTTCTATATAAATGTAAAGATATTGTTTTGCCATTATATAAGTTACTCGTTAGAATATGATGTACAGTTTCGGTCGCCCTATATGATTAAAGATATAGAATTGGTAAAAAGGGTTGAACGCCTGCAACAAAGATTATTCCAACATTACAAAGAAACCAACGAAGACACCCAAATAGTTGAATTTGTACGTGCATGAAACTTGGCGTTTGAGAGGCGAATTAATTAATTCGGGTGTTTTAAATTTTAAATCGTTTTGACAATGTCATTTATAAACATTTCTTTCACTTTGACAATTTAGGAATATTACGAGAAACAATAGTTTTAAAGTAAGGTGGAAATACTCTCGGCAAACGTTGCGAGGGGCTTTTTCTCTATAAGATAGTGATTGGTGGAATGGCCTTCCTACGGGGTTCGTGGCGGGCACTTCGGTAAATATGTTTAAGAATAAGCTTTATAAGTATTTCAATAGCATCAGTTTGCGTTAAAGGGTGGGTAAAATTAGAGTTGTGTTTTTATTTAGTATAGACGGTAGCCCGATTTAATTTTTGTTGTAAATGTAGTAGGAGGCGCTGATCGGGTCTGGTTGCAGAACACTGTGAATTCTCAGATGATATCCCATTGGTATTGACGGGAAGTTTGGTAGAAATTCTGGGAGTCAAAACCTCCGAATAGCTAATTAAGTTTAAAGGGTGTCTACTCCTAAGGTACATATTGCTTACGTATTATATAAAAGCAGTGATATCCAGTGGTGAGCTGCCAAAATTTTAACAACCGGTTCGCTAAGCTGCCAAAATTTTAACCACCGGGTTCTGTATAAAAAATTCTGAATTCGGCAATAAAAAATTGACAACCCTTCCCACCCCACCCTTTCGCAATTTTAATTAAATTAATTATCTCGCTATTTGCCTTTTTCAAGTGTCTGCATTTTATGATTCAGCTAGGTATTAATAACTGCATGACAATTAATTAGTATAGTTAATTAGAGAAATAGACGTTTCTAGTGAAATCAGAAAAGAAGAATTATTTAATAAAAACCGATGAATCATATTATCTACATAGTTAAAATTAAATTGCTCAGTCAACTTTAGCAATAATGAATTATTAGGCAAAACATAAATATCAGTACATCTATGCTTTTAAATTTTTTTTTTTTTTAATTTAAACATTTTTACGTACCTTATTATTACTTATTGCGGTAATAATTTCCAAATGGCTTCTTGGTTTTCTCCGTAAACTGTCGTTTTGGATACAGAACTCTGGTATCTAAAGCGGATCGATGACTTCTCATCCATGATTTGACATATGTTAACGGGTTCCAGAAGCTTAATGGTTTCCCCAACAAATTGATGATCATAAAGCATGATATGTGTTTAGTTGTTAAACTTGCTCTTCTATCACTACAAATAATATTCATCACCGAAAAACCTCTTTCTGCTTCTGAGAGCTCTCTTCAGCGTCCAGCAAAAAGTTAACAACCGGTTCTTATTTTCAAAAAGATTTTAACAACCGGTTCGCGCGAACCGGTGCGAACCGGGTCCAGCTCACCACTGGTGATATCTCCTTAGCTGTAAATGTAGTAGGGAGCGCTAGGCTGATATGGTTCAGACGACAGAGCATTGGGTGTTGTCAATGTGAGAACGCTCGGGAGCCAAAACTGAGGATAGTCATAAGGGAAGTTGGTTGGGGTAGAGTCGGGGATCGTGATCAGTGATGTAGGTCTCGAGATCGGTCTCGGTCTCGAGACCGATCTCGAGACCCAATTTGCAGATCTCGATCTCGATCTCGGTCTCCGCTATTAGATCTCGGTCTCGATCTCGGTCTCGACAGACGCGGTCTCGGTTTTTCTCCCGAGACCTTTCGAGACCTCTCGAGACCTAATGAAAATACATGTTATTGCCATACTCATGATGGTGGCTGGTTGAACAGACACAATTCAGAATGTTTATGAAAGTTTGTAAAAGTAAGGGACTCTAGGTATTCACTAATCAGTTACCCTGTTTTGAGTTGCCACGTTTGTTTTGCGGGGGGGGGGGGGGGGGGGGGGGTCTGGATTTTTTTAGGTTAGCGCTACAAAAAAATTTGCCTCCCCCGCCCCCGTCAGATTAATTTTATGAAAATGGAAACACTAAATAGAGAATTATATATATATTATTATATAAGTATATATTATAAGGCCACTTAGTGTTGCCAGACGGCGGTGTCAACCTCTGTGGCGTGATAAACGATTATCCTCCCATCCAATATGTATTTGAAAAAATAAAATGCTTCACACAAAATAATTAATGCAAGAAATACAGCATAAAGAAAACAGTACCGATAAATTCAATAAAGCATAGAATAATTCGACAACCCTTCCCATCAATTATATTTACAACGTACCGATTCGTAGAACAAATCGCAATTGCCAATTGCAAATGTTAAAAAACGACGTCATCAATGATGTCACGGCGGAACTTTTATCACGCCACACCTCCCCTTAAGCGCTCTTTCTCACAGCAGCGATGACGAAATAAAACAGTCAAACCAAAGTTCCGAAACTAATGGCAAAATATCAAAACTATCGGTCCAAGCAGAAGAACGTTGAAATTGGGAAGATTTTGAACCGCAGGGAACAGTTGCGGCGGTACCTCTTAGAGATCGATGAATTTCATATTTTAGAGAACTGCTCTCCAATAAAGTTTTGGCACCAGAAAAGGGATAAATTCCCATCACTGGCCAATATTGCCATGACTGTTTTAACAGTGCCTGCTTCTAGTGCTCCAATTGAGCGTGTATTTAGCCATGGAGGCATAATAATGAGGCCCCACAGTAGTCGACCTTCAGCAGATCTTCTGAGCATGCTGATGTTCCTTAAGTGTAATGAGCACCTATCATGCTTTAAATAAATGCACACAAGTCAAACTGGGTAGTGGGTACGTTCATTAAACCTTCTGTAACAGATATAAAAGAAGTAAATAAATAAAAAGTACGTATATATATATATTCATTTATTAATTTATAGGCTACACCTTTTGCATTCAACACACTACATCTGAGAAAGTAGTTATTAGTTTATTAATATACTTAACATAGTCTAATTTCCATAGTAGTGTAAAACAAATTGAAAAGGCATGAGCTTGGTCTCGATCTCGATCTCGGTCTCAAATTTTAAGGGTCTCGATCTCGGAAGGTAGATCTCGACCTCGAACCTTTGATCTCGGTCTCGATCTTGGTCTCACAAGATCAGGTCTCGGTCTCGGTCTCGGACTTGGTGGTCTCGACTACATCACTGATCGTGATGTTATTTTTTTTATCGTAAATGTAGTAGGATGTAAATGTAGTAGTCTGGTATGATAAACTACTTCACAACTAGTAAAAGTCGATAGGATAATAATGATTCTGATATAAAAAACTTGTGGTTTTGTGCTTTCTTCGCATGATTGTTTTAACCATTGAGGTTGGTTTGCCAAGTTGTTTATGATTTTTTTCTTTTTTACTATGCAAGATTTTTTCTTTGGACCAGTAATCAGACAGAAATTCATGAGAAATTTTTTAAATAAACTTTTTTTTCTGGTTAAAAGAGATGCTTCTTATATAACCCCCTCTTTAAAAAAACTCTAAAGGGGTTAGATTGGGTGAGCGTGGTGATCACGGAAGTTTACCTCCTACCCCAATCCATTTTACTGGGAGAGTTTAGTTAAAGAATTCTCCAACATTTCAAGCAAATTGGTAAAAAAGCAGTTTTGTTTCATTTTCAGATGAAGTGACATTTCATCTCGGTAGCAATGCTAACCGCTACAATCTTTACATTTGGGGAAGTAAACACCAAATGAGTTTTGTCATTATCAGAGACACTTCTAAGGTCACGGCGTGGTACATCTTACGAAAGTCACGGGTAATTAGCACTTTCTTTTTTGAGGAAGCAACTGTAAATGGAGAGCGTTACCTGACAGTACTGCGGGACATCTTTCTTTCTTTGCTCACGGAGGGCGTCTTGTGAATGAAGCAATTTTCAGGCTGCTATGCTTTGAATGTTAGAGATTTTTTTAACCAAATTTTACGAGTAAATTGGAGTGGGGGAGAAGGAAAACCTCCGTGATCGATCACCACGTTCACCCAAACAACAGATTCAAATTCAAAACAAATATTCGACTGAAAGCCGTAAACTAAAAATTTCAGAACCAATTTCAGGAAAACCAAGAGCAATAATGTATGATACATCACGCCCATCACAACTTTTAGACAGGATAACGATAAGTATAATGACATACCCCTTGATCCTCCAGAAATGTTCCTTATACCTCACATACAAGCACGAACAAATTCAAATTTACTCATATATTCAATTAAAAGCCATATACTAAAAATGGTCCTCAACTCACAAAAACAAAAGCCTCACTAAACATCACGACTATCGCAACTTTTATAGTGGGTAATGGCGCGTGTAACGACATACCCCTCGTTCCCGCAAAACTCTTCCTTATGCCCCAAATATTGGGGAACTGGTCGTTAAACTCGGTTTCAGATTGTTTCCATACCGAATTTAATATCTCCTTTATTAGAACGATGCATCATTCACGTTCTGAAGAACGTTATTACATTTGGATCTCTCATTCAACGATGTTCATTCTGAAAATGTACATAAAATCGGAAAAGTTTAGTTTGTATTTCTGCTCACTCAATATTGGTGTTTATATATATATATACCTTTCAACCTTTCAAAGGTTCCGCGCGATGACTCCTCATTTCACGAAGGTCAAGCTCGTCGCCCCTCCTCTCTCAACATCACATCGAGAGAGAGAGAGAGAGAGAGAGAGAGTTACAAGGAAAAGAAGTACCTCAAAAGGCCTTGCGGCCCATACCGAGGAGGTACCAATGGCAACGGGTGCCAGGGAAAATTTTGTGAAAGTTTATTTTTCTTTCAACTATCCTAGCGGTAGTAGAAAACTGGATAGAAAAGTAGAAGGCTCTCTCCCCACCCTCCGCTCCCTCCCTGCCAGAGGCAGGTACGGAAAAAGGTTGAAGAAAATACCTTGACCCTGGAAAAGTAGCCAAGGAAATTTTACAGGAAAGTGGAGAATATATAAATAGCTCTATATTTAGCTTGCTTACAGAGACACCGAGCAAGCGAACTCCTGCACAGTTTTCTGAGGTTTTAATCTTAAACTCTGAGTTTGTTCAGTACTTTGTCCAGCCTATTTTTAAAACAGATTTACACTTTGACTGGAAACAACCTCTGAGGGAAGTTGGTTCCAGATATTAACTATTTTATAGGAAAAGAAATTTCCGCAGACTGAGGTCCTAAATGTCTTTACACACTCAAATAGTGTGCAAGATTTCGTCTACCTTTTCTTGAACTGATCCACAGAGGAACTGTTCACAACTTCCGAAGGTAACCTGTTCCATGTGTCACAGATCTTATACGTAAAGTAATTCCCACACACACTAGTCCTAAACCGTTTCAAATCCAACTTCCAACCATTGTTGCGAGTTGGGTTATCATTTAAACTAAACATACTTCTAAAATCGACATCGTTGAACCCGCGTAAGAGCTTGAAAACCTCGATCAGTTGACCGCGCAGCCTCCGAGTTTCAAGCGAAAACAAGTTCAGGGCGCGTAACCGTCGATTGTAGCCCATATGCCTAACGGAAGGGATAACTTTGTGGCCCTCGCCTGCACTCGCTCCAGCCTCTCATATCTTTCCTGAGGGTGGGCGACCAGAATTGCACAGCATACTCCAGGTACGGCCGAACAAGGGAATTGTACAGTGAGAGCACAATCTCCTTGTTCCGAAACTGAAATTGCCTCCTGATATAACCCAATAGAGAGAGAGAGAGTTAACAAAAATAAATAGACAGCTTTGGTTTTCTCCTAGTATTTGATTTTATATTAAAAGTCAATAAATAATAACAGATTTATTGAAGGAATATATTTAGAATCGTGTTTTGCTTTCCCCTTTATATTCTGTAAAACTGACACACGTTTTAGCATTCTATTGATGGAGTTTTGCCATTCATTGTTTTTGAGGACAATCATCGTGGTGTATATATATATATATTTATTTATTTATTTAGGGGTGGTCGAAGTTGGTACCAGAAAGCGAATAAACACCCAGTAGTTGTCGTTTCATCTATGAAGTGTGAAAATCATAAAGAAATGCATTTTGCTAAAAGATGAGAATGCGAATTTAGCTTTTAAGTTTTTAATTTTTTCTGTTGTCGTTTCATGCGTAAAATCCCGTATGCGGCATACGCACAACCAAAACAAAGCAAACCCAAAATTATTAACTTGTTTCTATAAGCATAAATATCAACGTTTTGCTTGTATTTTTATATGATTATTAATTATGCATCTTTATTAAAAAATAATGGTAAAATATTATATTTCCTGTGACCGTTCACGCTTATTTCTTACATATTGCTATTCGCATTAACACTTTTCATTATGTTTCAGATTTTCCGGTGTAAATAATGCCGAAAGCGAAAACAAGACACCTGACCCGAAAGAAAAGTGAAGAAAAGTACGGAGGTGGTCCTTGTGAATTAATGACCGAACCAAGCACTTACAGGCAGCTGATTCAATACTATTATGACCTTAATCATGCTAACCCTGGCGCAGATTTTTGGGCCTTAGTGCAGCAAGTTAGCAAGGATTTAAAATTCATTTGGTCTTCAGTGAATCCAAGGCTGCCTTTGATTAATTACATCCATTGACAGAAAGGTTAAAGACCTACTCACTCTTGTGAAAGACATTAATCGCAAGCATGCTAAGGCAAGTGTCAAGCGAAATCTGGATGCCAACTTGGACAAACTTTTTGATATTTCTGCCTGTTCCTGTTCTTTGGATATTTTGCCTTGCAGTGATTCAAGAGTATACTGTAAGAAGGACAAGTGTACACAAGAACACATCATCTGTGTTTGCCCTCGAAATGCAAAGGTGCCACTTGAAGAAGGAGCATACCTTCGTGATCAGCGATCCAAAACAGGTCCTCAGGGTGCATACCAGCTATCTTCAGTGGACACAGCTGCTGCCAAAAGAGACAGGAAAGCCAAACAAGAACAGCAACATGTACTACCTCAGGAGGAAGTTGAGCTAGTAGGATTCTTTCATACAGCCTACAGAGTTGCCTGGACTTACAAGCAGTTCATCTGGTGACGAGGTTAGTTTCCTTTTATTTATATTAATTATATATAATTATAAATAAATAAATTAAATAAATAAATAAATTAAATAAATAAATAAACAGAAAACGCATTAATATTTTCCATTTATTTTCAGGAAGGAGAAGATGAATGGCAGCCTAGGAAGAGGCCTTCAGGAGATTACAGCCTTTTAAAGTTTCCCAGATATGCTATGGAACTTGTCAGAGGTGAATGTTCATCAAATCTGGGCGCAGCTCTTGGGAATGCCTTGCTCCATGACATCAAACACCTACTGAGACCTGAAGTTGACATCAATCACATCATGATTGACAAGTGCAAATTAGACAGGGTCAAAGCCCAAATTAGGGTAGTTAGTGAGGGTGTGGAATCAGGGAAAAAGACAGCTCATTTGTGTTGGTGTGGATGGGAAGGTTGACGAGAATACCATGACTTACAAAGAAATAGAGACACCTGAAGGGGAAACTGTTCTCAGAAAGTGTGTTGACGCAGAACATCACCTCACCTTCACCTATGAAGATGGAAAATCTCCTGGCGCCTACTTGACCCACAGAACAATTCCTGTTATAGGCGCCACTGGTGAGGTCCTTGCTCAGGAGACATTCAGTATTCTTGAAGAATATAATAGCCTTGAAAGTATCCGAGCCATTCTTCTTGATAATACCACAACCAACACTGGCTGGAAGAGTGGTTTAGTGGTAAAACTTGAAGAAACTCTGGGGAGGAAACTGCGCACTATTGGTTGCGCACTGCATCAGAATGAACTCCCACTAAAAGCTCTTTTCAAAAAAATGGATGGAGTGACAACTGGCCCAAGAAGTTTCAGCGGGCCCCTTGGGCAAAGGTGCGCAGAAGATATCCAGGATGAACCTCAGGTACAGTTTGAAGCTGTGGAAACTCCAATCATTGAAGGGTACATTCCAGAGAAAGTACTGAAAGACCTCAGTCATGATCAAAGGCTTCTGTATGAGTATTGCAGAGGGATCGGATCAGGAAGAGTAGATGACAGATGGGCTGCTTGGAAGATTGATCCACTTAACCATGCAAGATGGTTAACTCTTGCCATACGACTTCTTTGTTTGTACACAAGAGACAACAGACCAAATTTGAATTTGAAAAAGTTGGTCCATTACATTGTTCGAGTTTATGCTCCTTTTCTCTGCTATCAGCCGACTGAGGCTGATTCCATTTGATGTGAAACGCATTGTAAAGCAGAACATCCAGGGTAATGTTTTCTGCCTCCGACCTGAGAACATCCTCTTTGCCATGGTGAAAGATGATGAAGACAGAATCAGGAATCTTGGGCTTCAAACTATACTCACTCTCAGACACAGGTAAATTTTGCGCTTCTTGTAATTATTATTATTTTTTTTGCCAAAGCGGAGTTATTCTCCAAAAAATATGGAAAAAATATTATAATTGTCACTTTAAGTGGGTAATTTGTTGTATTATTGAAACGGCAATATTTGAGTACTATTTTTCATTTATATTTATATTTATTTATATTTATATTTTCATTTATATTTTCATTTTCATTTTTCATTTATAGAATGGAGAGCAACCAGGAAGCAGGGAAGAAAATTCCCCAGGTGAATTGGAATGCAAATCACTGGCATGAGCTCATCGACCTCACTGACCCTGATGTCATGGAACCACCTACCACACAGCACCTATCTGATAAAGAAATCCAGTCATTCATGGACACTAACACTAAGCCAGACATTCCAGACTTGCCTTCTCACTCTCAGTGTTGAGAGGAGTGTGAAATTAGTGACAGAGGCTTCCCATACCGTGTACGGGTTCGAAACTCTTCACAGATGTATCCTTACTAAAGTACTGAGCAGGAAGATGCGTCCTGCATTTATGTCAAAAGGACATTATTCTCAATCTTATGATGATTTATATGAATAGTTTTTCTTTTTACATAAGAACATGTGATTTTTTTGGATTTATCACCTTTTGAAAGTATTTTTTCAAGTTTTGTAGCCAAAATATGTGAATAAATTAGAAAAAATGCGTTTTTTCAACGAAATTTTATCATTTTACACTTAAAACACATGATATACATTAGGCATTGTCTCCTCTTGGGATAGAAAATGATATTGAGTTGCTACATCTATAATTAGTTAATATTATGTCTTCAAAAATGACGAGTTTACCTATCGCGTATGACGAAAATTGGGTCAAAAACCATAAAAACTTTATTTGCAAATCCGCAAGCAGGCCCTTATCCGTTTACTCTAAAAAAATTTTTTGCTTCATTTCTCAACCAAACCTAACTACTGGGCACTTATTCACCTTGCGATTTCAAAACATGTGGAAAATCGACCCGCCCTAATATATATATATAATATATATATGTATATATAATATATATATATATATATATATATATATATATATAGGATGTCCCATAAGTCCGGCATCATAGTAGAAATTCATATTTTTCTATTTCTACAAACCATAATTCATATTTTTCTTATGCTCGGGATGCCAATTTCCCGTCCACCATTCTGTTCAGTGACGAAGCTGTTTTTTATGGAAATGGTGAGGTAAATCGACAGAACACCCGCTACTGGTCTCAAAACAACCCTCACTGGTATACCTCTTCAAAGGAACAAGGTGCATCTCGGGTGATGGTATGGTGTGGCATTTGGAAGGATCGCATCATAGGCCCCCTCTTTTTCGATGAACATGTCACTGGAGGCACCTACCTACGTATGCTCAAGGAAGGAGCATTTCCCAGTGTCTTGAACGAAGAAGGAAATTTCCCAACATGGTTCCAGCAAGACGGCGCTCCTGCCCATTACAGCACTCAAGTAAGGGAATACCTGTACCAACAATTCCCT
Source organism: Bathynomus jamesi (assembly GCA_023014485.1). Lineage (NCBI taxonomy): Eukaryota > Metazoa > Arthropoda > Malacostraca > Isopoda > Cirolanidae > Bathynomus > Bathynomus jamesi. Next base: position 156,636 of record JAJOZX010004474.1, read on the forward strand.
GGTCATTGGATAGGACGTCGAAGGCCTGTGGAATGGCCAGCTAGAAGCCCGGATCTCACGCCACTAGATTTTTATCTCTGGGTCCACTTGAAAGCGTTGGTATACGCAGAGAAAATTAGGAGTGTTGAACATTTGCGGCAGCGCATTATTGGGGCATGTAACACCATTACTCCTGACATCATTCACCGTGTGCTTGCTGACTGGGTATCACGTCTGAATTTGTGTATTGAAAACAATGGTGGACATATTGAGCACGTTCTGTAAATAAAAGCTTTTGTTTTGCCTTTTTTTATTATTTTTCCTATGATGCCGGACTTATGGGACACCCTGTATATATATATATATATATATTATGAAGTCATGCACAGAAATAATTTTCCGAGAGATCGATGGTTTTGAATTGCAAAATCGAATCGAACTGGAACTTCGTTTTTGTTTAGCCAACCTTGACGCAATGCTGACCGGCTGTGAAATGAAATTTCAAAACTACAGTGTGTCCGTAAAGTCATGGTGGGATTTTAAATAGCTATATTATTGCAACGAAACATGATAATGAGATGAAAAAAAGGCAAATTGAAGAACAACTCTAAAAGAATAACTTTATTTAACGTAGTTCGATATGGGCTCCTCTGGTAGCCCTGCAGACATCTAGGCGGTGATGTGTGTCCGTAAAGTCATGGTGGGATTTTAAATAGCTATATTATTGCAACGAAACATGATAATGAGATGAAACAATGCCAAATTTAAGAACAACTCTCAAAGTTGTATCTTGTAGTTAGTCTAGGCCAGTGATTCCCAACGTGGGGCGCACGCCCCACAGGGGGGCAATTTGAATATTTTGGGGGGCAATTTGAAAATGCTACAATAAAATGAAATTTATACATAATAATAAAATTATAAAATAATGAAATTTATACATAATAATAAAATGAAATTTATACATAATAATTCAACTCGTTTGGCGAGAGAGCTACTGTTACCATTCCCATCTTCATATTTGGTGGAATGTGGTTTTAGTGCTGTAAGTGACTTACTACAGAAAAAAAGAAACCGACTGGATATCACAAAACGAGGAGACTTAAGCCTGAAGCTAACTAAGTTAGTGCCTGAAATCAAAACCATTTGCAGTAAACATCAAGCTCCAGGATCTCACTAACTTGAGATTATCAAACTTTGAATTTGCTGTATTTTTACCTAATATTGTGAATTTAAAGTGGTATTATTGATTAAATTACTTTTTTGTGAATTTAAAATTGCAACTTTTCAACTGAGAAGTTTTATTTCAAGGAAATAATATAGTTAGCTTCAATCTCAAGTTTCTTGACTCATATTTAATGTAACTCATATTGAATGTACTCATATTATTGAAATTTAAAATTATAACTTTTCAACTGAGAAATTTTATTTCAAGGTAATAATTTAGTTAGCTTCAACCTCACGTTTATTTACTCATATTGAATGTAGGGTAACTCATATTAAATGTACTCATATTATTGTAAATTTTAAATAATACCTTTTCAACACCAAATTTGTTTTTATATTAATGGGGGGCATCAAATTTTTTGAGGTGTCGAGGTGGGGCATGGCGCAAAAAAGGTTGGGAACCACTGGTCTAGGCTAAGCTTAACCTTTATCTCGTAGTTAGCCTAGGCTGTCCACATGCCTATGTTGAACATGAGCGTAATAGCCCGAAAGTTAATGTGTGGTGTGCTCTAGCACGAGATCGAGTGATTGGCCCATTTTTCTTCGCGGAACCCACTGTGACGTCACACAACTACCTCGCTATGTTGGAACATTTTGCAGTACCCCAATTTATTGACAATAATGTCATCTTTCAGCAAGATGGTGCTCCTCCGCACTATGCCAACGTTGTTCGAGAATTCCTTAATGAAAAATTTCCACAGAGATGGATAGGAAGAGGAGGATGGAAGCCATGGCCTCCACGCTCTCCGGACCTGACACCTTTGGACTTTTATTTGTGGGGTTACGTCAAGCAAAGCGTGTACAGTGTACCCATTAGGGATATTCATCACTCGCACGAGCGAATCACGGAAGCTATCGCATCCGTCACTCCTGATGTTCTTGGGTGTATGTGGCTGGAATTGAATCACCGCCTAGATGTCTGCAGGGCTACCAGAGGAGCCCATATCGAACTACGTTAAATAAAGTTATTCTTTTAGAGTTGTTCTTCAATTTGCCTTTTTTTCATCTCATTATCATGTTTCGTTGCAATAATATAGCTATTTAAAATCCCACCATGACTTTACGGACACAATGTATTTGTGGAATCAGTTTTTCGCTGATCCTGCGACATATCGCGAAAATATTTCCCGTCACAGTGAAAGTTTAGAACCGCGACCATTTTGACGCGAGTGAATGTTGTTTTATTTTTTTGTGGATGTCAGTGTTAAATATAATCGGTGAGGACGGACAGAAACTGGCACAGCGCTCAGGCTAGAAGAATGCGGCCCATTGCTGACTCCTGGATTGTTATTACCATCACCATCTGGAGTCGAACCCCCGACCTCGATGTCTTCGCTTATAGGGAATCATTGTTACCAATTGAGCTATGTGCGCTGGTAGTGTTAGTGGCGAGTGATAAATTTTAAGAGTATCGGATGAGAGTGAAATATTTAATTACATTTCATACTTCTTAACAGCTTAATTAACTAAGTGGATAATTTTTTGTTTATATTTATACGAAAATGTTTGGCACTTTCCTTCAACATTATAAAAATTACTCATCACCAGTGGCGTAGCTAGAGGCCCCCCCCCCCAAGTCTCAGAAAGGATTTTGTCTTAAAATTTCTCCCTCTGTCGGAAAATTTGATGTGTGAGTGTTACTCCTTATTTTCCAAAATATGAATAGCACTTTCTTTGTCTTTTCTGTTTCACTTGTATTTGTACTTAAAAGAAGAGCTCCAATTAATTTGTAGGTGTTTTCAATATATGGTTGTTGTAGCTACATTATTTTTTTTTCATTCTGTTATGGTGGGCAGTATAATATACAGTATAATGTTGAAAATTTTCTGGTCCATTGATACACAGTGCATTGTGTGTTTTCCCTTGGCAATAATTTTCTTTCATTTAATGGTAGTGTATTCTGCTTTTGTATTGCATTACTGAATACTGATGCAGGTATGTTATCATATACTCGTATGTGTTCCTCGCACCGCACTTAAATTGTTATACTTGATGAGATAGATGGTTGATAAACGGTATCTTTGTCACCCCGTTTGTCGGAAAATTTGGGCCTTTGCCCCCGCACCAAAAATTTCTAGCTACGCCACTGCTCATCACTGCTTTCTTTTTCTTCATTATACAGTTACACTTTCTTACTTCCGTTCGGAGGAAGCTAAAGGAAGGTGGAATGTTAATAAACAAATCAATTCAATAAATATAATAAACAGTAAATACAAGTATATAACGAAGAAAGAACTCGAAGAATCATTTATGCTCGTGCACAGATTTTGGGGATGACCAAATAATCCTTAGCTAAGAATCAATAGACTAACAAAATAAACGTAGTAAAAATTCATACACGAATTCTAAAATTATAAAATAAATATAAAGCAAAAAATAAATAAACATTATAAAACAGATATAATTGTTACAAACTTTCAGTGTATATAAACATTGTTTTTTTACCTTGAAAAGAAAATACAAACCACAATATATTACAAGTCGTATAACTGAGGCGCACCTATATCTAGTAAGACTACACTTCTACAAAGTTTCGTATACTTGTGACATCTAGAAATGCAGGTGGAGTAGTGTATGCGATTTATGTAGAGGAAGGTGGGATGGGGGATGCCAAGGGAGTGCCATGCCCCCGAAAAAGTAGAAAATTGAATATATAGTAACCTAACCTAACGTAACCTAAACTTGAAAATAAAGGTTTGTGTATATATATATATATATATATATATATATATATATATATATATATATATATTAGTGATGTAGGTCACATCCGCATCCGCATCCGCGGAACATCCGCACATTTTCTCGCATCCGCATCCGCACCCGCATCCGCACTTTGGACTGCGGATGTGGACCGTTGAGATAAAATGTCATTAATAAGCGGAAATTATCAAATTCTACTATATTAATAGAACTAGTTCATTGTGCGCAAAAGTGATGCAAGCGACAAGACGAGAGGCTGCTCTTGTATGAAGTTACTCTCTTGCAACTTACTTAGATCCACGTTACAAAGCTAAGTTATTTTCACCTAGTACATTAGAACGAGTTAAATTATCACTTGGCAAAGCAGTTGAAGAGCTTCAATCTCTTGAATCTGTCGCTTCGCCACCCACCAAAAGAATAAAAGTTTCAGTGACAGAACCAACACCTTCAACAAGCAAATCTATCACAGAATCTGTCTCTCAGTTTCTTGAGTCAAGCAGCAATGACGAGACCTACGCGATGTCAAAAGATGTAGTAAAAATGATCGAGAGCTATCACCAAGAAAAACACCTGGCTGCATGTGACAATCCTATTAGTTGGTGGAAAAATACGCAGAATATCTATCCATACTTGAGTAAACTTGCAAGGAAACATTTAGCCTGTCCTCCAACAAACGTACCAAGCGAGAGATTATTTAGCAGTGCTGGATTAATATATGATGAAAAGAGAAACAGACTGGCAGCAGAAAAGGCAGAAAAATTAATGTTCCTTAAGCATAACCTTCCTATAATTAAGTTTGAACATTAAACGATGAACATCTTAGTTTACTTTATTTTAATTACTCATTTATAAATATGCCTAATAAAACTTTAAACTTAATATAAATAGTTATCAAGCTAATTAAAGATCTCTTTCTATAAGGGTGGAGGTTGGGGAAAGAGGTCGGTGGGGTGCATTTGAGTTGGGTTCACGTCCCGCATCCTGGTAACACAATTATGGTTTCTAATTGTGGCTGAAACTCAAGAAAATATAACGAATTTATTTGCAGACGAATTCACTAATTGATTTCTATATTAGTTAGATGCTTGATATTATTTTATATGTTCAGAGAAAAGTACAGCAAAAATTGTACAATTAATCAATTATACTACATTATAGCTACAGCTCTCTCTATATAATAACTTATTATATTCGTTAAACACAACAAATCTCGAATATATCCTAAAAAATAACGAAAATGTAGACATCCGCATCCGCGGATGTTGAAATCAAACATCCTCATCCGCATCCGCATCCGCGGATGTGAAAAAAATGACATCCGCTACATCACTAATATATATATATATAATATATATATATGTGTGTGTGACGTCATACTGTGAACTTTAGCGGCCGCCATTTTAAAAGATGATCATCTGATGCTTAAAATCAGCACGATGCCCCATTGCTACCATAATTGTAGAGTATAGATTTCACGACAACAGTCTTAGGCATAACAGTGATATTATGCCATCAGGAGTCGAGCTCCCCACCACAAATCATTCTTATTGACCATCATCTTATTGAGACGCATACATAGACATAATTTAAAAACGAGTGAGAAGTAAAACGAAACACATATGCATACAACATTTATTAAGAAGTCAAGACTAATTTTTTATTAGTAAACTCAAAAATAATGGTGGAAGTAGTTACATTCTCATTGCTTTGTACTGTATAATACAACAAATTGTTTTTAGAAATAATGTCCCGTTTAATGTATAAAGTTTTATATACCTGATATACAGAGCCTTAAAATCATTTAGGATTATTTTTGTTCCTACTTTACAATTGGCCATAATATTTTCATAATTCATAATCTTTGAACATATAGATTCAAAAGCCTGATGAAGTACACAGTTGGATATTACATATTATCACTATCAGGGTATGGATATACGAGGAAATCTTGTAATCTGCATAGTTTCTTTTACCAAGGACTAAGAGTGATATGCACAGGAGCGGCTCGCAGGTAGGCACTGTGGAACTGCAGCACCCCATGATCTTATGATCTTTATATTTAAATATTTAAAATAGCCTCTCTGATTGTTTTTTCAATGAACTTTGAGTTTTTAAATCAGATTATATCCTTTTTTCCTTAAACTATGTCAATGCCGAACGAATGAATCACGAAAGTAGCTTCAGCCTTCCCGTGGAACTGCGTACTTAACAGTTCCAGATTTTGTTCGAAACGCTTGAAACCTCGGTGGCGGACGTACGAAGAGCGAGTCAGAATCGCGGGTTTAAGAGGATCCAAAGCACTGTGGACAGAGCAGTGCCGATTTGTTTGTTTGACGTGGTAGTTGTGTTGCTGTATCGTTTGCTAATTCGAAATTTAATTTCCGAATTGCATTTATCAATGATTCGTTATCATTTATTTTTTGTCGTGAGATTGAAGTTAATTATATAATAATTGGATTATTTACAATATATAGCTTTCATTTCTTAGAATATTTTTTCGCTCAGAATAAAAACAGAAGAATGGAATTTGTTTATTTAAATAAATTTTTTGGCAAATTTGAAATTACCCGTTAAGCGTAAGTACCCTATAATTGATTTTATGATACTATTTTACTATTTTTATGACTGAGTAGTGAGTAGTTATCTATTTATCTATTCGACTTTCTCTCTCTCTCATATATATATATATATAATCGACACAATTGTTCGCAATTTCTGAGGCAGCACCCCCATAACTGAAAGTCACGAGCCGCCACTGGATATGCATAACTTATATTTACCCAGCTGAAGTTAAATCTGATATAAATATTTGAACTAAAATCCAAGAAACACACTCTCTCTCTCTCTCTCTCTCTCTCTCTCTCTCTATATATATATATATATATATATATATATATATATATATTAGTGATGGGACGATACCAAAATTTTTAACGATTCCGATTCCGATTCCGATACCACTAAAAAGTCTCGATTCCGATACGATTCTCGATTCCGATTCCGATTCTCAATATTTTTAAATATAATTCTATACTTGTTTTTCTGGAAATTGTCATATTTTACTCTGGTAAGATTAACTATTTACATTATGAGTATGGTAATATAAATTATAAATTATAATAGATTGGTTTAAAAATAAAAATCAACTAAGTTGTAACAATTCATTTTAATCTTCTTGATTACACATCATGGATATACATGTTTTAATGTATAGCTACAATACAATAAAAATAAAATTTGTTATCCTCTTTCATTTAAATTTTAAAGTTTACATTGCAAAACTGGTTCAATTAAAAGTTAAAGAATCGTTTTAAGAATCGGAAATCATGGTACAATTCTCTCGATTCCGATTCCGATTCCTGAAAAATGCTCGATTCTTCCGATCCTCGATTCCGATTCCGATTAATCGTCCCATCACTATATATATATATATATATATATATATATATATATAACGATAATGATCTTAAGGCTGTATATCGAGTATAGAATACTTCATATATTAATCGAGATATTATTTCCTTAAATTATATCTATGTATGCGTCTTAATAAGATGTCATAGTCGTCTTAAAAATATTGGTTACGCTCACCACACTTGCGACACTCATCACACTTAACATTCATCGCAGAGGTTTGACTGATAGGAGGTGAACGGGAACATTTCCCTCCTCCACTAAATCTGAAGTGTAGAATATGTGTATATATATATATATATATAATTGAAATAACAATAAGACAAAGTGATATGCAAACGCTTATATTTACCCTGCTGAAGTAAAATCCAAGAAAAACATTCTTCGCTTTCTCTTATATATACATATATATACACAAACTCAGAAAGAACGACGCTTGTGTAGAAGAACGTTCCGCACAAGATTAGGAGGGAGAACGAACAAATGAAAAATGAGGTAACCACCCGGGAATCGAACCCGGGATCTTCCGATTGCCGGTCAGATATGCTATCCACTACACAATGGGCCTCGATTAATCAGAAGTCGTAATTCTCCTACGTACGAGCAGAAACCAATGCCCTGAGGGGGCACCTTCGCATGCCGCACACATATACATTTTAACTGCAAACAACACAGTATAATTAATGAAAAGAACGACGCTTGTGTAGAAGAACGTTCCGCACAAGATGAGGAGGGAGAACGAACAAATGAAAAATGAGGTAACCACCCGGGAATCGAATCCGGGATCTTCCGATTGCCGGTCAGATATGCCATCCACTACACAATGGGCCTCGATTAATCAGAAGTCGTAATTCTCCTACATACGAGCAGAAACCAATGCCCTGAGGGGGCACCTTCGCATGCCGCACACATATACATTTTAACTGCAAACAACACAGTATAATTAATGTAAAGAACGACGCTTGTGTAGAAGAACGTTCCGCACAAGATGAGGAGGGAGATAGCATATCTGACCGGCAATCGGAAGATCCCGGGTTCGATTCCCGGGTGGTTACCTCATTTTTCATTTGTTCGTTCTCCCTCCTCATCTTGTGCGGAACGTTCTTCTACACAAGCGTTGTTCTTTACATTAATTATACTGTGTGTTGTTTGCAGTTAAAAATATATTTACAGTATACAGTATATATATATATATATCTGAAAATGTACGACCAAATCTCAGTGCTTTATTTGAAGTAATTCCAAGAAAAACAAAGCGCCGCTTTTCCACAAATTGGACTTAGTTTTATCTTTCTACGCCCAACAAAATTATATACAGGTTGAGTCATAAGTCATGTCGAATGGGAGTTTTTATCTGTTGTTCATAGTTTTATCTTTCTACGCCCAACAAAATTATATACAGGGTGAGTCATAAGTCATGTCGAATGGGAGTTTTTATCTGTTCTACAGATCTACAGAAGCTAAGGCTAACAAAGACCCTAAGATCCACTCTAAGGCTAGCCCGAGAGAAAGGAAAGAGTAGGAGGTTAAGAGAAGAGAAGAGAATAAGGGGTTAAATAAGGAGCAACACCTATCATTCGTGGGTTAACATTCATTCAGGAAAAGAGGAAAAAAGTCTCACCATCATCATCCGCCGGCCACTGCCGACAAGTCAGAAAAATAGTCGGAGAAAATAGGAGGGGTGAAAGATGAAAAGAAGTAAAATAAGAACGCTTACAAACCATGCAAACACAGTCTTAACTCACTGTCATACCATGCAAACTACAACATGCAAGTAGAGTTACAGACATGCAAAGTAAGGAGATAGGGAAAAAAAAAAAAAAAGTAGGTACAGTTAAACAAGAAGTGGGTTAGTTTACGCTACGAGCTACATCTACGTTCGTGTTAGTCTAATTTTTTTTTTTTTTTTTTTTTTTTTTTTTTTTGGCATCACACGCTGGCATGTCACAAGCTGGCATCCATCGTCAACAGACTCATCCTCGAGCACCACCACCAGAGCTCCTATTAACTTTCTTTTTTAATTTTAAACAACGTTAACACTTTTAAAGTGTCTGTCAAGACGGTTCTTAAACATATTAACGCTGGTAGAATGAACGACTGACGCGGGAAGATTATTCCATTTATCAATTACTTTAAACGTAAAGAAGTTTTTAGCGATATTAGTAATGAAACGTCTGCCACGCAACTTAAATCCGTTATTGCGAGTATTACTATTATCGAAAGTGAACAATTTATCAAAATTTACGTTATCGATGTTATTAACGATTTTGAAAACTTCAATAAGCTCCCCCCTTAATCTTCTAGTTTTGAGTGAATACAAGTCTAACTCTTTAATCCTATCTTCATAAGGCTTATTGCGCAATGACGGAATAAGTTTCGTGGCACGACGCTGAACCCTTTCTAACCTATCAATATCCTCACGCAAGTACGGGCACCAAAACTGAACGGCATATTCTAAATGAGGCCTGACTAGGGACTTGTAGAGGGGCAATATAATATCCTTCGATTTAAATTCGAAATTACGCGCTATGAAGCCTAACATCCTATTAGCTTTTGCGCAAGACTCCAGGCACTGGTTCCTAACCTTTAAATCTTTAGTTACGCGTACGCCTAAATCTACTTCCTCGTCAACGCTCGCTAACTCCCTATCATCCATCGTGTACGCGTAATTATTGTTGCGAGAACCTATATGCAAAACTTTACATTTATCTACGTTAAATTGCATCTGCCACTTATCCGTCCACTCCATAATCCTATCTACATCGTCTTGGATCCTATTTCTATCGTCCTCGTTAACAACCTTACCGCCTATTTTAGTATAGATAACTACTATAGATGGCTGGCCCCATGAAGTATACCCCGTCAGAAAAAGTGGAACTAGTGCTCCTGCACGTTGCTGGAATGATCAAACAGAGGCATGTGAAGAATTCCATCGCCGGCACCCTATGAAGCCAAAGCCGAATCATCGTATGGTTTGGCGAACACTGAAAATCTTGAAGGAGACAGGCAGTGTTCATGACCGACCACGTAGTGGACAGCCTCGTACAAGTGCAGATGAGGAGTCGTGTGTCGATATACTAGCTAAAGTAATTTGTAGTCCACAGCGTTCAACCAGAAAAGTAGCACAGGAAACAGGACTTTCTCAAACAGCATTCTCAAACAGTATCGATTTCATCCGTATAAGCTACACCCAGTACATGAACTACTGGCCGACGATGCTGATAGACGCCTTCAGTTCTGCCAATGGTTCGAAGAGTGTAGACGGCATCAGCCGACGTTAACAGCGGACATCATATTCAGTGACGAAGCGTGCTTCCACTTGCATGGGCACGGTAACCGCCATAACGCCGTTTACTGGGCAGCTGATAACTCACACATTGTCGACAAAAGGCATCATCAAACGGATCCGCGGATGACCGTGTGGTGCGGAATTCACGGCGAGAGGATCGTGGGGCCCGTGTTCTTTGACCATAGTGTCAACTCCGACATGTACCTAACTATGCTACAGGAAAAGCTGGTGCAATACATGGACAATATTCACATCCGTGAAATGGGCCGCATGTTTTTTCAACAAGACGGCGCGTGAATGGTTGGATACAATCCTTCCAAGGAGATGGATTGGACGCCGTGGCCCTGTGGAATGTCCGCCACGGTCCCCTGATCTAACTTCCCTGACTTTTTCTTGCGGGGCTATTTAAAGGCGCGCGTATACGAAGGACGCCCGAAAACTTTGGAAGAGCTGAAACACAATGTGCGTACAGAATGTGCCACAATCACACCACAAATCCTCCAGAATGTGAGAGAAAGCTTCGTCAGTCGTATTAACATTAAAATTTTGTTCTCGATTTCAAGGAGCACAATTTGAACACTTATTGTAAGAATTGAAAAAATATTGAAAATCCTATTGGACGTTACTTATGACTCACCCTATGTAACGAAAATGCTCTTCATCGTTTTATCAACATTCTAATGAAGGTGATATCCTGTCACGTTCGGTAAAAGGCAATAAAGTCAACTAATGAAATATATTAAAACCTTGGAATTTATATTTGCGAAACATTTACTTGACTTCATATATAAGAGCAAAAACTGTAAAATTTCTTTTATAAATAAAGAATACTGATTGTATTTCTAAAAGGCTGGTTTCGACGGCTGAGGAGATAAATGAATCTTGCGTGATGGAAGGAATTGAAGTGATTTTTATTTGGTTTACTAAGAATGAAATATATTTTCACGAGTTCAGAAAAATTTAGAGACTGATGATTATTGAGGGCTAAGCTCCGCCCACAAAACGCATGAAGTGGGGAAGGGGGGAGGTGAGGTAATTAAGGAAAAATGAAGTTGAAGTGTAAGGGTATTCTACGATTAAACATTGACTCAAATCGTAATATTGTCTTCCGATCTTATTTAATATTTGCACGCAGGTATTATTTTCTAAAAAGAGTTGAATGTATTTTATACAAGATATTCAGAATGTAAATAAGAAAACTTGTGGATGCGGCCGTCGGTCGGTAACGAGTATATAGAAGCAGGAGAAATCAATCATTCAATGACATGTATTTTTCTGTGTATAGCACCTGAGCAATCATGGTTACGAGGTATTGGAGAAGAAGAAGAACGATAACAGCTCTCCCCTACACCAAACCCTACAAATGCGGCGAAAATATATATGTGATTTGATTTTTCATTAAAAACATACTTGTATTAAATACACAGTTTGGCTTGTGGACGCAGTTATCACAGAAGCTCTCGTCATTCACATATATACAGTATATATTATTTTTTATCTTTCTGTATTCAAGGTTAGTTTGTAAGATAGGTTTGAGGTCGGGGTTCGACTCCGATAGTGTAATGTCACATGCGTAAGACAGATTTGAATGGTGTCCACCAAAGTTCATAGTATGGTGTCTCATACACACACACACACACACACACACACATATATATATACAGGGTGTTTGAAAACTTTCTGTACAAATTGTAATGGGGGATAGGCAACACCAAGACAAACCCTTTTCGTCTATAAGTGTATGTCCGCTGACGTCACCATTCGGCGCGAGAGGGCGCCGCTGCAATTGGCTAAAAGGTGAAGTGGGCTAGACTCGCGCTTGCCGCGGGCATTCTTAAATCGGACGTAGTACGCGTAACATGGAGCGCTTCACGACTGCTGAGATGGCTGACATGCATATGGTGTATGGGGCTGCCAATGGAAACGGAAGAGCTGCTGTGAGGTTGTACCGACAGCGCTTCCCAAACAGACGTGTGCCAAACCACCAAACGTTTGCGCATTTGCATCGGCGACTGCGAGAAACTGGAACATTCCATGCAAACATGCATGACGCTGGTCGGGAGATAAACCCGCCCGTCGAGTCGGGCAGGCAGCAGGTACGGCCCAATCAACTTGCCATGGACGATACCCGCCCAAACATTGACGGCGAACCGTTCTTGATGAGCATGAACCCGTGTAGCATGTGGATTTGCGTGCGCCCACACGTGAGAATTGTGCATGTTAAACACACCCTCACGTGTGAAACAGGCCTCATCTGAGAACAGCACATAAGCCGGAAAATTAGGCTGCACCGCTGTCTGCTGCAGAAACCAGCGTGCGAATTCCACACGAAAAGGGTAATCCCGAGGTTGTAATGCCTGGACTCTCTGACGATGAAACGGATGTAACTGCTGCTCCTGCAACACTCTCCAGACCAGGTCGTGGTTCACACCGAGGATACGTGCAACACCTCGCGTGCTTGCGCTTGGAGTGTCCTCAAATCGCCGTAGGATTTCTTCTTCCATGTCAGGAGTGCGCACGTTTCTCTCCCGACCAGTGTCATGCATGTTTGCATGGAATGTTCCAGTTTCTCGCAGTCGCCGATGCAAATGCGCAAACGTTTGGTGGTTTGGCACACGTCTGTTTGGGAAGCGCTGTCGGTACAACCTCACAGCAGCTCTTCCGTTTCCATTGGCAGCCCCATACACCATATGCATGTCAGCCATCTCAGCAGTCGTGAAGCGTTCCATGTTACGCGTACTACGTCCGATTTAAGAATGCCCGCGGCAAGCGCGAGTCTAGCCCACTTCACCTTTTAGCCAATTGCAGCGGCGCCCTCTCGCGCCGAATGGTGACGTCAGCGGACATACACTTATAGACGAAAAGGGTTTGTCTTGGTGTTGCCTATCCCCATTACAATTTGTACAGAAAGTTTTCAAACACCCTGTATATAAGGTTGTAACATATATTCTGCTCGATTTTTTAGTTCATTCAGAACAAAAATTAAAGGACTTATAAGGACAAATTTGCTCGAATTTTTACTTCATTCACAACAAAAATTAAATGACATAATGACAAATTAATCATCAATATAATTCCCTTCTTTTTGTATAACCTCCTCCTACCTGTAAAAAAGTTTTTTAATGCCACGTTCGAAGAAATCCCTTGGTTTCGAGTTAAAAAAAGCGATCACTTCGTTTTCGATAGCTTCCCTGGATTGCAACTTTTGTCCATCTCGGTGGTGTTGCAGACTTCTGAATAAATGGTAGCCTGAAGGTGCGATTTCCGGAGAATAAGGTGGATGAGGCATTTTTTCCCAACCAAATGCCTCCAATTGGGCAGTGGTGATTCGAGCAGTGTGAGAGTGCGCGTTCTCTGGTGGAATAGAACACCTCTGCGATTAATTAATGCAGGACGTTTTTCTTGTAATGCCATTTTCAGTCGTAGGAGTTGTTGGCAGTAGACTTCAGCTATGATTGTTTGGTTATCTGGCAGAAGCTCAAAATGAATAATTCCTTGCATATCCCACCAAACGCATAGCAAAATTTTCTTTGGATGGGGTCCATTCCTTGGCTGAGTTTCAAGCTTTGTTTCACGGCTAAGCCACTGATGTCGACGCTTAATATTGTTATAGAGGACCCATTTTTCATCCCCAGTGACGATCCGATTCAAAACCGGTGCCTGCAGTTGCCGAGAATGCAGTGATGTGCAAATATCGATTCGATGTTGAAGATTCGCTTGTGACAAAACATGCGGAACCCATTTTCCAACCTTCACTACTTTTCCTAACAGTTTCAAATGACGATGAATAGTCATATGGCTAACGCCGAGTTGCGGGCTAAGTTCTCTTACAGTTACTGTTGGGTTTTCCACCACTGTTGCTTTCAGCAACTCATCTAACTCATTTGGTCGTCCTGTTCGTTGATAATCTTTCAGACTGGTCTCCATTTCTGAACTTCTCAAACCATCTCCTACACATCCATTCGCTCACATCATTTCCATAAACTCTTTGAATGTTTTTTGTGGATTCACTAGCGTTAGATCCTTTATGGAACTCATAGAGCATCACATGTCGTATATGCTCTTTCGTGGGCTCCATGTTTTTTCAATTACTGTAATATCGTAGGGGTGGCGTTGTAACTGTATGTAAAACACCAGAGAAAATATTCATTCGCCTAATCCTACACGAGCCGAAGTCATTCTTTATCATTTCTAAAACTATTTCATATTATCTTGAGGTTATTCTATTATCTATCGTCTGTTTTCTAATCGAGCAGAATTTGTTACAACCTGATACTTTATGTTACTTTATGTGAGTTCGAACGACGGTTCAGGATCGACCTGGGTCGACCCCTCTGCAGCATCCCGCCTCATTTGCAGGATTTGGTAAAGGAGGGAATTGCTGTCTAATCTTATCCTGTCCTCGTAGCCAGCCACGCATGCCTAGTCAGGGACTTTGCACAGGAATCTGTACAGCTGGTTCTTAAAGTTATTCAGGTCGGTGTGCTGGAGATTCCTTACTTCTTTTGGTAGGGCAATGAAAAACTGGGCCTCGTACACACACACACACACACACTTCATTTTCAGGTTCAGGTTAGGTTACGTTACTCTATATTTACTTTTCTACTTTTTTGGGAGGATGGCACCCTTTGCACTAGAACCACCCAACTTCCCCACCTTCCCCACCTTCCTATACATAAATGCTTATTTACTACTGGTGGTTCATAATTTTACGAAAGAACACAGCCATCAAAATTTTGAGCTTCATATCCGAAGATATTTGGTTTTAAAATTTGTGAAGCTGCATTTAAAATGCACTTGGTGAGCTTAAAATAAATATTAAGTTTTCACTGATTTAATTTTTATGTTCAAAACCATTTCAGTAAAATTATTTGGTCATTCCACGAGAAAGTGAACTGACTAGAAACAGGTAAGCTTCAGAGACGTATACCATTTGGTCGACGGAACATATCATGAATCTAAAAAAGTAACGTAGCAAAGCCTCATCTAACCCAACGTAACTTGATTTAACCCATACTAACTTGTCGATTTTTTGTCACCTCCATCAGCTATCGTTATCTCAGGCTTTAGTTTAACTTCCATTATAACCTCGTGGAAGAGATTAGTTTTGTGAAAGTATACACGTCAATAATATAATTGATAAATCAATACATAGTTTGTTTTCGAGCCGGGATTCGAGTCCCACTAGCTCTCAGTTTTCCCATTTTACTGCCTTATTCTTACCTCTAGTTTAAGTTAGACTAAAACGAAGGCTGAAGATAACGCTCTCAGCCCCGCTAAGTTTCGAGAAATATTTTTGTCAGCAAAGTGGGCATAGCCCCCTTTTAAATATCCCAAAGACTCAGAATATAATTGTCTAAACCCAAAAGAAACGTACTTAAGCGGAGAAGGAGAATGACGACGCATAAAATGAAAGTTGTAATAGGAGTGAATTCTAATTGATAAAAAAGAATAAACCGATTTATCGGCAAACGATTCGGTAATCCGCATAATCACCTATTTATCCGTAATTGGAAGGTTATACGAGTCCACTTACTCGGAAATTGGAGCAATTGTTTTTCTTTTCTTCGTGTGGCAGGTTATCGATTCTCAGTTGACAAGAAGAGAATTAAGCTTCCAAGATGGGAAAGATCTTACTGAAAACCGTCATCATCACTTAAAATGTAACTATTCCAAATCATCATCATCATTATTATCATCGTTTTGTAACAAAACTTACGTAAAAATGAAGTACTACAAACGTCATCACATATAACATAAAAATAATGAAATTGTGTGTATAGGCATAAGTGAAGTCGAGTGTGTGATAATTCACAGATGTAGTGAAGTACGTATAAGGTTGTAACGTATTCTGCTCGATTTTTTAGTTCATTCAGAACAAAAATTAAAGGACGTACAGGGTGGGGCACGGGAATCAAGTGTTTTTTGAATAGCTAGTAATCGGCCATTAGGAATGGGAGGGGCGTGCGGTAGGTAGCATTCCATTCCTGGGTTCATAGCATTTAACTTTAACTAACACTCACCTTTATCTTTCAGGTGCCATCATGGAGCAGTGGACGTTAGAACACCGCATGTTCGCGTATGATCATTTTGTTAGGAGTGGCGAGTCAGTGACAGCAGTTCAGCGTGCGTTTCGCCGCAGATTCAACATTCATCGAAATGACTCTGTTCCCGCTCGTGACACAATCTTACGTTGGGTTAACAATCTTCGAACAGGAGGCTCAATAATGAAAACAAAACCGAAGGGGCCGCAACGCACTGTGCGTACTCCAGAGAACGTTGAAAGGGTCAGACAAGCGATGTTGCAAAGCCCAGGCCGCTCTGCTCGGAGACATTCAGCTGCACTCGGAATCAGCAATCGTACTGTTAGACGGATTTTGCATGAAGAATTACATTTTCACCCATACAAGTTAGCGATGGTGCAGGAATTGAATGTAAACGATTGCCCCAACGACTGAATTTTGCACAGGAAATGCTTGCACTTTATGAGCAGAATGAAAACATGATGGTGGTAATGAGTGATGAAGCCCATTTCCACCTTAATGGGGCCGTCAACAATCAAAACTGTCGGTATTGGGCTGCTGAAAATCCGCGACAACTCCATGAAAAACCGCTGCATAGCCCTAAGGTTACAGTTTGGTGCGCGGTGGGAAAGTTTGGCGTCATCGGTCCCTATTTCTTCGAACAAAATGGGGTTACCGTTACCATAACATCTGGGCGTTACATTGAGATGGTGAACACCTTTTTCATCCCTGAGTTACGAAGAAGGCGTATTGCTCGTCGACATTTGTGGTTTCAGCAAGATGGGGCCACGCCACACACCGCCAGAGCGTCAATGGCTGTTCTTCGCCCCCTGTTTCCCAACCATCTCATTTCGAGATTTGGTGACATTGCATGGCCCCCTCGGTCCCCTGACTTGTCCACATGTGACTTCTTTCTATGGGGGTACCTCAAGTCACGTGTCTACGAGGACAAGCCCCGTACATTAGATGCATTGAAGGAAGCGATCCGTCAACAAATCATCCAAATCAACAGAGACCTGCTGGGAAGAGTGGAGGCCAATTTTCGTAAACGCCTTCAACAATGCGTCGACGGCCAAGGACATCATATGCCAGATATAATTTTCGGTACATGATTATTATGACATGAAATGCTATGTTCTTACGAATGTTGTTCTACCAATATATTTTCTTTACAAAAATAAATATCATTTTCCTGATTATTCCAAAAACACTTGGTTCCCGTGCCCCACCCTGTATAAGGACAAATTTGCTCGAATTTTTAGTTTATTCACAGCAAAATTTATTGACATAATAACAAATTAATCATCAATATAATTTCCTTCTTTTTCTATAACCTCCTCCCACCTGTAGAAAAGTTTATTTTTATGCCACGTTCGAAGAAATCCCCTGGTTTCGAGTTAAAAAAAACGATCACTTCGTTTTCGATAGCCTCCCTGGATTGCAACTTTTGTTCATTTAGGTGGTGTTGCAGACTTCTGAATAAATGGTAATCTGAAGGTGCGATGTCCGGAGAATAAGGTGGATGAGGCATTTTTTCCCAACTAAATGCTTCCAGTTGGGCAGTGGTGATTCGAGCAGTGTGAGGGCGGGCGTTATCCTGGTGGAATAGAACACCTCTGCGATTAATTAATGCAGGACGTTTTTCTTGTAAGGCCATCTTCAGTCGTTGGAGTTGTTGGCAGTAGACTTCAGCTGTGATTGTTTGGTTATCTGGCAGAAGCTCAAAATGAATAATTCCTTGCATATCCCACCAAACGCATAGCAAAATTTTCTTTGGATGGGGTCCATTCCTGCTGAGGTTCAGGCTTTGTTTCACGGCTAAGCCACTGATGTCGACGCTTAATGTTGTTATAGAGGACCATTTTTCATCCCCAGTGACGATCCGATTCAAAAACGGTGCCTGCAGTTGCCGAGAATGCAGTGATGTGCAAATATCGATTCGATGTTGAATATTCGCTTGTGACAAAACATGCGGAACCCATTTTCCAACCTTCACTACTTTTTCTAACAGTTTCAAATGACGATGAATGGTCATATGGCTAACGCCGAGTTGCGGGCCAAGTTCTCTTACAGTTACCGTTGGGTTTTCCACCACTGTTGCTTTCAGCAACTCTTCATCTAATTCATTTGGTCGTCCTGTTCGTTGATAATCTTTCAGACTGAAGTCTCCATTTCTGAACTTCTAAAACCATCTCGTACACATCCATTCGCTCACAACATCATTTCCATAAACTCGTTGAATGTTTCTTGAAAATTTACTAGCGTTAGATCCTTTATGGGACTCATACAGCGTCACATGTCGAATATGCTCTTTCGTGGGCTCCATGTTTTTTCAATTACTGTGATATCGTAGGGGTGGCGTTGTAACTGTATGAAAAACACCAGAGAAAATATTCATTAGCCTAATCCTACACTAGCCTAAGTCATTCTGTATCATTCTGTATCGTGATAAAACCTGTGCGAACCTGTCCCTGCGTGTATTTCGCAACATTTCTAAAACTATTTCACTTTATCTTGAGGTTATTCTATTATCTATCGTCCGTTTTCTAATTGAGCAGAATTTATGTTACAACCTAATAATTTTTTGTGAGGTAACACTTTTGGTACCTCAGAACATTAAAAAATTATATAAAAAAACGTAAAATTTTTTTTTTTTATTGTTGTCAAAAAGATATACTGATCCTGATCAGGTTTGGTTAGGTTAGGCTATATTAGCGGGTACCTACCTCACTATTAATGACTTAACAGGAATCACCTTTCAAGCCCTCAATAATTGCTTCGAAACCCTTATCACGCCCTTCTAGGTTCGATGGCACTAAGGTTAGGTTAGGTTAGGTTAAATTAGATTTGGTTAATTAGTTTTTAGATATATTGATTTAAAAGAGATGGTACCTCGCTTATGCGAAGATGAGTGTGTGTGTGTGTGTGTGTGTGTGTTCCGCTACATTAAGTTATCACGACATTCTGTAGCTATCGCCAAAGTTTAATTTTTGTCAGTGAAAATCATTTGATTATATGAAAAAAAAGGGATATGAATGTTAGGATTAGTTGGGTTAATTAAGTTAAATGTCGCCATCCAAAACGAAAAATATGAAACTGTCGCGGTTTTATGAGGTAGTTACACACACAACACACACACACACACACACACACACCACACACACATCCTCATTTTGATGGTAAGAGAGGTGCGCTTTGATTTGTAATATTCTCTTTAGATTTTAATTGCTGTGAACGTACGTGTTTGAATTAAAGAACAATTTTAAAGTTCTTTG
Organism: Bathynomus jamesi; assembly: GCA_023014485.1. Lineage (NCBI taxonomy): Eukaryota > Metazoa > Arthropoda > Malacostraca > Isopoda > Cirolanidae > Bathynomus > Bathynomus jamesi. The sequence continues at coordinate 176,543 of JAJOZX010004474.1, forward strand.
AAGAATTACGTTCAAATAAAATCTTGAATTTTCCTTTTTAATTTCATTAAAAATCTACCGAGTTTTTACGACGCTTCACCTCCGTGAAATGAAGAATTATCGCACGGAACACCTGAAAGGTCGTAGGGTGTGCATTAAAATGCGTAAAGGGATATTATTTTGTAAATCTAAAAAAAGAAAATATTATTGAACTTTTGAAAACATGTTCATGTAATTATTGCATACGAATATTTTTTTAAGAGAGATTTTGGAAGAGTAAAAAATAATTGTTATTGAAAATAATAATATAAAGGACGGTAATAATTATATATAAATTAATTATCTAAGGGGTTGGCAGCTTGCCGCTCTTTAAGGATTTTGCGCGGCTTCCGACACTAACTTCAGTTGAGAAGAAAACCTTCCGATTATATTAGATAACGTTTGATAATCCCCTTCGATATGTGTACAGTATAAGTATATTGCATTACAAAACATGTTTGTGTGTGTGTGTGTGTGCTGTTATTGAAATAAGGGTTGCATAGTATATATATATATATATATATGGGAATGAACTCGGAATTGTCCCCTGAGTTTTTAATGATACACACAGACAGTGCATGGAACAAGGAACTCTTCTGGGATAATTAAATCCACTATAGTCCGAATAAGTAATGGTAACTGACAAATACCATAGTTTTTCTTTTTCATGATGCTAGCCCGACGTGGGCAACGGGTCACTCGCAAAGAGGTCCCATAAATATAGCTTCCCTCACCAGCTATCTGCAAGCAGACAGGATCCAGCTTTGGGACATGGATCTAGGGTTTAAAGCAGCCTAGCCCTGCTACATTTAGAACCTCAATATAAGCAAAAGACTCGCTGCCTTCACGTCAGATTGAATACATCAAAGAAAAAGGGGTAACTATTATATTTTTAGCCAAAAAAACAAAATTTAAACCAACTGGCAGAATTGAGCGTCCACTTTTCAAGGCACATAACATGTCCGTTTCAAGATGGGAATGAACTCAGAATAGTCCCCTGAGTTTTTAATGATACACACAGACAGTGCATGGAACAAGGAACTCTTCTGGGATAATTAAATCCACTATAGTGGATCCATGTCCCAAAGCTGGATCCTGTCTGCTTTGCAGATAGCTGGTAAGGGAAGCTATATTTATGGGACCTCTTTGCGAGTGACCCGTTACCCACGTCGGGCTTGCATCATGAAAAAAAAAACTATGGTATTTGTCATTTACCATTACTTATTCGGACTATAGTGGATTTAATTATCCCAGAAGAGTTCCTTGTTCCATGCACGGTCTGTGTGTATCAAAAAACTCAGGGAACCATTCTGAGTTCATTCCCATATATATATATATGATGAATAAAACCACGAAGGGAAAAGAAACACAAAGTGGTGCTCAAGCGCTTTCGTCTAATGACATCCTCAGAAACACATCCTGAGGATGTCATTAGACGAAAGCGCTTGAGCACCACTTTGTGTTTCTTTTCCCTTCGTGGTTTTATTCATCATAAGTATTTTTCACGTGTCACTTTCGTGAAATAATTTTCATATATATATATATATATATATATATGCATTTTGTACGATTTTTCGGTTGCGAACTCTTTAAATAATCACTTTATATTCAGGGGTTGGCGTAATGGGGCGTATCCGTCTGGCCTGAGCGCTGTGTCAGGTTCTGGCACTCGTCACTGATTATTATTAGCAATAAATGATCTCTGAACATTTATACCTCGGAGTTTCCATTCAACCTCATCCCCCAACCCCAACCTAGAGCTAATGTTTCTCCTGTTCCATCTTCAACTCCGACTGTTTTTCCTCTTCCTCCTCCTACTCCTGCTGTTTCTACTACAGCATTCGCGGAAGCGAACGAGGTTTAAAATCTTTTCACATTTGTTTTATGAGCTTATTACGGTGTCAAAGGACGTATCTCTGTCGTTTCACTCGTACGATGGTCCTTGTCAGTTTGTCATAAACACTAGATTTTAACGGCCTTCCACTGTAACTCTCCTTTATATTAACGTTCGTTTAACCATCTTCACACTGCGTACTTTAACGGTAAGTCAACAACTGTGCGTAATCGTAATACCGACGAGCATCACGTATTCGCTTATACAGTACACGCACGAGTGGTACACTCGTGTCTGCACATATGCGTATAATAATATATATATACAATCTGATAAAATCTGATAGGGAAAAGTGCACGTGAAAAAACCTGAAAAAAAAAAAAAATTGCATTTTCTCGATATACGTTCCTATTTTCTGCGTTATAAATAGAAATGGAGGTTATGAGAGCTCTTAAAACGTTTTTGTACATCATCAATTTGCTCTTATTTTTCCTGAATTTCTAAAATGAAAATGCCACCATTATTTTTTGAAATTATCACACACTCATTTATTGGAGCGAATTTTACGGCAGAGATAAAATCTGTTTATTTTCCGTTCCCTTCATTGTATGGAGGATATTGGTAAGGTATATATATATATATATATATATATATATATATATATATATATATATATATATATATATATATATATATATATATATATATATTTATAGGTTATAGGGTGATCCAGAGAAATGGGACCCAAAAGAAACCCCTGTAACTCTTAAAGTATAAGTCCTTTTATAAAATCATACGCATCATTCGAAAGAGGATAGTTACAAGTTTGTACAGGATTGTATAGGTTTTGACAATACAAGACAAGATAAGATACAAAACAAATAAAAGTGTTAGTTGAAACTAACCCTTCAAGATGACTGCATGGACTGTGGAACAGCTGCGTTTCATAACTGAGCAATATTATGAGCATGGAAGAAGTGTAGTTTCAGCTCTAAGAAGGTGATTTTGACATCTGAAAATTTGTCTTGAAAGATCTTTGAGCTGAAACTACACTTCTTCCATGCTCATAATATTGCTCAGTTATGAAACGCAGCTGTTCCACAGTCCATGCAGTCATCTTGAAGGGTTAGTTTTAACTAACACTTTTATTTTGTTTTGTATCTTATCTTGTCTTGTATTGTCAAAACCTATACAATCCTGTACAAACTTGTAACTATCCTCTTTCGAATGATGCGTATGATTTATAAAAGGACTTATACTTTAAGAGTTACAGGGGTTTCTTTTGGGTCCCATTTCTCTGGATCACCCTTTATATATTATATATATATATGGGATGAATTTCACAATTAAACACATGAAATGAATGAATGATGTAAAACCACAAAGAAAAAAAAAAGTTCCAAGGCTTTTTGTGTATTCAGAAGTACACCTCGTCGTCATTTCCTGACGAGGTGTACTTCTGAATAAACGAAAGAACTTGGAATAATTTTCTTTTTCCTTGTGGATATATAATTTTTCTTTTTCCTTGTGTCGTCATTTCCTGACGAGGTGTACTTCTGAATAAACGAAAGAACTTGGAATAATTTTTCTTTTTCCTTGTGGGCGAATTTTTTCTTTTTCCTTGTGGCTGAATAATTTTTCTTTTTCCTTGTGGGTTTACATTATATAATATATATATATAATATATATATATATATATAATATATATATATCATCTTTTGGGATTTTGGTGAAACTTTTGCTATTGCGCTTGACATATCAAAAGCCTTTGATAGAGTCCGGCACAAATCTTTAATTTCCAAATTGCCCTCCTTCGGTTTCTATCCTTCTATCGGTGCCTTCATCTCCAATTTCCTTTCTGGCCGATCAATAGCTGCTGTTGTAGATGGCCACTGTTCTTCTCCTAAAGCTATTAACAGTGGTGTTCCTCAGGGTTCTGTCACCCACTCTTTTCCTTTTATTTATTAATGATCTTTTAATTCTTACTTACTGTCCTCTCCACTCCTATGCCGATGATTCCACTCTTCACTTCTCCACCCACTTCCCAAAGCGTCCCTCATAACCGTCACTCCATGATTCACGAAGTCACGAAGGACGGCTATGGAACACCTGACCTCTGATCTTTCTGCTATCTCTGATTAGGGCAAAAACTCAGTTCCTCCATCTGTCTACTCGTCACAATCTTCCACACGACTATCCCCTTACCTTCAACAACACACAACTGAATCCTTCCTCAGGAGTACGCTTCTCATGTGTAGGGTGGCTCAATCCACACAGCCGTACTTGACCGGTGGAATCAAAGGCTTTTCGTCTCATCAATTCCCCGTCTCTTAATGACTGTCTTCAATCTCTCTCTCTCTCTCTCTTCGCCGCGGTGTTGCCTCACTCTCTTTACTATCGCTATTATAACGGACACTGATCTTCTGAACTCTAACTGCATGCCTCCTCCTTTAAGGAGAGCACGCACCACCAGACTTTCTGCACTTTATTATTCCTTTTCTGTCCAACTCTCTAAGCAAGGGTTAATCGGTATTCTCAAGTAAGGGTTAATCGGTATACTCAACCGGTGAACTCTGAAACAATATCCCTCAATCCATCTTTCTTCCTGTCTATGAACCCCCCATTTTTCAAACGCAGTGTCTAGACATCTCGAAAACCCACGGCCTTGATTTTGGCTCTCTTCTTACTCTATCGGGGGGGGGGGGGCGCTTTTTCGGGCATTTGCCATTGACCCCTCCATGCATAATATATCGTATATGTACGAGGGGCAGTCAGAAAATAAGTTTACACGGCGTATAATTTCGTAACTAAAGGACCTACATTGATTATGTTTGTATCAGGTGAATTCGTTAATCATTGTTGGCAACACTGTATTGTATGTAGGTTATTTTTATATGGCTCTGAGAAACCCGGTGTAACAGGCCAAATTATACCCCCAAATTATACCCCGGGGGTTAATCTAGCCTAGGTTGTTTTACACTCCCTCAGGCCAGAATACACCTTCTTTGGTGTCAGCTACTGAAAGTTTATTTCAAAGGTGCATACTAATATTACACAAATTTTGGTTTTAAAAGAAGATGGGAGGCATTGGTTTGGGAATAGAGTGGTGGATGAGTAGAAGAAGCTTCCAAATAACAGTTAGTGTTAATACTTTAGAAAGTTTCAAATTATTTTATGTATTTTATATATCATAGTCACCACTATTCTTAGTCATAAGTTATCAACAGGCTGTAAACAATTAATCCTGGTGTATATATAACTGGTTTGGTCAACTGCATAGTATATCCTTGACGATCGGTTAGGTTAAGTTGTGATATTTTCCTTGGTCCTGAAGCCACTTCGACTACGGAAAATATCACTATTTAACCTAACCAATTTTCAAGGATGTACAGTTGACCTAACTGGACATTCAACTAACATAACTGGACATTCAGTTAACTAACCGGGATTAAATGTTTACAGCCCGTTGGTAACTTATATCTAAGAATAGTGGTGACTATGAGATATGATATTTCACGAACTTATTTCAGAACATGCTCGTGCTCTACAGTAGAATAACATGAAGGCCTTTGATGTTTTCAGTTTTTGTATATACTAAGTAATACCCGTAGAAAGTCAATAAAATAATGTTGATAAAGTAATTAAGTTTTTCTTCACATTTTGTGACTCTTTGTTAAAACTGTAAGGGGTGTATTCTGTCCTGGGGGAGTGTAGAACAGCCTAGGCTAGATTACCCCCCCCGGGGTGGTATCTGGCCTAGTCCAGGTTATACCCGGGGTTTGAAATGTCCTAGGCTAGAATATACCCGGGTATAAACTGGCGGAGGTGTAATATGGCCTGCTACGCCGGTCTATACCCTATCGAGGCGCCCCGAAGTTTTTATATCCCGGCGGCTGAAAGAACATACCATCCGTATTTGATACAAATACGTACAACTGTATTTATAAATGTGAAGGACAAAAGGGGAAAGTCTGCTCCATGTCGTTTCAGGGAAATGCCATGTAACAGACTTTCTCTTTTTACCTTTCAGTACAGTTTCGGAAAAAGGTTCGTCTGTAGACAAATGCTTTTTAAAGCGCATAAATTTTACTAATTGGAAATATTGTGTCCGTTTTTCTTTGAATATTTTATTCTTTTTCGTGTCAATAATAAAATTTTAAAAACAAGAACTCGATTATTACTAATGGAGTTTGTCAAAAAACACTAAAAACGCGGAATGGGAGTTCCATATGCATTTAAACTGTCAGTGGAAATCAGAAACAGTGCGGACGGGTCTTCTCTCAAATTTAACCATTCCCATTTCGGTATTTGTCCAAGAATGAGAAATCGGAAGGGAATCTCGAAGGAGGCAATTCTCAAATCGATCCACTTCTCTTAAAATTCCCACTTTAAGAAAGATTTTTCATAGAAAAAAACGCAATCGCAGCCCCCCTCTCCCTACTCGGGCCTGCAATTGCGTCACAGCCCCTTTTTTTATATACTTTTTCTTAGTCTGGAATTCTCACTTCGAGTGATCCCACTCGCGGACTGATTGGGAAGTAATTGTGTAAATCCTTTATAACGGCAAATGAAATTCAGTGTAAGGTATTGTTCAATAAACTTACTCGTAAGTCGGATATGGTATGGAGTCAGCAATTTTCAGATTTACATCGTCTTTATCATTAACCACAAAAATAGGCTGTGGCTGTTTATATCTGGGCATGATATATATATATGAGAGAGAGAGAGAGAGAGAGAGAGTCATTTTTAATTCAGGTTTTCAGAACGAAAAAACCTGCGCAGTTTTTAACTTCATTGTTGACGCGTTAAAATATTGGGATGAATGAAAGAAAGCCACCCCCAGCCGTCTTTAGTTAGCTTTATAAGGCTAACTAACGAAAATATAACGACCTAACCTAACCAATCGTCAAAGGCGTACAGTTGACCTAACGATTGGTTAGGTTAGGTCGTGATATTTTCATTAGTTAGCCTTATAATGCTAACTAAAGAAGGCTGGGGTGGCTTTCTTTCATTGACCCAAATATTGTAAGAATTAAGTTGATTTTTGAGACCATTTTCAAATTTTAGAAACAAGAAAAACGTTGTACGAGGGCCACTCAATATATTTTGCCCCACCTTTTTTTTTCTTTCCAAGTTTCCTTGTAAGTTCCAGACATTTTGTACACAAGTAGCTACATACCTTTTTTACAAGTTTTTATTTTTCCATATAGTCTCCATCCTTTTCTACAGCTTTCCTCCATCTCGAAACAAGGGCCTTTATTCCTTGCTGGTAAAAGTCCGCTGGGTTCCGCTGGAGCCACCTCTTAATCTCCTCAACAACCTCATCGTCACTCTGAAACTTTCTTCCACGAATAGCATCCTTCATTGGCCCAAACAAATGGAAGTCTGAAGGTGCCAGATCCGGGCTGTATGGAGGGTGGGTTAACACAGCCAAGCGCAGTTTTGTGATGGCTTCTCTTGTTTGCAAACTATTGTGTGGTCTTGCGTTATCGTGCAAAAGAAGGATGTCTTCCAGTTTTCTCTCCGGTCGAACTCGCTTTATACGTCTCTGGAGTCTCTGTCGGGTAGCAATATATGGCTCCGAGTTGATTGTTTGTCCTTTCTTCATAATGTCCATCAGAATCACCCCTTTCATGTCCCAGACGAGGGAGCCATTTTGAACTTTTTCTTGCGTGGGGAGTCTGCGTGATGCCACTCCATGGATTGGCGTTTTGTTTCAGGTTCAAAGTGGTGTACCCAAGTCTCATCCCCACTCACAATTCGTGAAAGGAAGTCATCCCCTTCTGTCTCGTATCGAACCAACGACTCAGAAGCAATTTCTTTTTCTTGGGGCTTTGTGATCTTCAGTCAGTTGGTGAGGAACCAACCTTGAACACACTTTTGAGTATCCCAGTTGCTGAATTATCGTATTCACACTTTCTTAACTAATTCCTAGCTCCAGTGATAGCTCCTTATATGTGACGCCCGATTTGATCGAATGATGCTGTTAGCACGTTGCACAGTGTGAGATGTCACAGCCGATGCCGGGCGACCGCTGCGTAGCTCATCATCGAGGCTGGCTCTCCCTCTCTCCGATGATCTCACACGTTTAGACCAGCGTCCAACTGTGCTTCGATCAACAACAACATCTCCATAAACGTTTTGTAGACGTTTGTGAATATTTCCAACTGTTTCCTTCTCTGCGGTTAAGAATTCGATAACGGCTCTCTGTTTGCGACGCACATCGCTGTTAGATGCCATTTTCGAAACTGCGTTAACCATCAGTTTTATACAAGGGCGTTTAAAAGCGGTTTTATACAAGGAGGGGAGGTTCAAACTGGAAAATTCCGGTTATGTGAAGCGCAGAAAGTTCAAACTTACGCCCCAAAAGACATTTCAGCCCCATGGCCTATTATTTAGCTAAGAAAAAAGGGTGGGGCAAAATATATTGAGTGCCCCTAGTGTATATGTATATATATATATATATATATATATATATATATATATATACTGAGTAATAAATCGATTGATTGAAGGATTTGTTCTTAGGGAAGTGTAATTTAGCAAGGAACAGGAGAACGAAGAGCTGGTATATGTTGTAGTTTTATTAGCAAACTTTTTGAAAAATTAGTTCCTATCTTCAGTGTTAAAATTTTTTAAAAATGAACAAATAATTATGACGTGTAACGAGTTAAATATAATGAAACAATAAAGATGTATTAGGGATGCTAAGATATAAAAGTAAGAAAATACTGTAGTTAAAATATATACACACAAAGTAGTTACGTAGGAATATATTTCTAAATTAATTTATTAGTTAGACTTACCAGAATTTAATGGAAGGTTAAAAAAGGAGGTTGCAGAAAGGAGGTCTATTAAATTTAACGCAGATACTGGATGACGTGGCCTTCATTTAAAAAGGGTTTTGTTTCGGAATTAAACGAAATAGCGGTAATTTTAATCCTGAGACAGGACGCTTTATTTTTCTAATTATTTGTTCACTTTAAAATTTAGGCGCTCAAAATGGAAACTATTTTTCCAAATTAACGTTTGCTAATAAAATTACAGCATTTACCAGCTCTTTGTTCTCCTCTCTCTCTCTCTCTATATATATATATATATATATATGATGCAAACACACAAGAAAAGAGAAAAATGATTCGAAGGCCATTCGTGTATTCAGAAGTACACCTCGTCAGGGAATGAAGGGAAAAGGCGAGATGACAAAAATATATACCTATGTACACCGGGACAGAAAATAAAAAGATTAGCACATGATTAACAAGAGTTAATTAGAGGCAAAAGGTATTTTAACAGGATATTGTCAATTTTATACATTCCCGCACTGTTATTGAAATTATTTTTAAAATGGATAAATGCACATTCTAGAATATTCCTTTCAATTATATCTGTTTTTAACGAGCGCTTTAGAATTATCCCACTTGATACTATGATTATATCTATACATATGGTTAAACAATGCATTAGAATTATTTGCTGTTCTACACGCATATTTATGCTGTTTTACCCTAATGTCTAACGTTTTACCCGTTTGGCCTATATATACTGAGTTACATTGTATACATCCGATCGAATACACACAACCAACCGCATTATCCGGGCTTTTCTTTATTAGGCGTGATTTAACAGTATTATTATACTTAAAGACTACGTTGATGCCAATTGCTTTAAGTAAAATCGGAAGATATTGAAAATTAACATGATAAGGTAGGATAAGGATATTTTTACGCTCAAATTCCTTTACAGTTACACTATTATAATAGCTATGCTTAGCTTTCCTAAGGCAGTAATCTAGAAATGAAATAGGATAACATAATTTAGTACCAATATTCATGATATTGCATAACTCGGAATCTAAAAATTCAGGACTGACAACTCTCAATACTCTAAGAAACAACAGAGAAAATAGAAGATTTAATCGAGGGATGATGGTCAGAATAAAAATGCACATAAGAGTTATTATTAGTAGGCTTACGAAAAACTTCAAATTTGAACTGATTCAAGCATCTCCGAATTTTTAGATCCAGAAAAGATAGGCTTCCATCATTTTCTTTTTCAACCGTAAACTTAATAGATGGGACTAAATTGTTGAGCCTACTAAGAAATATGTCAACATCCAAATTGTTAGGCCAAAGGCATAAAATACTATCTATATACCTGTACCAAACAAGGTTAAAATTAACAATAGTAGGCAAAATTCTACTCCCAAAAAATTCCATATATAAGTTAGTTAATACCGGTGAGAGGGGATTTCCCATCGCCAATCCAAATGACATAGCATAAAACTTATTTTCAAACTGAAATTTGCAATCTTTGACGCAAAGCTTAATTAACTCAATAAGAGTGTTGTGTTGAACAGGGAAAGAATATTCAGAGCTCTTATCTTTTAAAAAATCAAGTAGGTTATCAATAGGGACTTTTGCGAATAAGGAGCACCCATCAAAACTTACCAGTTTGAAATTAGGGTCATTAGGAAACTTCAGTTTGTCAATAAGATCCATGCTATTTACAATATGTGACTTAGAAATAGAGCCAACTAACGGCGTTAATAAACTAACTAACCATTTAGATAGCTTATAGGTTACGGAGCCTACTGAGCTAACAATAGGCCTCATGGGATTATTAACTTTGTGTGTTTTTACTAAACCTTACAAATATGGTAGTGACGGATTGATGCCAAGAAACTGCTTAGAAAGCCCATTATAGTTATTTTTTTATATTTCTATTAATTTTCTGTTAAACATTTTATTAACATCCTCCAGTGGGTCTCTTTTTAGAGGTTTGTACGTATCGCTGTCACTCAATAAAGTATTCATCTTTTCAATGTAACTTTTTGTCCATGATGACGATCGAATTAGATTTGTCCGCTTTAGTAATATCATAATATGTAATGAATCGTTATTTTTAAGTGATTTTAGGGCTTTTTCAAACCTCAAAGGATAATTCAAGTCATACCTCGTATTAAAAGCACTATACACACAACCTTTGGCTAAAGTCACCTCACTTTCAGATATATTACTATGTTTTTTTCAAAATTGATAAAAGATTTAGCAATCAGTAAGCTGCCGGGCTTTTTTGGAACAGAGAATCCTAAGCCATAACCTAACGCATTTCGTATTGAAGTCTAGCTCATGGCGCGACAAGTTAACAATATTACTAAAATCACTTTTTTTAGTCAAGTAACTATTACGAATTAAATCCTCCAGTCTATTGTTTAATTTTCTGTTCTGAATTGTGCATCTTCTACGTAAGTTGTTGTAAATATCGTCCAAAAGTGTACTTCTCCAAGCACGGGAAACGGTGGAAAAAATATATATTTTCTTACTTCGGACTCTCTGAAGGCGTTTTTCACTTCGATTCGGGCTTATTAATATGTTTCTTTAAAATAATTCTTTCGGTGTTACCGAACGGTGTATCGTCCAACATACGGTATCGTTTTCCAAGCAAGGATTTTGGGATGACTTTTTCACTATAACACTTCCTTAGGAAATTGAATTGGTTCTTAATAGAATGTGCTTGAGCAATTGCAGAACGGTAACGTCTAAAAATCGATCGGAGAGAAGGAAAGGTAATTGTACAAAGAGCAACAGTAAAGAGGACACGCGTGGGCTCCATTATATGGGATGAATTTCACAATTAAACACATTAAATGAATGAATGATGCAAATCCACAAGGAAAACAGAAAAATTATTCCAAGGCATTCGTGTATTCAGAAGTACACCTCGTCAGGGAATGAAGGGAGAAGGCGAGATGACAAAAATATATCCCTATGTACAGCGGGACTGAAAAATAAAAAAGATTAGCACATGATTAACAAGAGTTAATTAGAGACAAAAGGTATTTTAACAGGATATTGTCAATTTTATACATTCCCGCACTGTTATTGAAATTATTTTTAAAATGGATAAATGCACATTCTAGAATATTCCTTTCAATTATATCTGTGTTTTTAACGAGCGCTTTAGAACTATCCCACTTGATACTATGATTACATCTATACATATGGTTAAACAATGTATTAGAATTATTTGCTGTTCTTTTCTAGATCTAAAAATTCGGATATGCTTTAATCAGTTCAAATTTGAAGTTTATCGTAAGCCTACTAATAATAATTCTTATGCGTATTTTTATTCTGACCATCATCCATCGATTAAATCTTCTATTTTCTCTGCTATGTTTCTTAGAGTATTGAGAGTTGTCAGTCCTGAATTTTTAGATTCCGAGTTATGCAATATCATGAATATTGGTACTAAATTATGTATAGTGTAACTGTAAAGAAATTTGAGAGTAAAAATATCCTTAGCCTACCTTACCATGTTAATTTTCAATATCTTCCGATTTTACTTAAGGCAATTGGCATCAACGTAGTCTTTAAGTATAATAATACTGTTAAATCACGCCTAATAAAGAATATCCCGGATAATGCGGTTGGTTGTGTGTATTCGGTCGGATGTATACAATGTAACTCATTATATATAGGCCAAACGGGTAAAACGTTAGACATTAGGGTAAAACAGCATAAATATGCGTGTAGAACAGCAAATAATTCTGATGCATTGTTTAACCATATATAGATGTAATCATAGTATCAAGTGGGATAAGGAGTACGATAAAAAATGTTCGCTTTAATAAAGTAAAGGCATAAAAAGTATATCATAACATGTTACAATATTAGATTGAAAGTAAATTTATTAGAATTGTTGCGCTATATGGTCACACAAAGTAAAAAATGGATTTCGGAAGAATCGGTCACGCCACATCATTTGCCACAAGTACGAGTTGAGTAGCTCCTTTTTGCATCCTTTCATTTTCTTTATATATTTAATGTAAGTTAACTGAATGCCCGGTTAGGTCAACTGTACGCCCTTGACGATTGGTTAGGTTAAGTTGTGATATTTTCGTTAAAACTAACGAAAATATCACGACTTAACCTAACCAATCATCAAGGGCGTACAGTTGACCTAACCGGGCATTCAGTTAACCTACATTAAATATATAAAGAATGCCCGGTTAGGGCATTTATAGCTTTGTTTACGGTCGGTAGGTTATCTCCTAGATTACCAACCTCTTTCCAACCAACCAACCTTTCTCTTTTTAACATATTCCTTCCCAGTGTTAATCACTTTAACATATTGCTTCCCAGGAGGGATCACTTTAACATATTGCTTCCCGAATGCTTTGGGAAGCAATATGTTAAAGTGATCCCATCATTTGTTCGAGTGTATAATAATTTACTAAAATGAAAACCCTTTTCGAAGTTTATATACTGAAATACAGGGTGTCCCAAAATGAATATACTCAAAACAAATCTCAATTATATATTTATTAGTTTGAATAGCAGCAAAATCCAAATGATATTATATTCTGGAAGGTTATTAGTTTTAATTAATTCGGTTAATAAACTCGTACGTGTCTTCCATCATACCAAACTTAATTAATATTATTCTGGGTTCAAATTCTGAAAACACATTTTTCAACGCAGCTTCACAAATGGATATGACAGCATTAATAAACAACACCATTCTAAGTATATTCATTCAATAAATGTATTATTATTTATTGATCTTTACTATCAAATAAAAAATATATGAATAAAACCGAAGGTGTCTATTTCCTTTTGTCAAACCTCAGTAACTGAAGAGTTATTGATCGAAGATGCGGAAATTTCAATTGAAACAAAATATTCGCGATTTATTACATCCCGAAGAAAACTGTAAATATGATCAGTTTGAAGACGCGTGGTGTTGGGGAGGAAGAGTGAGCTCGATGTCGGATATTGAGAGATGAAAAATCCTCAGGAGTGCCGCGAAAGAAGAACGGATGGCATTGCGATGCCTTGGGCCAGAAAAAATTGTGAACCACTGCTGTAAAACGGGAAAATTCGTAAAACTTTCGAGTCGAAGTACTTAAACGGTGTTTTGGTAACTCTAACGTTCTAAGTAATAAACGGTTCTTACATTCACCGTTTATGTTCCCATTTTGGTATAGATGGTCAAAAAGATAGCCGTTAAGTTCCAGGTTAGTGTCTGTGCGGTCCACAATTTTGAAACTAATTCTGAGAACTTTTCCTTAACTAATTTTGAAAATTAATAGCGAACCGAACGGCTAAAAATGTTCATCCTACAACCGCAGTTTACAACTACAACCACAGTTAGGTAGACCAGCCATGAGTGGATCCTAGGTTTTTTGTTGGTCTGAAACGGTATAACGAACATTATAACATCCTCATCGTAACCGTTTACTCGAATATAACCAATCTTTTTTTCCAAATTCTATTAAATATTGGAATAATATTCGAAAGCAGATTAAAGATGCGCCACTTCTTTTCTCTTTTAAGAAATAAACCCCGACATTATTTTCCAATCGATGACATTATTTTTGTATCAATTTTATTTATTTCTACGACTTCCACTCGTTGAAATAGTCTAAAAATGTAACATCTTATATTAATATTAATGCATTATACTGTATATAATTTCTTGTTTTTATGCCGTATAATATATATATATATAACCTTACAACCTTACAAAGGTTCCACGTGATGATTTCTCATTTCGCGAAGGTCAAGCGTGTCGCCCCTCCTCTCGAGTTGGCCTGGTGAAGTAGTGAGTTGGATTCTTGCGCTCTCCACCTCACATAGCCAGGTACGCCCGGCTCATCGGGGATTGTTCTGAGCCAGGCGTCAAGTCTTCTTTTGAAGATTTCCACTGCAACTCCCTTCGTGTTTCTTAGGTCTTTGGGCAGCTGATTAAATAGTTTTGGTCCTCTCACTACAAAACTATTTTCTTTCAGGGTTAAGGATGTTCCCTGTCTCGCCTTCAATTTGGGAATACGACACAGTCTACCGTTTCTACCTTCCACCGTTGTTTGGGGAGTTATGGGATTCAGAGTAAGATTAGGGACTAGTTTCTCCATTATTTTCCAAGTGTAAATAATGGTGTATCTCTCTCTTCTCCTTTCCAGTGAATATAGGTTTAGTTCTCGTAACCTTTCCCAGTAATTTAGTTCTTTGCACCCATTGATCTTGGCTGTGAAACTTCTTTGAATCCCCTCCAGCTGTCTAATGTCTTCTTTTTTATATGGGGATGTTAGGACCGAGCAGTATTCCAGTTTGGGTATTATCAGGGTTTTCAGTAGGGGGATCATTACATTCCTATCCCTTCGTTTAAAAGTTCTCAATATCAGACCCGTTATTCTCTTTGCTCTGTTTACTGCTATCTTATTTTGTGTTTCAAATTTCGCATCATCTGTCATTACAACCCCTAAATCTTTTGCTCTGGAATTTCTCTGGACTTCCTGTCCATTTGGGGTATAATATTCCATGGACTTTAGGTCTTCTCTTTTTCCGTACCGTAATAGCTGAAATTTCTCGGTGTTAAACTTCATATTGTTGTCTTCCGTCCACTTGTAAATTTTGTTTATGTCGGTTTGTAGAGATCCTATGTCTTCTGGTTTTCGTATTTTTCTACTGATCTTTGTGTCATCTGCAAAGGATGTTACTGTGCTGTCTCTGGTAACGTCCTCATCTATGTCAGTTAGCATGTATGAAGAGTGGTGGAGCTAATACCGTTCCTTGTGGTACTGAGCTGAGGACCTCTGATTCTGATGAAGATACTCCTTGTACTGTAACGACTTGCCTCCGCTCACTAAGGAAATTATATATCCATTTCCCTACTTTTCCTGTTATTCCCATATATTTCAGTTTATGTATTATGATTCCATGGTCACACTTGTCGAACGCTTTAGCAAAGTCTGTGTATAGTACATCATAGTTTTCATTACTTTCAAGTGAATCAATAATGTTGTTGTAGTTTTCCATTAGTTGTGACAGGCATATATATATGGTAGGTCAAAAGTCAGGAAATATAGGAACTTTGCTTTTGAATGCAAATATACATATATATTTGCACTGAAAGTTCCTGTTTCCTGACTTTTGGCCCACCATATATATATATATATTATATATATTATTATATATATAATATATTATATTAATTATATATATATATATATATATTAGGGTGGTCCTCCCTTATAGAGGCGATTATTTTTTTTGGTAACTTACATGCTCCCACCCAATAAAGTTGTTCCATTTAATAAGAAAATAATTCTGCTTCAATTTGAGCTCGATCGGATAATAATTAGAGGTGGCTGTCGAAGCTTGAAGTTACCACAAAACTGCAAGGCGGGGGTTTTCTATTGACCCCCTGAACAATCTCAGTTGGCCCCCAGGGATCCATGGATCACCACTTGGGAACCACTGATATAATGTGCAGTTAAAAGATTTTTATTTTGCATATATATTTTAAATTATAAGCGTTATACATAACACTGATGACGTACTATTTTGAATCGTCATGGCTGGCAAGACCACTCACTGTAGCTCACTCACTGTTTAAGATCTTCTTAGTAGGTTCAGGATATTTCTTCCTGTGTTGCTCCACGACTTTCAATAGGTATTGAAGTTGTTCTTCATTCTTAGTGTGTTTTCCACTATAATCCTGGATAAGTGCAATCCCGCGTTCGGCATTGTCGTTCACGACCTTGATGTTTTCAACTTTCCGAAGAGCCTCTTGAAACTCATCATCTGAGTCCCATGTTGACGGGTCTTTTTGCATAAATGCAGTCTTGATATTGAGGGCCCGTATAAGCTTGAAAGAGTTTCTCGTGCTCAAGGAATCCAATGTTGGGAGATGATCTTGACGAAGGCTCACACGTTTAGGACATTTTAGGCTGCCTTCTGTCTCATTAATTCCCTTTACAATTAACCTTTTTGTGTCTACTGATACAGAAGCATCAAACAGTGCCAATCCCACCATTTCCTCAGATAGGTACCACAAGTGGCCAGCAAATTTAGATGCTGCAGATTTTGCCCATTTTAAGGATTTCGTTAAAATTTAAAGTTTGACAGCCACCCCTAAATATTATCGGATCTGGTAAAAACTTTGCCAAAATAATTTTTTTATGAAGTGGAACTACTTTATCGGGTGGGAGCAGTAAAAATAAAAAAATCGTTTTTGAGGACCACCCTAATATATATATATATAGCACTCCCAACTATAATATCGGATCACAACATTATTGAAATAACAACCAATATAAAAGCAACAGGAAAGGAAAGAACATAAACAATAGGAAGAAGCAAATTCGAAATTTTTAATTTTCACTCCAAAGCTATAAAGTGGGAAAGTGTTGCATCCAGCATGGAAGCAATAGATTGGAAAACCATTTTCAAGGCCAAGACAATGGAAGAGATGCTAATGACCTTAGAAGAGAAGACGCTGGAAATTGTGGAAAGACATGTCCCAAAAATGCCACAAAGAGGAAAGAGAAGCGGGTTCGAGAGACAAAAGCGGTCATTGTTCCGAAAGAGAAAAAGAGTGACTGCAAAATTAAGTAACTGCAAAGACAACAACATCAGAAAAATATTAAATGATAAACTGCAGAGACAGGGACAGGAATATAATGATTCCTCTATTGAAAATATTGATCATACTCAAGTTGGAATACTGCTCGGTCCTAACATCCCCATATAAAAAAAGAAGACATAAGTCAGCTAGAAGGGGGTTCAGAGAAGCTTCACAGCCAAGATCAATGGATGCAAAGAACTAAATTACTGGAAAAGATTACGCGAATTAAACCTATATTCACTGGAAGAGAAGAGAGACACACACACCATTATTTACACTTGGAAAATAATGGAGAAACTAGCTCCAAGTCTTACTCTGAACCCTATAACCCCTCCCTCCCCCGTAAACAACAATGGAAAGTAGAAAAGGAAGACTACGTCGTGTTCCCAAACTAAAGGCAAGACAGGGACCATCCTCAACCCTGAAAGAAAATAGTTTTGTTGTGAGAGGACCAAGACTGTTTAATCAGCTGGCCAAGGAACTAAGGAACACGAGTGGCGTTGCGGTGGATATCTCAAAAGAAGATTAGATGCATGGCTCAGAACAATCCCCGATGAGCCGGGCGTACCTGGCTATGTGAGGTTGAGAGTACAAGAAACCAACTCTCTACTTCACCAGGCCAACTCGAGAGGAGGGGCGACAAGCTTGACCTTCGTGAAATGAGGAATCATCGCACGGAACATTTGAAAGGTTGAGAGGAAAGATGTATAAATATATATATATATATATATATATGTGTGTGTGTGTGTGTGTGGAATACACACACCTAATGTGCATGGAAAAAGAAATTTCTGGGGTAATTAAATCTACGGTAGTCCGAATAAGTAATGGTATATGGCAAATACTGAAGTGTTTTCTTTTTCATGATGGAAACTCAATAGGCAACGGGTTACTAGCAAAGAGACCCCAAAATATAGCTTCCTTCACCAGCTATCTGCTAATCAAATAGAAGCCCAGCTTTGGTACAGGGTCCAGGGTTTAAAGCTAACCTAGATAACTACGTTAGAAACTCGTTGCATTTGCGTCGGATTCAATGCACATCAAAGAAAATGGGAACTTCTGTATTTTTAGCAGAACACTTTGGAGCCTCTTTGCTAGTGACCCTTTGCCCAAGATGGACTTTCATCATGAAAAAGAAAAAACTTTAGTATTTGCCATTTACCATTACTTATTCGGACTATAGTGAATTTAATTATTCTGTAAGGGTTCCTTGTTCCAAGCACATCTGGTTTGCGTATTCCATAAAAGTTATCTCAAGGGGCCATTCTGAGTTGCATTATATATATATAATATATATATATATATATATATATATGGTGGGAGAAAAGTCTTTAAGGATTTTATAAATACAAATAATTTGTTAATAATAAATAAATTCCAATGATATCACTGCAGTGTATGCGATACTTTTCAAAACAACTGTACAAGACCATGAATGACCCTAGACTAGAACAGGAAGGCCCTAGGCCCAAGCCCCATTCATCGCCATGTCAGTAAGGATGGAATACAGCAATGAAGAAAAAGTGTATCTTGTATCGTCGGCTATTTCTTATAATAATTGTGAGGAAAGGTTGCGTTTATTTCAAGAAAAATATAATAAACCACCACCAAATGCAACCACTCTTCGATACTGGAAGCTCAAACTTTTGGAAACAGAGAGCCTGGTAAAAGATTGTCCAAGAAGCTGAAGCACAGTAACGCCGACAGGAGACAACAATAAACAAAATGCCCTTGCCACTTTTCAGGTCGATCCAACAACTTCAACGAGAAAAGTCGCAGAGGAATTGGTTTTTTTCCAAATTTTCAGTAGCAAAAATATTGAAATCACAGGGTACCACGATTGCAAATCCATTTACTCTCAGCTCATATACGACGATGATTTTGATAGACGGCTGCAGTTTACCGAAACAATGAGACAAAAATTCAACAGTGATCCAGATTTCGTTCGAAAGATCAAATTTTCAGATGAATGCGTCTTCGGGTTTAACGAGTAAAGGAAACAAACACAACATTCACTACTGGACGAAAAAAATTCCCAAAACACGATTGGGTAAACCTATTACAACGGCTACACTAACGGTTTGGGCGTGTATTGTTTATTCAGGACTCGTTTACTTTGACATATGAAGAGAGAGGATGGATAGAAAACGCTATTGCCAGGCATTGAGAGACTAAGTTTTGCCACAGTTACTAATAGTGTTGGCAGGAATTGGCTTTATCAATATGATGGAGCGCCGCCACATTACTCTGCAGCTGCCCGTGAAATTCTGGATACGAACCTTGAAAGCCAGCCAGATCACCTGATTTAACCCCATGTGATTTCTGGCTTTGGGCTTCTTTCTGTGACACACTCTACACTCCTGGTTTCACCTATCCAAATGTGAATGCCCTTAGCCGCGGAATAGATGAACAACTGAAAAGGATCTCACTCGATATGTTCAGAAGAACAATGAAGAGTTTCACAGAGAGAATCCACAAATGTATCATAGCGGATGGACAACTCTTTGAAGGTTAAATTACAATTTCACAAAATATTTGTATGAATAAAATTCTTATAGACTTTTTGTTTGAGTTGTTTCATCATTTGAACACTTATCTGTATAATGTTAATTAATACGTATAAAATCCTTAAGGACTTTTCTCCCGCCCTGTGTATATATATATATATATATATATATATATAGGGTGAGTCAAAAGTCTCCATACATAGGCAAAATGGTCATGATAAATAAATGATTATTTATTTTTTATTTTTTTGCAGGTAATGTGCTGAGATGCCTCTGTCCCAAGAAGAGCATATAGAGATCATTCTTCTGGCAGGATCAGGAAGCTGTCGCAAGGTTGCCGAAGATTTTAACAGGAGACACGCCCCCGCACGCACATCACACACGACACCGTTGCCAAACTCATTGAGAAGTTCAAGAAGACTGGAAGTGTTGCAGACCAATCGAGAAGTGGCCGTCCACGAACAGCCACCGATGAAGCACAGCGACCATGGTGCTAGCAGCGTTCGCAAAGAGTCCCCAAAAATGCACTCGACGGATGTCTGCAGAATGCGGTGTCAGCCAAAGGAGTATCGTCCGCATTATGAAAGAGCACAGATGGCATCCATACAAAATGCAAATGTTGCAGTATCTTAGGGAAGACGACCCGGACAGGCGGCTGGAATTCTGTGAATGGTCAAGAACAAAAGTGGACGAAGACGCGGAGTTCTCGGCTGGCATCCTGTTTTCAGATGAAGCCAACTTTTATGTTCATAGAGAGGTTAATCGTCAAAACGTACGTTTTTGGAGTGATGACAACCCGCACTGGATGAGTCCCTCAAAGACGCAAGGCGCTGGAAAAGTGATGGTGTGGTGCGGGATATGGGGCAACACAATTGTTGGCCCTTTTTTCATTGACACCAATCTGAATGCCGAAATGTATCTAAACATGCTGCAAGACACAGTCATGCCGTCCCTGCTGAACGAGGACGGGGGATTTCCAGCGTACTTTCAGCAAGACGGGGCGCCACCCATTACGGTATCTGCGTGCGCCAGTGGCTGGATCAGCAGTTTCCGGGTCACTGGATTGGCCGCCGTGGTCCCGTGGAATGGCCTCCGAGGTCCCCAGACCTCATCCCCCTTGATTTTTACTTGTGGGGGCACTTGAAGGCCATAGTGTACCAGGTGAAAATACAAAACACGGACCTACCTAAAGGAACGCATTCGTGATGCATGTGCACGCACAACACCAGACGTGTTAACGCGCGTTTGCCATGACTGGGAGGAACGCATCCGTATGTGCATTCAGTGTAATCGTGCCCACATAGAGCATATTTTGTGACTTACAAGTGATTGCATAATAAAGTGACCATTTTGCCTATGTATGGAGACTTTTGACTCACCCTGTGTATATATATATATATATTATATTATATACTATATATATATATACACTGCGCCCTCGATATGTGAGAGGGATAGGTTCTGCTAAAACCTCGCATAATGCAAATTTGCATATATCGAACTTATAGTTAAATGAAAAAAATAGGGATGCGTTCCACAACCAGTTTTTTTTTTACCCTCCCGGCACCCCCAACAATAAATATGCCACTTTTTTATACAAAAACATTCACAAGATAACAGTAATGCTATATTACATCAATACTGTACAGTATAAATATTAAAGGACATAGTAAGCTGAAGGCCCAGTACTAGGCAGAGGACGTTTAGAAGCCATGTCTACAATAAACAGTAAGACAAAACTGGAAAAAGCACTCAAAAATAGTGAAAAACACAACACAGTCTAGAGCACAACGCACACGCTATAACGGTTTATGCGAGACTGTTGTTGTTTGGCGGGAACACGTCGGTGCGCTCAGCGGCTCAGCAATATTTCACACTAGGTGGCGCATAAATGCGAATTTTTTCTGCATATACTGAATTCGTGGTAGAAATACTGTAGAGTCTTCGCATAACAGCGAATTCGTATATGCTGAAGACGCATATATCGAAGGCGCAGTATATATATATATATATATATATATATATATATATATATATATAATATATTAGCACTCTGCCCTTCTTGTCTAAATCCATTCTGAACGAATAACAGTGTGTATATATATATATATATATATATATATATATATATATATATATATATATATACACACTGTTATTCGTTCAGAACGGATTTAGACAAGAAGGGCAGAGTGCTAAAACTTTGGTAGTTTTCACTTATAAATTTGTATGCTCCTCTTACAATTTTTATTTTCCAGTTTATTTTTATATTTTTAAAAAAAAATTTTGTGACATATAATTCAGGCTTTATCTATAAAATTGGTTGTAAACAACCCATTTGATCCTATTGTTTTGAATTAGTTCAGAACGGATTTAGACAAGAAGGGCAAAGTGCTAAAATTGATAGTTTTCCTTAGAAATTTGTATGCTCCTCCCACAATTTTTATTTCTATATTTATTATATATATATATTTTTTGTGACCTATATACACTCTCGAACTCTTTCTTTACTTCAGTGTTCCTGAGGATGTCATTAGACGAAAGCGCTTGAGCACCATTCTGTTTCCTTTCCTTCATGTTTTTTTTTCATCATAAATATTTTTTACGTGTTACTTTCGTGAAATAATTTTCACACATATATATATATATATATATATATATATATACCTCGTTAACCTCGTTCAGGTTCCGTGTGTTGGTCTCTTTTCACACGAAGGTCAAGCTGGTGGCCCCGCCTCTCGGCCTGCTTTGGTGGAGGAGCGAGTTGCTCTCTTGCGCTCTCCACCGCATATAGCCAGGTACACCCCACCCGGCTCATCTGGTACCATCCTGAGCCAGGCATCTAGTCTTCTCTTGAAGACTTCAACTCTGACCCCTGTAACGTTTCTGAGGTCCTTTGGAAGCTGGTTAAAAAGTCTTGGCCCTCTAACAACCAAGCTATTTTACTTCAGTGTTGAGGAGGTCCCTTGTCTGGCCCTTAATTTGGGAACACTACACATCCTGCCTTTCCTATTTTCCAGTGTTGTTTGAATAGTAATTAGGTTTAGTTTGAGGTTTGGTTCCAGTTTTTCGATCATTTTCCATATGTATCATAGATTATGCTGTACCTCTCTCTTCTTCTTTTCAGGGAGTACAGATTTAGTTTACGTTGTCTTTCCCAGTACTTGAACTCTTTACAGCCATCAATCTTTGCTGTGAAATGTCTCTGCGTTTCTTCTAGTTTATTAATTTCTTCCTTTTTATATGGGGACGTCAAAACTGAGCAATATTCAAGTTTTGGTATAATTATATATATAATCAATGTTTTTAGCAGGGGAATCATTACTGTCTTGTCCCTTCTTTTGAACGTTCTTAGTACTTGTCCCGCAACTCTTTTTGCTTTGTTTATTGCTATCTGATTTTGTGTCTCAATTTGGCATCATCGGTCATTATTACCCCCCAAGTTGACCGCTTTCATGCTTCTCTGAATTTCCTGTCTATCTAGAGCATAATATGCAGTCTGTTTAAGTTCCTCATTTCTACCATATCTCAAGAGCTAGAATTTCTCGGTGTTAAATGTCATATTGTTGTCTTCTGACCATTTGTATATTTTGTTCGTGTCCCTCTGCAAGGCCTTCGCTTCATTTGCATCGCTGATTTTTCTGCTGATCTTTGTATCGTCCGCAAAGGATGTTACTATACTGTTGCTGTTTACTCCACTGTCTATGTCTGTTAGCATGATAATGAACAAGAGTGGTGCCAGTACTGTACCTTGTGGTCCTGAGTTGCGTACTTCTGATTCTGATGATGATACACCTTGAATTTTGACGACCTGTAGACTTTCTCTGAGGAAGTTGTAGCTCTCTCTCTCTCTCTCTCTCTCTCTCTCTCTCTCTCTCTCTCTATATATATATATATATATATATATATATATGTGGTGTGTGTGTGTGTGTGTGTGTGTGTGTGTGTGTGTGTGTGTGTGTGTAAAGTATAAACTTCTGTTAGAGTAAATAAGTGTGTAGAATCTGAAGAATCTGAAGTGCAGTATTAATTCTGGTATTATACGTCTCCTCTCGTGACTACATTGAAAACGCAGCCATTGGTCGAGAAATGGAAAGTTTGACTCTTTCTTGATTAGAGAATTTTTTATTTTTTAAATAAAGAAAAAGTTTCTTTATTCTCGCTACAGAAATGAGAGAAAAGAAATAAAGTTAGAAATGGGAAAGAATTTCACTCAGGTTTATGTACTTGTTTTACACACACACACACACACATATATATATACAGGGCGTCCCAAAAAAATGTATACACACTTTAAATACTTATAAAGGCAGTGTTTATTAAAATACATTTCATTTTCAAAATGTAATAGAATCTACAGACATTATTTAATTGTTTTGTCAACGCCTGTTTTCAAACTGACGTCCGTTCTGGTCCAGGCACTGCTGATAACGCGAAGCAATGGAATCGCAAACATCACGAAACATTTCGTTTGGTATTTGTGTGCATTCTCGTTCAATGGCTGCTCTCAATTCAGCGACTGTTGCAGGTTTTATAGGGTAGACTTTGTCTTTTAAGTATCCCCATAAAAAAAAGTCTAGTGGTGTGAGGTCTGGTGAACGCGGAGGGTATTCTACGAAACCCCTTCGTCCAATCCACATCCACATAGTGCCAAGTACCACTCGCAATACTCCACTCTTCGGTCCGGATCATCTTCATTAATAGCATGGACTAATCTTGGAATGTAACTTTTCCATTGACAGCGCTTCAAAATGCGTTGGACAGACGATTCTGAAATTTCTACCTCACGACTCACTTGCCGCACAGATTTTCTTGGACTTTGGTGATACGTTTCCAGTACTCTTTCTTGCTTTGTGGGGCTTGTCGATGTCCGTGGTCTTCCGGAACGCTTCTTGTGGACATTCTGAACAGTTACATCGGCTTCAAACTTATCTCTAATTCGAGTGATGATAAGTCGCGTTGGTGGATCTGTTTGACACTCCCTCCTAAACTGTCTTTGCACTTCAACTGCGTTTTCACACTTCCAGTAGCATTTTAGAATGAATTTCCTTTGTTCAAAGCTTAGTCTGACTGCCATTATTAATTCTAATGGGTTTAACTTGGAAAGAAACATCAATTGAGCTATCAGCTGTTAAAGTGTGTATACATTTTTTCGGGACGCCCTGTACATGTATATATATCGTTAAAAGTTACGTTCGCTCTTATTCGGTGGGATCTTTTGTATCACTTTTCTCCTACACGGAAAATAGCTACTACTTTGTTGTAGATGGTTTTTGGCTCCGTTTAGGTTAGGTTAAAGCAGGGGCGTACCTAAAGTATTTGGCACCCGGGGCGGATCCTTCCTTTGGCACCCCCCATAAATAATTTTAAAATTTAAACACACGGAAAAATATGTTTGCAAGTAGCTTTTTAAACAGTACAGTACAAGAAAAATACAGGACATTAAAAATTCAGTGAACAGGTAATACTGCATTTTATTTTATACAAAAAAAACAGGAAATTCAGTCTCAACGCTCAGCGGCTGATCGTGAATCCTCTCTATTTACCTTTGAAGAATAGGCTGAGCCTCAGCCTATTCTTCAAAGGTAAATAGAGAGGATTCACAGTCTCTGCTTTCGAGCCTTAATTTCTGCAAATTAATCAATAACCTCATCAAAATTCACCTTCCTTGCATATTCATGTTCAGTTGAAAGTAAAGCCAGATTTATCAATCTTGTCTGACTCATGGTCGAGCGAAAGAAATTTTTTATCAATTTCAATTTGGAAAAACTTCTTTCACATGAAGCAATAGACACAGACAGTCAAAACTAATCTCAAACACAGTGACAAGCTTGGCAAAGATTCACAAAAATCCCATTTCACAATAAACTCCAGAAACTGCAATGCTGTACATTTCTTTGCCTCTTCAACGCTGATTTTGGCAGCTTCCAAATGCCTCCGAAGTCGTCCAATTTCCATCCTTTTTCGGAGTTTTACTCTCCCTCTTCTCTCCATAGAAATGTCCATTTCCTCATACTTTGTAGTTGCATAATGAATGGTCCTCTCCACATTTTCATTGCGCTGATCTTCAAGAAACAGTTTTAGAGCTTGGAGCTTCACAATGCACTTTTCAAGGCTGATTCCAACTGTTTGCAAATACTTTTGTGCGAGATTAATTTCTTCCAGGACTTCACACCAGAAAGAAAGGTAACTCAAAAAAGAGAAATCACATACAACAGACAGCAAAATCTGAGCTGATCCTCTTGTGTTCACATTTTCTTTGGGATCGCACAGTACTTCAAGGGTTGAGGTCAGCTTTTCAAAATTTGCCTTCACTGGTTTCACAGCGTCATAATGAGCACTCCATCTTGTCTGGGAAAGTCTTTTGACTGTCATGCCTACATTCTCCATCAGCACTTTCCATCGATGAGTTGAGACTGAAAAGAAGGAATAGACTCTCTCCAAGGTTCCAAAAAAGTCACATGAAGAAACGCTTCCAAATGAGTGCACTCCGCAAAGGTTCAGAGAATGATTTGCACAAGGCACAAACAAAGCCTTGGGATTAATCTCTCTGATCTTTGACTGAACACCACCATGAATCCCAGCCATAGTTGCAGCGTTGTCATATCCTTGACCACGGCACAGGTTTATGTCCAGTCCATCTCTCTCCAGACGTCTCAGGATATCCCCTGTGAGCTCAGCAGCAGTCTTTCCGGCAATAGGGAAGAAGCCCAAGAATGATTCCTTTACTTCAACTTTGTCACATTCAATATGGACGTATCTGATCACTTCACACATCTGATCAGTGTGGGACACATCAGGAGTGCTGTCAGAAAGAATCCCAAAGTATCATACTTTGCTTTCTTGATATCAGCCACTATTTTCTCTCTGAAGTAATTCCCCAAAAGGCAAATGAACTCATTCTGAATCTTTGGAGATAAATACGAAGCCACTCTCCTCTCAGATGGAATAGAATGCTTAATCCTTACAAAATGTTCTTTCACAGCTGGATCATAATTTGACAGCAACTCTACCAATTCCATGAAGTTTCCTTTGTTTGCTAATGACATGTCCTCTTTGTGACCACGAGAAGGAAGATTCTGGTGAGCCAGAAACAAGGTTATGTCCGAGAGGCGATGTAAAATATCCCTCCATTTCTTTCTCTCCTTGTCCATTGTTGCTTGATGAACTTGATCAATGGTTTTTTGAAGCTTCAAACCCAGTGACAAAGCTGGATGTTCCAATTCCTTTGTCATCAAGAGCAAACAGTGTGCAGCAAAAACAAAACAAACTTTCTTTTGATGGAGAGTAAACCATCCATGTTCTCAAAACTTTCTCGCCATTTGGCAGAGCCTTATAGAACCATGCAGTGGTCAGCTGTCGACTCTTCCCTTTGGATTTCACTCCTTGTCTTTGAACTGCACTGAAAGGTCCATCCCTATTTTGGAAGGGTTCACTTCCCCTCTTAATAAGATCAACTCTCAAGTCATTTGGAACCGGGATTGGCCAAGCAGCGACATCAGAATAAATTGAAAATCTATTCGTCTCCTCTTCTTCATCAGAGTCTCCCTCCTGTTGGTGTGGACCTCTGCTGGCGTCTCCTTCCTCTTCATCAGTTTCACTGCTTTTAGAAGATGAATTGCCAGCCTCCAATCCTTGCTCTCTCTCATTTGAATCCTCTTGTGAAGATGCTTCTTGTATTTGCCCTTCAGATTCACCAGGCTGAATATCTTCAGGACTTTCTCCTATTGCACTTGATGTTGAAGACGTCGCATACTTCAAAATTAATCCGGACATTGCCTGAGCCACCTCTTCTCTTGCCTTCTTCACTTTTCTTTGTTGGAATCCACTGGGTCGATTTCGCTTCATAGTGGATGTTTTCTGCAAAATTTTAAAATCAAAAAGTATAAAGCATGAACATGCATAACAAGCATGAACTATTATGACTTGAAATACATTAACTGAACAAATTGTCTGTGATGATTATTATTATTATTTGGGGGGGTTAAGCGCAAACACGACTCCTAAAAAAGCAGAAAACTATGAGCATTACTCACAAATAACTAGACCACTGACAAAATGAAAATTAACAGTATTATATCCAGTAAATAAAGAAGTAAAAAAAATTTATTACAACAGAAAAGCTTCAAACAAGTGGTTCTCAAATTTTTTCCAACCAGATACCCATTGAGTTATCAGATTATCAACCCAGACAAGCAGAGACAATTAATTATCATTATTATTATCATTATTAATTATCATTAATTACACTGGGCAACACGTATTTTATTGAATGATATCTGACACTTGATTCTAGGTAATTTGGGTGCGCTGAATACGAATTTCAACTCGGTTTGGCTCTATCAGGTCCTGATTCTTGTCGACAGCCTATGTGCCATTTTCCAGATTTTTCAAATTAGGACTAAAAAATTAAGTCATGTGTTAAATTTTTTTTTCAAGTTTCATGAATACAAGCAGTTCAAATTACAGTAAAATTACATTATAACGATAGAAATGACTTAAAATAAAAAAACAAACAGATATGAAGCTTTCACTGTGGCAAAAATTTTCTTTTGTAAGACTTTCTAGCGTATTTGCTTGTTGATGGCAGGTCTCTTTTCAAGCACCAGCAGTAATCAGCCATCATGTGGGAATCCCAGCGGCCTTGGTACCGTTCCTCCATAATTTTTATATCTTGGTGGAATCTCTCCCCTTGTTCGTCACTTACATCACCTAAATTACTTGGAAATTGGTCAAGATGGCTATTCAAAAAATGCATTTTTATGCTCATATTGCAACCTAACTCTTTGTAGTCCCTTAAAAGTTTTTTTACGATTTCTTCGTAGTTATCTGCCCTATAATTGCCTAAAAAGTTTTCTATCAAGTCCACGAATGAGAACCATCCATTTTTTCGCGTTCATTCATGACATTAGGAAAATTGCTGTCTTTAATCATTGTTCTTATTTGTGGACCGTCGAAAATTCCCGCCTTGATTTTTTCATAACTTAAACTTGGAAATTTTGAAGTTATGTATTTGAAACACTCGCCGTTCGTATCTAAAGCTTTTACATATTGTTTAATGAGGCCTAGTTTTATATGCAGAGGAGGAAATATGATTTTATCTCTGCTCACTAAAGGTGGATTAATTACGTTTTTTTCTCCGACAGTAAGTGATGTTCGTGCTGGCCAGATTTGTTTGAAATAATGTTCTTCCTTGGCTCTTCTGTTCCATAAGCAAAGGAAGCAGGGATATTTAGTATACCCTCCTTGTTGTCCTAGCAGAAAATTAACCATTTTAAGTCAACACATATGATCCACTCGTGCTCCCTATATTTGATAAGATTTAAAACCTTTTCTATATGTTTCATACTTTTCTTTTAATTTTGTTGAGTGCCCAATCGGTATCGAGCCGTATAGATTGCCATTATGCAACACACACACTTAAGACTTCTTTTCGAACTGTCTAAAAACAAGCGCCAATCATTTGCATCGTAAGACTCAACCCCCATCTTCTTTAACAAACCAACTATGTCGCAGCAATATACTAAACTATCCTCTGTTCTAAAATATTTAACAAGTTCTTCTTCTCTTTTTCTGTAAAATGAAATGTATGTGTTTGAAGTAAGCAAGTTTTTCTCTTTAAGTCTTGAAGCTAAAATTTCCGCAGCCTTTTTGGCAAATTTAGATCCCTTACAAGATCATTCAACTCGGCCTGGTTAAACTTTTGCGGATCGTTTTGATTTTCAAATACGCTGGGGTCAAAATCGGTGTCTGACTCCTCAAAGTGCATAACAATATTTTCAGGAACATCTTCAACTAATTCTTGAGTTGGCAGACCCTTAAATTTTGGAATGGGGATCTCATTTGAATGTAGCACAAGTCGTATCGCGGTGTCGAAATTTGGGTACTCGATACAATGTTTATTTTTCTTAGTGAAGCCCGAAGTCTTGACAAAGCAAAGGTAGCAATCGGTCTCGTGGTTAGTAGGCTCTCGCCACACCTGATATGGAAAAAAAATTGTAAAGCGTTAACAAAAGCGACGAGAGACTTGTTTTTATGAATTTTATCAAAGTTATCACCCAAACATTTAACATTTCTGTGTGTTTCAACCTTATGCAATATTTGAGATTCTTATAAACATTTTCTGTAAATTTTTTTTATGTACCTAAGTTACATTTAAATTTAGGTAAGTTACAGTATACTAGTGATTAAATTACGTAGTTTTATGAAATCATAAACTTACCATCGGAACTCCAAAAGGTATTTTTGAATCCGAACCCTTCGTCCAATGTCGCAGTCTTTCAATGCATATAGTGCAGGCTTTATGTGGAGCCCACGATTTATCTGGGTCCCCAGTTTTATGCCAAAATAAGCTAAGTAAGCTCTTTTACGAAGTCAGTTATATTTGCTCGTTGATGTGGAAGTGTAAAATTTCCACATATATAACAGAAGGAATCAGGGTTGTTTTTGCATTTGAACTTTCTAGTGCTTGATGACATATTGCTTGATTGTTCTGCCAATTTGTAAAGGTATTTAAAGCCCTTAATTCATATAAATTTAAGAAAATCTGAAATATAAACACAAAAATTAGTTTAAATAGGTACTTATTATGAAATAGGTACTTACAATCTATGAAATTAAACTAGAAACACGGATGAGTAGGTACAATATAAATTACGTCTAATTAAATCAACTATATTAAATCACGATGACAAAATTACTCACTAAATCATATGCCAATTCAAAATTATGTTAATGCCCAAACTTAATTAACTAACTCAACTGACTGACTGACTGACTGACTGATTGAATTGACTGATTAACTCTGGAAACGAGTCGCTTTTATATATTTAGTTGTCCTCTAGAATACTCTACAGAGAACAGGAACGCTCGAGAAAATTTTAGAATTCTATGATATTTTTAGCTTAATTTACTAATATTAAAATGGGTTAAAAATGACAAAATTAAAATTATTTTTAGGGTGTTACATATAAAAATATACATAATACAACAATACCATAACAATAGGTACAAATACCTAGATAAAAACCTAGTTGCATAATGTATAACTGCAAAAAGACAGCGAGTATTGAGAAAAAAACCTTTTTATGAATACGACGAAAGAGGAGGGGTGTTGAGCAAAATGAGGACCTGATAGAGCAAAACCGAGTAAACATTCGTGCTCAGCGCACCCAAATTACCTAGAACTAACTGTCAAATCTAATTCAATAGACAAAAAGTTGAAATTTGTTCCCCAGTGTTATCATTAATTATCATTTATTATCATTTATAAGCACTTAAACATCACTATGATACTACATTGTCAAAAATTACTGGACACTGGTATAAGTACCATGATATTGTTATAGACACCAGCACTTTATGCTTTATCATAATTATTTAATGAAACATACCTCATGTATGTAGGTAGAGTCACAGTGTCAAGTGAACAAGACTTGGAATGTCAGTTGCAGCCAGCTGGCTATGCTCAACAAACTGATGACTGAAACGTCAACAAACGTTCGCCTTTCGATGTAATTTTTATCAAATATTTAATTTTTCGTTTGTAAATTTTGTATTGCCAATAAAAATAAAAATTTATTTTATAGTGGAAATTAACATTAAGCTGTTGTAATAGTTTGAACACTTTTACATTTTTTTTCTTACTTTGGCGAATTTTTCATTTGGTTTGAAAACTTGTACCGATATTTCAACTCTCCCGATGGCACCCCCCCTCCTGGCTGTCACCCGGGGCGGACCGCCCCCCTCGCACCCCCCTTAGTACGCCACTGGGTTAAAGTAACCTAACCTAAAATAAACCAAACCAAAAAGCTTGGTGTGTAAAATCCTGAAGAAGCGTGAAGTAGTAGTAATTTGATTTTGAGTTTTTTTAATTAAAATCCTGATGCGAGTGAAATTCAAAAAAATAATCGTTGTATGTGATAAAAGATCGCATTCTCTAAACTTTTTAATGGAACCCCCTCAAAAATTTGAGAGAAGAAAAGACATCACATGTAGGAGCTAATGTAACTTCATTGACCACCGACGAAAATGTAACGGAAATTTGTCGATTTAGGGATATATATATATATTACTGATCAAAAGTTTAAGTACACCTACTAATTTCCAATGTTTTGCTGCTTAGTTCATGACATAAACTTCAAATGTAAACTTAACAGGTACAAGAGATGAATTTGCTTACCTGGCTTTCATATTGTATGCTTCAGTGCATCTGCCCTATGCAGTGTGTTGTAATGCAGAAGCTTCTTCAAAATAGCCTTCAAAATGTGTTAATTGACGACTAGCATGCAACCTAAAATTAATGCTATTAGCTCTGCACAAAGGTCCAAAAACAGTTTAAACGTCTTTATTGCGGTAGTGTGTTTCTTCAGGAGTATGTTAATACATGTGATCAGTTATTAACTTGCGCTGCAGGTCTTTATATATAAAATCCTTGCAGAGGAGCTAACTGTGTAGTTTAAGGTATATTTCTATGTTTCAGAAAACAAAAATGGGTGACAAAGCTCAGTTAACAACAGAAAAAAAGACAGTCGATTGTAACTTTGAGAAATGAGGGCCAATCACTGAGGCAAATTGCAAAAAAATTAAGAGTTTCTATGAATGCGGTTGCTTGTGCCATTAAACGGTACGAAGAAACTGGTCAAAATAAGGACAGGAAAAGGTCAGGGCGACCAAGAACCACAACAGACTCAGAGGACAAGTATATCCGAGTCACCAGTCTGCGCAACAGACGCCTCACAGTACCTGAAATCAAAGCCCAGCTGAACAACTCCAGAAGTACAACAGTTTCAACATCAACTGTTCAGAGAAGACTAAGAGAGGCAGGATTGAAAGGACGAACTGCAGCAAAGAAACCAATGCTCAGACTCCAGAACAAAAAGAAAAGGCTAGCCTGGGCTAAAAAACACCAAAAATGGACTGTTGAGCAGTGGAAATGTGTCCTTTGGACTGACGAATCAAAGTTCAAAGTTTTTAGATCCAAACGCAGAGTATTTGTGCGGCGCAAAGTGGGTGAAAGAATGACACAGCAGTGTGTTGTGCCAACAGTGAAGCTCGGTGGAGAAAGTGTGATGGTCTGGGGATGTTTTGCAGGGGAGCAAGTTGGAGATCTCCACAAAGTCACTGGAATACTGAACCAACGTGGCTATCACAGCATTCTACAGCGCCATGCCATCCCATCTGGACTGCGACTAGTTGGCCAACAGTTCATAATGCAGCAAGACAACGATCCTAAACACACTTCATAGCTGTGTCAAAATTACCTGAAGCAGAAAGAACGGCAACGTCAGCTCACAGTTATGGAATGGCCAGCACAGTCCCCGAATCTGAACACCACCGAGCTAGTGTGGGATGAACTGGATCGACGAGTGAAAACCAAGCAGCCATCCAGTGTTCAGAAGCTCTGGGAACTCTTACAAGAGTGCTGGCAGCAACTTTCACCAGACTCTCTTCTTACTCTTGTTGAGCGCATGCCTCGAATTTGTTCTGCTGTAATTGCTGCTAGAGGAGGCTATTTTGATGAATCTAAAATTTAGACTTTGCTTTTGGTAAATTGTCCTGATTTGTTGCTATTTAAGTTCCCATGTTTGTGCTTATGAATTTGTGTCATGATAACTTAGTTCATAAATGAAAAACTTTAAACAAAATTTGAAATTTATGAATATTTCAGGGTGTACTTAAACTTTTGACCGGTAGTGTATATATATATATATATATATATATATATATATATATATATATAACTGCAATGACCACGCAGTATATTAATGTATAGAAACGACGTAAGTATAGAGGAGTGTTCTGCACACGAGGAAGAGAAATAACGAACAAATGAAAAATGAGGTGACCGCCCGGGAATCGAACCCAGGATCTTCCGATTGCCGGTCAGATGTGCTACCACTACACCACGGGCCTCGATCAGTCAGAAGTGGTAGCATATCTGACCGGCAATCGGAAGATCCTGGGTTCGATTCCCGGGCGGTCACCTCATTTTTCATTTGTTCGTTATTTCTCTTCCTCGTGTGCAGAACACTCCTCTATACTTACGTCGTTTCTATACATTAATATACTGCGTGGTCATTGCAGTTAAATGTACATATTCACGATTTGCGAGGGTGCCCTCTCAAGACATTGGTTTCTGCCCTATGTAGGAGAATTACGACTTCTGACTGATCGAGGCCCGTGGTGTAGTGGTAGCATATCTGACCGGCAATCGGAAGATCCTGGGTTCGATTCCCCGGCGGTCACCTCATTTTTCATTTGTTCGTTATTTCTCTTCCTCGTGTGCAGAACACTCCTCTATACTTACGTCGTTCTATATATATATATATATATTATATATATTATATTGTTGCCAAAAGTGAGACTAAGGTTAAGAATAGTGGATATTTTTTGTTTTATTTAAAAAAAAAAAAAATTGCATATTAGACTTTTAATAGAGCATACAACCACATGTAAGTGGTTTTTTGTAGGTTAGGCTTTTTATTTATTTTTTTATGTAGAAAGAAAGTGGCCAAGAGCGAGCGCCCGCAAAAGTGACCCCGCCACAGAAGAAGGAGAGTCAAAAACAAGGTCTCCAAGGCTCAATTATGCCATGTTTTTGTAGAAATTTGCGTGTATGTGTAGTGAGGAACAGGGGGAGAAGTGTGTTTGAGAGCATGCTGGACTGCTCACAGGGTAGATGAGAAACGGAAAAAGATCAGCTAAGGAGGGAAGTGACAGGAGAAACGGGAGTTCCAGTCTACTGCCTAACGTCCTCCCCGGAGTACTTTCCTGGTCGATTGATGTCTACAATCTCCTCCTTGTGTAGGCTAGAGTACTTTAGTTATTTGGCCAATTAATTGTAGCCAAATGTGGATTTCGGCTAATGTAATTAATCGCCCCAAATATCTAAATATCTAAGTAGGCCTTACCAAGTTGCGACTTGACGCATATCCATCACGTTTAACTCTGTTTACAGTAAGGTTCAGTTTTCAATGAATTTTAGTGGCAAAATAGCCTCTTCTCACAGCTGGTGTTCTATACGCTACACCAACTAGTCCCATGTTTAATTATGGTATTATTTATAGATTTATTTACAATTTCTATTTGATAAAAACAATTATTCATGGCGTAAAAGGCTATTTGTAATTTATTAATCATTTTATTTTGTTAAAATAAAACAAAAACTTGTCCACTGTTATTATTAACTTTTACCAAAAATGGTATTTGATAGCTTTTTTTAGCTTTTATTTTTTTTTTGCCCGATCCACTAGAAAATCCATTTACAGAGAAAATTAATATATAGTTTCAGCAAATTACTTTTTATATTTTGTAAAAACATATAAATCATATTTTAAATATATAAAATA
The DNA here is from genome assembly GCA_023014485.1 of Bathynomus jamesi. NCBI lineage: Eukaryota > Metazoa > Arthropoda > Malacostraca > Isopoda > Cirolanidae > Bathynomus > Bathynomus jamesi. Next base: position 211,663 of record JAJOZX010004474.1, read on the forward strand.
GACTTTCTTTTAATTAAACTTAGACCTACAGGCTACAGCATAGACTTAATATTTTTCAGCTTTTCATATATTTTTATACCAAAAATATAGATAAGTATATAGGCAGTAGATGAACGGCTAAATGTTATAAAACCAACGAAAAATATCAAACATGCGTTTAAAAATTATAAAATATTTTATAGTAATGTATGTTAGACTTAAACCCAAGAGCGGTTACTCAACCTTTTTTGCGCTGGCGACCTCTATTCCCTAAATGCTAATACTACTGGTAATATTACGAAAACAGCTCCCGAACTATTTCCCTCGTGGTGATGGAAAGTTGCTAAGAAATGTACTGAAAGGGTGGTAGAGTCTGCCAAATTTGCGTGAAACCGCGATAAGTTGGTTGAACTTTCTTCTAACGAAACCCTATATTTGTCATTCCCGTCAGAAGATTTCTGTGTACATTTTCGATACCACGGAAGGAGTATCCATAACTGGTGTCTGAAGCCGGGTCCGGACAAAAGCCCCCTGGCCAAATTGCTGGGTAGAGCAAGTTAGGTGTCACATCTAATCTGAAAAGATCAGAAGATATTTAGGTGAAATAACCAATATTAACCTGTTATGTTAATTGAATGCCCAGTTAGGTCAACTGAACGCCCGGTTAGGTCAACTGAATGCCAGGTTAGGTCAACTGAATGCCCGGTTAGGTCAACTGTACGCCCTTGATGATTGGTCATGTTAAGTTGTGATATTTTCGTTAGTTTAAACGAAAATGACGAGAGCCAAAATACAAACTATAAACAAACTCTAAATAATAAAGAATAAAAATAATGATTAAAAAAATTATTCTTATTTTTCCTAGGGGCTTTTGTCCTAGGGGGCTTTTGTCCAAAGGGGCTTTTGTCCTAAGGGACTTTTGTCCTATATTCGTCTGAAGCATTGAAAATTTTAATTCCATTTGCAACACCATACTTGCGCGAACTGGGCTTATCAACGGTCGCATTTAAAATTTAAATCAAAGCAATGAAATTCACTGTGTACGTGTTTCTTTGTGTTTAGTCTATTCAGCCCAATATAAGATTAACAAATACGAAACAGGCACAGGTATCTTATTGAAAGACATAGATTAACAGATTCATATGGAGTTTACGACTAACAGACAATAGTTTTAGTTGTAAAACTGTAACATTACTCGAGTTTTTCAAGGGAAAAAATTGTTGGATCAATGAAAGAAAGCCACCCCCAGCCTTCTTTAGTAAGCTTTATAAGGCTAACTAACGAAAATATAACGACCTAACCTAACCACTCGTCAAGGGCGTACAGTTGACCTAACGATTGGTTAGGTTAGGTCGTGATATTTTCGTTAGTTAGCCTTATAAAACTAAGTAAAGAAGGCTGGGGGTGGCTTTCTTTCATTGATCCAAATAGTTTTTGTCTTATTTTACATATTTCTGTGATTTTCGCTGGAAAATTTTTTTTTTTTGTTATGCTCAGGGACTCCCTCCCAAGCTGAGCACCTCCCTTGACTCCCAGGTTAAGAAACATTGCCTGTGAAGATATCTAATACAATATTTTCAATTCTTCTTTTTAATTGTTAGTAGCAATCAGGGACAGGAAAGTATGCCATACTACTTAAAATCCCAAGCATACCGTGATTGGCTATATCAAAGTACTTACTGATATGCAACCAATAAATGTTTGTATTGAAGTTAATTGTACATTGTACTCTGCATACACACAGTATGCAACAGTAATTGCTGTATTTAACATCTGACTGTTAGCAAAGTACCAATTTGTTTTAGTAGCATGAGATAATTAAAGTACAGTACAATAAACAGTAAGAGTTAACATGATCATAAGATATGCCAAAAGAAGGTTTTTACATTATTTAATCACTTTTAGGTTTATATTTTAAGTAATACTTTCAGCAACATTAAAAAACAACAAAAAAGAAAAGGTGGTCGATGCTTTTATACAGAAGAAACGATCCCCCTATACTACAGTATAATATATATATATATATATATATATATTATACGTATATATATATATATATATATATATATATACGTATATATATATATATATATATACATACCAGTGGCGACTCCAGCTCTTCAAGACTACTCGAGCTCTTTTTAAATTTTCAAGTCTACGTATGAGCCGACATTTAAATGCATGACAATAACTTAAGATTATCAATAAATAAATAAATACATACCTCGGTAAAAAAATTATTTGAACTTTATTTACTTGAACATAAAGTCCAAGCGTCTTGGTTTTAAAGCAAATTCCTTTAATATTCGGTCATGTAATTCCTTTTTGCTTTCTAAATCAATAAGTATTTCTTTTTCAATTGAAATCCTAGCCAGGGACGAGAGCTGTTCTTGAGCCATTGTGTTTCTTAAATATGATCTAATTCGATCAAGAACAGAGAAACTTCTTTCATTTGAAACAGAAGTTACAGGTATGGTAAGAAGGAGCTGAATCAGTTTTGTGGTTTCCGACATCACAGACAATAATCCTAGTTCGTGAAAGACTTCTAAAATTTCATTTGCAGATTTGCATTTTCTAAAGTCACTGTCACGATAAAGATATTTCAATTCGTTAACTAAGGATTTGGAGTCAATTACACTTTGATATTTAGTTTGTAAAGCATTAAGAATACTTATAATATTAAAAAGAAATCAGATTATTTAAGAAAAGCGAACAACCTCACATTGTGGCAAAAATCAAACTGCACCGCCGCCCAAGGCAGTTGAAGGCACGCTTATCGAAACGTAAACAGTTACCATGTATCGCCAGAATTAAAAATTGTGCCTCTACAAGGCCGAAGGATATAAGCCCGAGTTGAAATGTTTTTTCTTTATAAAAAAAATTAATAGGAGGAAAAACGTATTTTATTTAATGAGAATTAGAAGAAGGACTATTATGTAACCGTATGCAAGCAAATAATTATTAATTAAAAAAACTAAATATACGATATTACTTATACTTTCTCGGGCGTAATGTCTTGCGCCCGAGTAAAGGATCTTGAAAGATTACACGAAAACTTAATGTGTCAATATAGTTCTTTTTATAGGTAGTAAGTGTATCTAAATGCGCTCAAAATTTGCTTGCGTGACGAAGGCTAGACAGAAAAATAGTAACATACTACCAGCCAGAAACCATTTTTACAATTTGTATTTAAAACTTTTTTTTTAAAACTTAAATCTATAAATACACAATTTTATCTCTCATGCTTCTCCTTGCCCCTTGCCTCCCGAGAAGCCCCAGTGCAGGAGTCGCCACTGATATATACTGTATATATATAAAAAAAAATTTTTAGGTTAGCTTCATCCTCAGTGGCTCATAACCATAAGAGTTTATTAGTAATTCTATCTGCTGTATTTGAGAGTGGTTCTCTCTGGTACAGATGTAATGAAGATATTCCATAAGTTTCAAAGCCTTTTTCATTTAATGCCTTACTCAAAAGAGAAAAGTTTGGACAACATAAAATTATACAAATTCGATTGTTATGGATTCAAGTTATACAGTTAGACCAGGAAATAACTATAAATGAATATAATGCTCTCTCTCTCTCTCTCTCTCTCTCTCTCTCTCTCTCTCTCTCTCTCTCATATTAGTCTAACTGCGATCTTTATCATTTAGTAGAGTGGTCTAATAAGTGGCAAATGAGAATTAACGTGAATAAATATAAAGTCATGAGTGCAGTTTATCATGACAGTAAATTTAACTATACTATGGGAACGAGTGTGTTAAACGAAGCCTTTGACGAAAAGGATTTAGGTGTTATTGTTACAAACAATTTAAAGTTCTCAAAACAATGTTCAGTTTCGAGCAGTAAAGGTAAAGAGAGTTTCTCCAGGAAAATAATGTCATTTTCGTTATTAGAATGTAAAAATTTATTATTATTCAAATTTTCAGCTAAATCCCGTGGGGTCGTCCATTTGAAAAAGATCCGATATTGTTCTGACATTATATAAGACACTTGTTAGGCTTCATTTTATAATACGCTGTATAATTTTGATCGCCCTATATGAGTAAGGATATAGAAATAGGGTAGAAAGGGTTCAACGCCGCGCAACAAAGCTCATTCCAACATTACGTAGTACGAGTAAACCATACGAAGACAGACTCAACATTACTTATACAATTTGCATACGCTTGAAACGCAGCGTTTCAGAGGCAAATTAATTCAGGTGTTTTAAATTTTAAATTGTTTAAACAACGTAAATTATGAAAATTTCTTTCACCTCGACGGTAAGAATATTACGAGAAACTGGCTTTGAAATAAGGGGCAAAAGATTTGAGACAAACGTTGCGAGGGGCTTTCATACCTATAAGATAGTCGTCAGTCGATAGGTGGAATAGCCTTTCCGAGGGGGTTGTGGCGAGCACTTCGGTATGTTTAATAATAGCTTGGATATGTATTTTAATAGCATAAATTTGCATTAAAGGGTGGGTAAAATTAGGGATGTCTGTTTTATTTAGTATAGGGAATAGCCCGATTTAACTTTTGTTTTAGATGTAGTAGGAGGTGCTGATCGTGTCTGGTTGCGGAGCACTGTGAGTTCTCAGATGATACCCCATTGGTAGAGACGGGACGCTTGATGGGAATTCTCCAGAATCAAAACAGTAGGAGACACTAGTTTGGTCTCGTTACAGAGACTATCTCTTTAGCTTGTGAGAACATTCGGGAGTCCAAAGCTCCGAATAAACCAACAAAGGGTCATAGGGGAAGCTGGGGATGGTGATATTGACTTTTTATCTTAAATGCAATAGAAGGCGCTGGTCGGCTCTGGTATCAGAGAACTACTGTAGGAGTTCTCAAATGATAGCTTTTTTCTTTTCGTTTTTTTTAAATTTTTATTTACGTGTTTCTAATAGATAGGAATTCCTTGGAGTCAAAACCTCCAAATAGCTATATTAAATTATTTTGGGAAGCCACTCTTCTCCCTCCCTCCTTTCTTCCGCTCCTTCCTTTTTCTCCGTCATTATTATTATACATTATAAATGGAGCTGCTTGTCGGAAGGACTAATTCGGATTGAATAGAAATGGTGATATTTCCTTTGTCACTAAATGTAATGTAAGGTTACACAGTGGTGGGCGCGGTACCAAAATTTGGGGGTGCGTTACGCGGTACTGCGGTACCTCAGCATGCCCAGTGCGTTACGCGGTACTGCGGTACTTTTTCAGGTCCCCCTGGTGCGTTCCGCGGTACTGCGGTACTGCGGTACTGCACACAAGAACAACACAAGTAATAGCACATATTTTCAGAAATTGCATATCGGCGATTTCGCACCTGAACTTTCTGCCATAATGGCTAAAAATCGATCTTTGTCACAGAAATGTAACACACGTGCAACCGGCTCAAAAGCAAGCACTGCACTGAGGCGTTGTGATAGGATGGCAACGTAACATGTTCTGAACGAAAACTTAACGTGTCTAGAGTTAGGCTGATGCAACACACGCAGCATTCGTCTTACTGTACTCCTGTAATAAGGTTTACTTCAAAAAAAGTGTTAATTTTTTGAAAAGTCGTGTTTGTCGGTACCGCGGAAAGTACCGCGGGAAATTTGAATGCGGTAGCGGTACTGCTGTACTTTCAGCGATCCTTTGCGGTACTGCGTTATGCGGTACCGGTTTGGTAGTGCGGTAGTACCGCAGTACCGCAGTACCGCAAAAAATACCGCAAGTGCCCAGCTTTGGTAAGGTACTGGTCTGGTCTGGTGCCAGAGCACTGGTTGTTGTTCTAACTCTCTTGGGAGTTAAACAATGGGAATTCTCGGGATTTAAAACATCCGAATAGACATATTCAACTTCAGAGAAGCTCCTTAGCTAGAGTAAAACTTCAGTTTTAAATGGTATGTAACAAAATTTCCTAAAATAAGGGAAAACAAATTACGCATATGTAGACTGTCTGGGGAATTCTCAAATTACGGGGTGCTGGTCAGATGGAGTTGCCTCTGAATCAGTGCTTCGTTACGTAAGATTCCTATGCGAAGGAAGCAATATAAATTATGTTATGATAAATCTTTTTCTTGATAAATGAGGGAAATCACATACATAATGTACACTTTCGTGGAAATTATTAAACTAAGGTGTGCTGGCTGGCTGGCTGGAGGTGCCTCTGCATCAGTGCTCTCTTATCTAAATTATTTCCAGAGCGAAAGATGGCAATGTAAATAATTTTTAAAAGTAAGTCTCTCAGCACAATAGCCCTGGCAGTCATCGAAGAAATGATACAGCGGTGAAGTGATTACGTCTTGTATATAATGAATGTGAATAAATCCTTAAAAATATGCATGTTGTAGATTACGTTAAGTAGGTTAGTATTTCATGCTATCTTTATTTTCCATTGTTCTCTAATGCGTGATTGGGAACACAAAGTAAATGTATACATGGTATGAATGAACTCTGAAACTATTCTTTTCATTATACCTTTTCCTACTTTCCTATAAATCTTCTTTCAAAACAATTTTCTGTCAGCAGTGGCTGGCGGAGGAGGGAAAATCTTGACTGTTCTATACTTTCCAGCTACCATTACTGCTCCTGTGTGAAAGATTTACACGTCTATAAGTGTAAGCTTGGTATCAGATTTTAGTACAGTATTCTTTACTTTCATCTCTCTCTCTCTCTCTCTCTCTCTCTCTCTCTCTCTCTCTCTCTCTCTCTCTCTCAGTTAATCTTCTGACTCCAAATTGAGCCTAAAAAGTTTGATGTCTTTCTGAGATTGATCATCACTTCCATTTATGAGGCGTAAAAACTTCCGAGTTATTTGAGTTTGGGTGTGAAAAACCTGATGCGAAGAGGAGATTATATTTTACAACTAACCTCAATTTAAAAAATTAAAACCTTACAAAGTAAACAGAATTATTTTATATACCTTTTTTTTTTGGCTTCCTGCGTCATGGAATCAGACAATAAACAGCATTATGCAGATTATATATATATATATATATATATATATATATATATGATACACACAGACCGTGCATGGAACAAGGCACTCTTTCAGGAAGCTAAATCCACTATAGTCTGAATAAGTAACGATAAATGACAAATACTATAGTTTTTTCTTTTTCATGATGCTAGCCCGGCGTGGGCAACGGGTCACTCGCAAAGAGGTCCCAAAAATATAGCTTCCCTCATCAGCTATCTGCAAATCAGATAGGATCCAGCTTTGGGACAGGATCTAGGGTTTAAAGCAGCCTAGCCCAGCTACATTTAGAACCTCAATATAAGCAAAAGACTCGCTGCCTTCACGTCAGATTGAATACATCAAAGAAAAAGGGGTAACTATTATATTTTTAGCCAAAAACCAAAACTTAAACCTCAACTGGCAGAATTGAGCGTCCACTTTTCAAGGCACATAACATGTCCGTTTCATGATGGGAATGAACTCGGAATGGTTCCCTGAGGTTTTTTATATGAGGTTGCTTATATTGAGGTTCTAAATGTTGCTGGGCTAGGCTGCTTTAAACCCTAGATCCTGTCCCAAAGCTGGATCCTATCTGCTTTGCAGATAGCTGATGAGGGAAGCTATATTTCTGGAACCTCTTTGTGAGTGACCCGTTGCCCACGTCGGGTTAGCATCATGAAAAAGAAAAAACTAGTATTTGTCATTTACCATTACTTATTCGGACTACTGTATAGTGGATTTAATTTTCCTAGAAGAGTTCCTTGTTCCATGCACGGTCAGTGTGTATCATAAAAAACCTCAGGGAACCATTCTGAGTTCATTCCCATATATATATATATGACGTAAAGAACGACGCTTGTATAGGAGATATTCTGCGCGTATGTAGAAGAATTACGGCATTTGAATGAGTGAGGCCCTTGGTGTAATGGTTATCATATCTGACCGGCAATCGGAAGACCCCGGGTTCGATTCCCGGGTGGTTACCTCATTTTTTCATTTGTTTCGTTCTCTCTCTCTCATCTTGCGCGGTATATCTCCTATACAAGCGTCGTTCTTTACGTTAATTATACTGCGTGTTTGCAGTTAAATATATATATATATATATATATAATTTAGGCCGGGTCGAAATCTAGTCAAAATGATTTTTTTTAGATGGGCACTATGTGGGATTTATGAAATGATATCCTGACCAACATACTCCAAAAGAAAGTTTATGCTCCCCTCCGTACCACTAGCATACTCCCTCTTATTTTTGGCTCCGTCCCCAAATTAAAAATAGTATCATAATTCAAAATGGAGATCATTTAGAGCATTTGTTTATAGAGATGACCCCCCTTAAAATTGCATAATATACCTCATGTGCAATTTTCAGGCAATAATCCAAGAAATTTCAAATCCTTGAAAAATTGCCTCGTCCCCAAAAAGTGTTATCAGTATATAGAAAAGGGTGGCATGAACTTTAGTTTGGAGTACTGATTGCCTAGGAGACCAATTCATAAACCTCATATAGGCTTAGTATATTTGTCTGAAAAGAAGACAATTAGTCTATTGTACCATTTATTACACAAAACAGCTTTGAAGTAAAAACAAAATTTAATTTAAAAATTACCTTCACAATTCACTAATTACTTGTGGATGTGCCTTGGCCCCATTGGCTTTTCCATTCAAACTGTGGCAGTCTTTTTCTTGATTCCAGTTGATTGAGGATAAATTTGTGCCGATTGCCGTAGCCAATCCTTTGTTCTGATGCTTTTGTCACTAAGTTCACTGCACTTTCCACGCTTTGACTGTGGCATGAAAAGGCAGCAATTTTCAAGGGTTCTGTTCTTGTATGCAGTAGCTCTTCATTGCTGAAATTCCTTATCAAAGGTGGAGGATTGATAGCTTCCTTTCTCCAGTCAATCATATCATAGTAGTCTTTGGAATCGAAATTTAGAGATTTAGGAAGCTCAAAATTTCGTGTGCCACTGAAACGTGTCCGACTGAGAAGTATCTTCTGAAGAGCATCTTCTCTGACATGTTGTCTGCTATCAGTAAGCATTGACAGTAGGATAGCTTCGGGATTGGCAAAATAGGCATTATTACGGAACACCGGTTCCATAATAATGCTAATAATGCAATGTTTTTCTTCCAATCCTCGCATCAAGACAATCAAATGAAAAAAATTCCGTGCTCCGTCAGTAGCTTTAGGATGGGATTTGATATGAAACCATCCAGGAGCATATGATTTCATGACGATGGTTACCAGTTCTTTCAGATTTTTTTCGGGATACAAAGTCGATACATATAAACGAAGAATCCGGTTTGCTCCTGAATGGCACCTGGAGCCCTGCGGGCTAGACTTTCAGATACCCATCCAGATTGCACTGCTAGGCACATATCATAGAGATACTTTTGATCACTGCTCAACTCTTTCACGACATTCGGTGGTATATCTTGGACGTTGCCCTGAACTGGTGAAAATGCCACTAAGTCTAAAATGGTTAAATTACATTTCATTTTGGCTCCAATTGAACCTTTAAAGGTATTTGGCCCTGATGTTTTTCCGTCTATGGTTTCAAATATGTGTCTGAAGGGGAGTTCATTCATGTGTAAAAGACACACGAGCCATTGAACTGATCTATGCAAAAAAATTTCAATCAATTTTATGGTACCAGCAATTCTACCAGTATTGACAGCAGTACCGTCGCATAGCAGAGCATTGAGAGTGTCGATGCTCGCTGAATCAATTAAGAATGTTATAATTTCATCAGCTATACACCAAGCATTTCCTGCGTCAGGGCAGAGATGGTCTACATAGATACCTCCAGGGTCTTTGATCAGCACATAATGTTCTTCTTTCTCTTTTCCATGCTTGGTTAACGTATCATCCTTTCTTCCATCAAACCCTATACATTCAATATTCACATTTTCACATCTAGATCTAACAATATTTTTCTTGCCTACACGAATTCTCTCTCTTTCTATTTTCTTCCTATCAAGCATGTTAGATTGATCGATTATTATTCCCATATCTTTCAATGCAGCATTAACAATAGCTGCTGTAGCTCTCGAACTCACAGTAACGGTCTGCCACCAATGGTAATTCATTGTATGAATACCTATTTTGATAATTTTCAATCAATTCCACATCGGGCACGAATTCTAGCTCATTGTCACTGTCTTTTATATCTTCGCTAAAGTCATCTACTGAAGAAGATGGTACAACTTCCATAGCCTCTGCCATTTCCACTTGTGACCTTTGTTGCCTCTCTTGTTCTTCTCTTGCTCTTGAGAGGGATCGTCTCTGGACAGCGGCAGCTTCACGATCAAATGGCCCTAATTGATTTATTCTTTGCTTTTGGCCTACAAATGACTCCCACTCTACCATTGGGATTTTTACCTCGCATCGACAAAACGGCCTTTCTATTCCTTTATCATAACATTTGCAAGTACAAATGTCAAACATTTCATCATATGAAGCAAGTTTTTTAGCAAAATTTTCATTCCTTTGACGTAGAGGAACCTTGTTCAAGGAAAGAGCTGATCTGATTAATCTTTCCACTGCAAAAGAAATAGATCTTTCTTGAATGACAGGGAAAGAGAACATGGCCCAAATATCTTGAAGATCTTTGGTAACTATACTGTAGCAATCGTTCGCAGTTGCTGATCCCCTTGACTTGATTTTTTTCTCTTTTGAATGAAGAAATAGTGTCAGACAACGTCTGCCTTTGTAGGAATCATTGATCGGCGGAATTCAGTGGCAAAACCAAAAGCTGCATTCGAAGATTTGTTTCTGGTTGACATTTTTTCAACCTTTTTAAAAAATTAAAAATCCAGCTTTTATAGAATCATGCGTGGTTCGTAAATAAATCTAAAGAGCATAAATTCTTATAATTCCTGTAAATATATGATAATTAGAACATGAAATTTATTGGTATTGAATTTGAAATTCAACACACAGCTCAGTAAATTGATTACACATAAACGATGTTTATGTGTAATCAATTTTCTGATATAGCAAATATTTTGAGAAAATACGCGTGGTGAAAATTTTGAGAAATTCCAATTTTTGAGGTAATTGCCTGAAAATTGCACACAAGATATATTATGCAATTTTAAGGGGGGGGGGGGGTCATCTCTATGAGAAGATGCTCTAAATGGTCTCCATTTTCATTTATGAGACTATTTTCATTTTTGGGGCGGAGCCAAAAATAGGAGGGAGTATGCTAGTGGTACGGGGGGGAGCATAAACTTTCTTTTGGAGTATGTTGGTCAGGACCCCAATTCATAAGCGCCACATAGTGCCCGATCTGCCCCCAGAAATTCGACCTGGCCTAAATATATATATATATATACACAAAGTCAGAATGGTCCCCTGAGAAACTTATATGTTAAACACAGACCGTGCATGGAACAAGGAACTCTTCTGGGAAAATTAAATCCACTATAGTCCGAATAAGTAATGGTAAATGACAAATACCATAGTTTTTCTTTTTCATGATGCAAGCCCGACGTGGGCAACGGGTCTCTCGGGTCACGTCGGATTGAATACATCAAAGAAAAAGGGGTAACTATTGTATTTTTAGCCAAAAAAACAAAACTTAAACCTCAACCGGGACATTGAGCGTCCACTTTTCAAGGCACATAACACGTCCGTTTAATATACCCTTTTTCTTTGATGTATTCAATCCGACGTGAATGCAACGAGTCTTTTGCTTATATTGAGGTTCTAAATGTAGCAGGGCTAGGCTGCTTTAAACCCTAGATCCATGTCCCAAAGCTGGATCCTGTCTGCTTTGCAGATAGCTGGTGAGGGAAGCTATATTTATGGGACCTCTTTGCGAGAGACCCGTTGCCCACGTCGGGCTTGCATCATGAAAAAGAAAAACTATGGTATTTGTCATTTACCATTACTTATTCGGACTATAGTGGATTTAATTTTCCCAGAAGAGTTCCTTGTTCCATGCACGGTCTGTGTTTAATATATATATATATATATATATATATATATATTCTGATCGAACTCAGAATGATCCCCTGAGGTTTTTTTATGATACAACCAGACCGTGCATGGAACAAGAAACTCTTCTCGGAAAATTAAATTCGCTATAGTCCGAATAAGTAATGGTAAATGACAAACAATATAGTTTTTTTTTTCATGATATTAACATCATGAAAAGAAAAAACTATATTGTTTGTCATTTACCATTACTTATTCGGACTATAGTGGATTTAATTTTCCCAGAAGAGTTCCTTGTTCCATGCACTGTCTGGTTGTATCATATATATATATATATATATATATATAGGCTGACCATACGTACCGTTTTGAACGGGACAGTACCGTTTTTTTTATGGGTTCTGTATGGGTTCTGTCACTGAAGAATAATTGTAAGCTCAATATGTTTATGTACTTACTTTTTCATGAATACAGAATATTACATAACCCCCGTCCCTTTTTTGCCATCCCAATGTCCCGTTTTTGTCTCAAGGAAATATGGTCAGCCTATATATATATATATATATATCTATATATATAGAGAGAGAGAGAGAGAGAGAGAGAGAATTTTTTTCATGCCATACTTTCGAAAATTAATCAAAAATTGTGGTGAGTTTTAACAAAGATTGTAATTTATAACAAGATCCAAAACTCTGCCTTCTTTTGCGTTATTTTTTTAAAATTTTTTTGCCGCCATCTAGTGTTTGGAAGGAGAACTAAATTACCTGTGGAAAAAAGGCCATCAACTTAAATTATATTGTATTATTTTTTATTATATGTGATTGAGTATAGGGTCAATTTATAAATTAATCATACAGGCTTGTATTTTTTTCAAGATGAAAATGATAATATTCAGTTTTTGTTAATACTGTACTTGTACATTTCTAAATTATGAGAGTATGCCTCTGTACTTACCTTTTTATCAAAGATTTTTAGGTTAGGTTAAAGCGTTAGACTATCCGTTGGAATTGCTAGTATGAACTAGGGTAGACTAGTATGGCGTCTCTCAATGGGGAGAAAATACAAATACTTTTTAAGCGCAATAACCGCAATGTGGAGGAGAAAGTTACATTGTGAATTTGGGCTAGGCCTATCAGTGTTAATTCGCTATGATTGTGCAAAAGACTTTTTACAAACGTTTTTGCTTCAGTCATTATATACTGTTCTCTGGATGCCTAACAAAGGAATGATCGATGATTTAAGTCTACACGACCAAAATTTTAAATGTTTGTTTATAATTTGGAGGAAACTTAGAAATTTAATTATTGTGAAGTAACACCAGTTTCACAATCCAATTTTATAATATATTTCTTCTCTATGGTTACAGAGATAAATGGATAGCCATCTGAACCAATAAATGATTCCTCTTTTTATATACTGCATATACAAGCCGCGCCTTCGGCTCCCTACCTTACAGGTAGGGCTTGTGATCACTTCATGATCTTTAACGCCGCTTATCTTGATAGATCCGACCCCACCAGGCGACTGAGCGAGAAACATTAGCTCCATCCACTTTACGCGAGTCAGCCAATTATTACAGGTGACTGAGCGAAAGAAATACTGTATTTGTAACTCCGCTCAAAACTGCGCAAAGTTGATATATATATATATATATATATATATAATATATATATATAATATACACACACCTCGTAACAGTTCCGTGCGTTGGTCTCTCTTCACAGGAAGGCAAGCTGGTTGCCCCAACTCACTCTTGGCCTGGCCTAGTGGAAGAGCGAGTTGCTCTCTTGCGATCTCCATCGCACATAGCCAGGCATACCTGGCTCATCTGGTACCATCCTGAGCTAAGCGTCTAGTCTTCTTTTGAAGAATTCTTCGTTGACACCAGTAATGTTCCTGATCTCCTTCGGAAGCTGGATGAATAGGCTTGGTCCTCTGACAACCAAGCTATTTTCCTTTTGAGTTGAGGGTGTCCCTTGTCCGACCTTTAGTTTGGGAACACTACACACTCTACCTTTCCTCTTTCCCACTGTTGTTTGGGTGGTTACGGGGTTCAGCTCGAGGTTAGGTACCAGCTTTTCCATTATTTTCCACGTGTAAATTATGATTTATCTCTCTCTTCTTCTTTCCAGTGAATATAGATTTAATTTACAAAGTCTTTCCAGTAGTTTAGTTCTTTGTAGCCATCAATCTTGGCTGTGAAATTTCTTTGAATTTCTTCTAGCTTTTAATTTCTTAATTTTTATATGGGGACGTCAAGACTGAGCAGTTTTTAAGTTTTGGTACATTCAATGTTTTCAGCATCCATAACTCTCTTGTTCCTTCTTTTAAAGGTTCTCAGTATCTGTCCCGCGACTCTTTTTGCTTTGTTTATCGCTATCTGATTTTGTCTCAAATTTAGCATTGGTGGCAAGGAATGAGTTGTAAAAAATTAACAAGTAGTACGGCCTCAGATTCACGCGTAGGAGCGTCGCAGACCGATAGACCTAAGGTGCGGGAGGTGCGTTGATGAGAGTCGGGGAGGGGGGGGGGGTCTCCCTTCCGCAAGAGGTTAACAACCCGAACGATTTATTAAAAAAAATTAACAACCAGTACGTACCGCTCTCAACTCAAGCCCTGATCGTGTCATTATAACCCCTAAACCCTAAATCTATTGCTTTCTTGCTTCTCTGAATTTCTTGTCTATCTGGGGCATAATATGCTTTGTTTTTGCCCCTAATTTCTTCCATATCTCAAAAGCTGAGGGCCTCCACCTCTTCTGCATTACTGTTTTTTCTGCTGATTTTTGTCATCTGCAAAGGATGTTACTCTACTGTTGTTGGTTACTTCATTGTATATGTTTGTTAGCGTGATAATGGATAGGAGTGGGGCCAATATTGTTCCTTGTGGTACTGAGCTGTGCACTTCCGATTCTGATGATGATATACCTTAGATTTTTACGACCCGCAAACGTTCTCTGAGGAAATTGTAGATCTATTTTCCCACCTTGCCTATTATTCCCACGTGTTTCATTTTATGTGCTCTTATACCATGATCACATTTGTCGAACGCTTTAGCAAAATTTGTGTATATGACATCGTATGATAGTTTTCATTGCTTTCAAGTGCGTCTATGATATTGTTGTAGTGTTCTATAGTTATGATAGGCATGATCTTCCTGATCAGAATCCGTGCTGGTTCTCACTGAATCCTTCCAGTGTCTCTTCTCTCTAACTATGCTTTCAAATATTTTGGTGAGATGGGACGGCAGTGACACTGGTCTATAGTTCTTTCCTTGAGATCTATTCCATCCTTTATTATATATAGGGATAATGTTCGCTCTTTTCAGGATGCTCGGTATTTCTCCTGGGCCCAGGGATCTTCTCCATATTCAGTATAGGGTATAACTATTTCAGTTTTATAGTTTTTAATCAATAAGGCGTTCCATTTTCCGGACCCGCAGCTGAATGTGATTCCATTTGTCCTATAGCTCGCGCTTTATCTTCTGGGGGAAATCAAAATCTGTTATACACTTTCCTCGTACAGTAAACCCTCGGTATTTCGGACCCCGGTGGTCCGGATGTCGCATGGTCTGGACTAGTGATGTGAGTCGTTTTTTATTGTGTCGTTTTTTTTGTTTTTTTTTGTCTTTTTTTTTTTTTAAAACGAAGATAGTCTGTTTTTTTTGTTTTTTTTGTTTTTTATTGTTTTAAACTTATTCCATATTTTTCTTCCTTTAATCTAATAAGTATATTAGTATTACCTATAATTTACTATACTACCATGCTTATACGGTTATACCTAGTATATATAGTCATCTTTTAGAAAACTGAATCACACAAAAAGTATATAATAGAAAGGAAAAACAAACCCTCATTTTTCATATGTATATATATTTTTTAACTAGAACATAAAACATTCTTCCTCGTTTCAAACAATATACATAATTGTGATTGGCAAGAGTACCAGTATATATATTCCAGATAGAAAAAAAAATATTCACCTTTTTTTGAACCTTTTTGTTAACCTAATGTTGTTTAGCCTTCATTTCCATTGAAGAATCATCACTAGATTGGGTAGAGCATATATGCTAGTTTCAATATCACAGGTACTGGTATAATATACATAATAAAAAATACATAATACTGGTATAAAACAATATATATAATTGTGATTGGCAAGAATACCAGTGTATATATATATATATATATATATATATATATATATATATATATATATATATATATATATATATATATATTCCAAATAGAAAAATAAAAAAATAAAATATTCATCTCTTTCTTTAACCTTTGTGTTAACCTAATGCTGTTTAACTTTCATTATCTGATTCTATTTCCATTGAAGAATCATTATCACTAGATTGATTAGAGCATATAGTTTCAATATCACAGGTACTGGTACTTATTGCAGATTTGGATGTTGACGAAGCCAATGTAGCACCATGTTTTACTTCACTTTCTTGGAATTTTGCATTTTGGGATATAAACTAGCTTTGCTGCTCTGTCTGTGCTTAATCGGTTGCTTTTGGCTGTATGGATATTACTGTATGTGCTAAATGATCTCGGAGGTAATGAAAGGGCGAAATAGAGGTGTATGAGTTTGTGTAGGTATATATGTGAGTATGCGTGCGTATGTATCTGGAATTCTGGATGTATGCGTGTGTATGGGGTATATAATAGCTATAATATGTGTATATAAGTATTTATGTATATACTGGTATATATGTATATGGGTGTATGTGTATGTATATATATGGATGGTCTCGGGGGGGGGGGGAATATGTCATCGCGGGTCTAAAGGATAGTTAAGTGGGAGATTCAAAATCCGAGGCATGGATGGGAGAGTCCTGGAAAGGTTGGACAAGGGGCAGTCAGCTCCCAGCCAATGTTCTCGCAAGTTTAACGGATCTCAAGATACAAGACTTTCAGTGCAAGAAAGAGGCCAGTTTTTTTCTGTAAATAGGCTGAAAAGGACATTCTATACTGGTACCATATAGCCTATTTTATTATTTATTTATTTATTTTTATAATATATATCATTGCAAAAGTATACCTTATAATTAAATTGGCAATATCTATATTAATTATTAAAAAAAAAAAAAAAAAAAAAAAAACAATAAAAACAAAAAAAACGACAAAAACAACAAAAACAACAACATGGACATAAAAAAAAACCGTTTTTTAACATCACTAGTCTGGACTCATCCGTACCGCCGGCTGGTGAGACGTCAGTTGATGTTTAGTTGGTAAGCTGTGTGCGTCGTTGTGAAAGCGTCTCGTAAATTTTTTTACTTTTTTATTTACCCCGCTCAGTTACTGTCTCTGTACAAGGTCTTGTCCGCCCCTGTATGGAGTATGCTTCTTATATATGGTGTGGCTCAACCCACACAGCCATACTTGACCTGGTGGAATCAAAGTCTTTTCGTCTCATCATTTTCCCACCTCTTACTGACTGTCTAACAGTGTAATATAGTAGAAGATGGCTTCAAACAAAAGAAAAAGGAAACATACGTCTATAACTCTTGTAGAAAAGTTAAAAATAATAAAAAAAACTTGAAAGCGGCGTGGCCGGAACAAAAATCGCTGCTGTTATTAATCATTTATAGGTATAATGTGCAGTAGTGTTGTAGGTTGTACGTTATAGGTTTATTATCCTTCATTTACAGGTATATAATGCGTATTTTTCTATTTATTTGCGATAATCCGGACTTTTGCATAATCCGGATTCCGGACACCCCTTCCCCCGAAGAATGGATCTCTGTCAAATACCACTTTGTGACTTTTTGTGGTAATGAAAACTGATATTTCTTTTAAATCGTCGGTTAGTTCATTATTTCCTTTCCTTAAGGGTCCGATTGTGGCGTGCGTTCTTGCTTTCCTTTTCGCATAGCTATAGAAGTATTTTGGGTTTCCCTTTATTGCTTCTACTGCATTTTCCACTTCCCTCGCTGTATGGCCCTTAATTAGGGCTTGTATTTCCCCATCGATACTCTCCAGTTTTTCTTGTATTACTTCCCTGGTATTATTGTCTGTGCAATTACCAGTAATTAACTTCGCAGCGATTCCGCTTTCCTTTTGTCTGTGCTTTCGGAACATATTTTTCTAAAATTTTCAGCGTCTTTTCTTCCAAGGTTGTTAGTATTTCCTCGATTGTTTATTCTCTAAAACTTTTCCAATAAATCTTAGCTCCCCCGCCCATGGCCTAAACCATTAGAGGTACAATAAAACTAAACATACCTTACAAAAGAGAATTTAATCCTGCATTTAATGAGAAACAATTAAAACTTGGTGTTCCCGCCATTGGTTTCCAAGACAGCCTGAATTCGCTTTTGGTAGCTTGCCAAAAGTGACGTGAATAGATCTTGATCGTTACGCAAATTTGCTAAGACAGTTTCAATGTGTTGCGTCATTATATCCTTCGAAAATCGATTTGCTGCAGGTTCTTGAAACGAGAGACATTTAACCTTGTCCTTTATAACTGATCCAATGTGTTCACAGACGTTCAGGTCAGGAGAATTTCCTGGCCATTCTTCATTTCCAAAGAAATCGATCTCATGGTTCCGCAACAACTGTTGAGTGGCTAATGCCTTAAAGCAGGGGGCCTTATCGTGCGGAAGTGTGACCTGATCGACATCCATAACATCGTTTGGGTTTCTTAGAAAAGGAATGACATGCTGGGATAGAATAATATCACGAAAATACTGTACATCCCAACTCTGACCATTTGGCTTCAGCACCCACATGAGCTTCTTTGCAGTGAACAAAACAAATACACCAACACAGTCTGGACTTTTTAATAATTCGTGATAATGTTCATTGTCATCGATTTCATCTGGTTTTGGCCCACACTCGATCATTTTGGTAGTTAGGCCGACGTGTTACGTAAACAAAAAATTCATCGGAGACAGCTAAATGCGTGAAATCATCCACATCCCAATCTTCAAGATAATGGGCAAACCACATTCTGTCATCGATGTTAAGTTGAGTTTTTCTTGGCTTTGGAAGTTCATGCCAAAGCTTTAAACCTTGTCTATGACGGTACAGTCGAATGATCTCACCACTAACGATCTTTCCTCTCAACACTTCGATCTCTTTAGAAAGTTTAGCACAGCTGTTTTTCCGCTTACGCGTACCGTTTTCAATGATGTCCTTTGTTTCCTGAGGGAGTGGCAAATTTGGGCGCCCAGATTTGGTTGTATCCATTTCACATTCATCCAAAGTTTTATTCCAATTTCTTTTGACGAAGTCCTCACTTCTTCGCAACTTTTTGGCAACCCATGAACGTGTTATAAAGGTGGCTCCAGCATCACGAGCTTCCCGAAATGTTGTTGCTCGTATGCGATCTATCACACGTTGCCTCTCCGAATCACCAATTAATTGAGAAGCCATTATATTATCACTTTATCAGCTAGAGTAATTTTAATACCTGCAATAAATAAAGAATTTTATATATTTTTATAATCACTAAAAACTATTTCGATATAAGTAAACATGTAAGCTGCAAATGGGGTGGCTAAGGTTTTTTGGAACCCCTTATATGAGCCAGGTGGCATCTGATTTTTTTCTCAATTTATAGTTTTGGAGTTTAGGTTAAAAATATAACATTTGCTTCTTTCTTCAGTATGAGTATTTTCTTTTAAGGCTGTCGCCATATTAGTTATTAGTTGGTATCTCGATTATGTTGTGGTCTGAGATAATAGTTGTGGTTATTTTTATATCATAACTCAAGTTGATGTTCGTGAATACCAGATCCAGGCAGTTATTTTTTCCGGTGTTATCTATTGTCTTTGCATTAACGTAAATTCTTGTTAGAGCCATCAATATTTATGCTTGTTCCTGGTCTTCTCTTATGACCCCCCCGGGCCCCCTTTGTCCTGGTGTGTGTATATATATATTTCTTTCCACCATTTTGTATTTTATAAATGGGAAATTAAAACCTCTGCAAAGTATTATATTGGGAGATGAAGAGTTTAAAGACTTTATTAGGTTTCTGATATCAGCAATGGCATCCGAGAATTTTGCAGTTGAAGTGTTTGGAGGTCTGTAGATGACTGTAAGTACCACGTTTAGTTTTTCTGTTTACTGCTAAAAGTTCCACGAAATTGTTTGATTTACTTATTATCGTCTCTGCTATATGACTCGGTACGTATATAGCGCAGACACCTTTACGGCTTGCTGTTCTATGAGTCGTAGTAAGTTGTAACCATTGATATGTATTTATTTCTTTTCTATTCTTATCTAATACACACACACTCGTGTATATACACTGAGCGGCAGAAAAATCGGCCCACTTGGAATATCGCGAAAAGCAAAAAAGTGGGCAAGCTTCTATTTATAAAAGTTTTAAAATTTGAAAATATAGTCTATGAGGCAACCAAATAACGAGACAAAACAACGTCAGCTGCGAACAGACTAGCTGTAACGAATTTTCGACTTCTTTTAAGAATTCGACAGTCTGACATTCAGTTGTTCTTAGACTGCTAGTGCCACTTTTTTCTTCCACCAGTGGGAGTAGGCATTTGCGTTTAGTAACGGATAGACTTCTAATTATTTTGGGTTTCAGAATTGGGCATTTACAATGGATTTGAGTGCTGTGAACGTCGCAAGAGTCGACGCCCTAATTGAAAATGGTCGGAGCCAGCGTTACGTCGCCGATGCGCTAGGAATTCCAGGAACAACGGTTCGACGTGTCAACCAACGTTATGTGGAGACAGGAGAGTACACCCGAAGACCAGAATGTGGAAGATCGCGCTGCACATCTGCCCGTGACGATCGTTTCATCGTCTTGAATGTTTTGCGAGATCGTCGCTTGACTGCCACAAACGTCCGCAATGAGCTGGAAAGGTCTCGAGACGTCATTGTATCGGAGCGAACCGTTAGAAGGAGATTTATGGAAAGTGGCTTACATGCTAAACGTCCAGCAATGGGCCCGAAATTGCTCCCACACCACCGCAATGCTCGTCTTGCTTTCGCTCGTGAGCATGTCAATTGGACTCCTCCAAAAGCAATCCTCTCCGTAAAAGTGCACGGGGCAAATGTTTCTCCTGTTCTCCACACTCTTTCCCGTCCATGGGATGTTCGAAGATTAAATCTTGATTCGTCCGTGAACAATACTCGTCCGCATTGGACCATAGTCCAATTCACATGCTCACGAGCATGCTCACTATTATCATATAACGGACACTGCTCTTCTGAACTCTCTAAATGCATGCCTCCTCCTTTAAGGAAAGCACGCGGCACCAGACTTTCGATACTTTCTCATTCCTTTTCTGTCCAACTCTCTAACGCAAGGGTTAATCTGTATTTTCAATCTTTCATTTATGAACCGGTGAAATCTGGAACAATCTTCCTCAATCCATCTTTCCCCCTGTCTATGACCTCCAATCTTTCAAAAGCAGTGTGTCTAGGCATCTCCAAAACCCTGGATCTTGATTTTGGCTCTCTTCTCCTATTAGGGGGCGGGGGCGCTTTTGCGGGCATTCGCCCTTGGCCCCTCCTTCCTGCATAAAAAAGGGCATTTTCTTCAATACTCATTGCACTAAAGTCAAGAGTAATGGCAAATCCACACACTACAAGATGAGAGCGAGTATCGTAAATCACACACAACAATGGACAATGCGACACTGAGCGAGGGAGATTGAGGAAGCGTGCGGGCTGCGCCACCGCTTCACCCGCACCAACTGCATAGCAGAGTCCGCGCGCGCCTCCGTTGGTCGCACAAGCTTCGCACATCCAACCCGGCCAGTTGCATAATTGCGAATTTTTCCCGCACAAAGCGAGAGAGTGGTAGAGGTAGGGTCGTCGCATTAAGAGAAGTCACATAAAGAGAGGGCGACCTGTAGTTGATTGTTCGTGTTGGTGTCTCTTACTTTAAATGAATTGGAGTTCAAAGGGTGGTCGGATGAGTGACATTGTTCTCTTGCGGCTGATTTTGATGGTTCGTTTGAAGGGCTTATAAGGTGCGGCTCGAAATATCACATTGTTTACCCAATCTTAATTTATACCGGGTGCAGGTGCTGTAGCCCTGTTCAAAAATCAACTTTTTCTTATTTTCATAGGTTTCTGTACTTTTTCCCATGCTTTTTGACCTGAAAAGGCCGAAAATCACAACCATTTTGATCTACTGTAGGTTGTTGGGAAGCATTGCCGCATGAAGCTTTAAGTTTTCTGCCTTGAAATCGGCCAAAAGCACCAGTTCCGGGGTCCCTTGAATCATGTTTTGCACTATAACTTTTTATCTAAACAAGATAGAGCAACAAAATAGGCACCAAATTAAAGTGTTTTTAATCCTCTTTCTAACTTATACAATTATGATAGTCTTGGAACAAGAAATGGCACATTGGTACATACAAAGATTTCAGAAATATCACAAAATTCGTTTTCTCACACTCAAGGCAGACAAGGCGCCTTATTCATGACACAAATTTGAGATTAACATTTTGTCACAAGTCTAATCGATCAAGAAGTGAAAGCATTACATGATGATTAATTTCATAATGACATTTACACAGTCAGTTGTTGAGAGTTTGTTTCTTGAAGCTGTCAAAGCGGCGTCTGTTGAACTCCACAGCTTGAAGGAGATAGTCCCTTTGCTTGGCATCTGTTGTTATGACATTTGCAAAGTCGCTCATCATCTTGACACCACGTTCAGCAATGTCATTCACCGCTTTCAGATTCTTAACATAGTCCAACGCTTTTCTGTAGTCCTCATTCTGTGGCCAAGACGTGACAGGTTCCAGAAGCCACTCGGATCCAATGTTCAGTGTGTCCAGCAGGAAATGTGATTCTGGGCTAATGAGATCAACCAGGGTGGTCTTAGCTGTGACTCTCTGGAATAGAGGCTTCCCTGTTCTGAAGCTGTCTGGCTTCTCAGTGGCATGTAACTGGGCAGCAATGTCGTGCTTCAATGTGTCACTCAATCTACTGCTGAACAGGGCAAATGGCACGACTTCCTGCGTCAGGTACCATTTGTGGTTTTCCATCTTATTAAG
Source organism: Bathynomus jamesi (assembly GCA_023014485.1). Taxonomy (NCBI): domain Eukaryota; kingdom Metazoa; phylum Arthropoda; class Malacostraca; order Isopoda; family Cirolanidae; genus Bathynomus; species Bathynomus jamesi. The sequence continues at coordinate 234,502 of JAJOZX010004474.1, forward strand.
TACTGCATCAGCAAGCTCTGGGTCAGTTTTCTTGTACTTCAACATGTCCTGGATTAGACTTAGATCATTCACGGGAGCATCTGCAGCAGACATTGACATCATCCATACAGGAGTGTAGAACAGCGCAAGGAAGGTGTTGTCTTTCCAGCTTTGATACAGTGTCTTCGTCGTACTCAAGTTGATCTGCAAACATCAGCATTTTCATGGAGTACAGGTTTCTGGCCATCCATCTGGCCTGATGAATGGCGCCTGGTCGACTCCAGTGAATACCTCGAGGAGGCGTTCCTCCAAGAACAATGATTGTCAGTTCAGCCATTTCCCTGTAGTCGGCTCTTGGAAGCCTTTCTGCTGTTAGAATGTCTTGGAGTATTTCTTCACTGTTCTTCTTCTTTTCCTTCAGCCATTTGCTGTTGATAGCCAGCATCTTTGGGTTTTCCTTGGACAAGTCCGTCCAAACATCCTTCAGATGCTCAAACCAGGGATTATCTGGCCCCTTCACCTTCCCAAACAGCTTCTCCCAAACTGCTCCTACTAGGATTTCCAGGATGTGATGTCGACAGGCCAGATAAAACACCTTTTTGTTCAGCATTTTCTCTAGCAGTTTGGCAGCTCCTCTGTGAACTCCACTGTTACTGGATGTAGTGTCAAAACAAGGGCAGTAACATTATCCGTAAGTTCCCATTTCTCCAGTAAATCCATTGAAGCCTCAGCCTGAGCTGTGCCAGAAGAATTGTCGATGACAGGTACTCCCAATAACTTTCCTTCAGTGTATGAAGGTGGACCAGACACTAGCACAGCTAAAGTCTCTGAGGTACTTCCAGGTTCACTGCCAAGACATCTTTGAGCAACTTTCCATCCCAGTGTAAGGCAGCGTACTGTGGGGGGTTTTCACAAAACTTGGACATGTGACTCTGGCTGATATTATACCTGGACAGCATTCTGTTGCGACGTGTTGTTGAGGTTGAGATGACGAAGTTATCCAGATCAGCCCTCCAGCTTTCAAGGTGGCAGAAACCATGGCAGTAACTTGATTGTCTGATAAACCAAGACGATCAGCTGTATTGCAGATGACATCACATTCCATGACCTTCCTTGGAAACGTCAAAGTCACACTAGTCACAGTGTCTTGATGGTGAGAACATCCAGGACGAGGCTGATGGTAATCCATGTCCTCTGTGTTAGCGTCGTTGTCAGTTGAGTCACCCCAGGTAATGTCATCCACATGAACAACTGCCTCTTGTTCTGCTGCAGCTGTAAAATAGTACAACATGTTAAGACAGTAATTGTTAAGTACATGCTAAATATCGCAATGGAGTAAAACTTAAAACTTTTTGTAACGTTCAAAGTAATTAGTTTTACCTTGTTCTTGTCTATGCTGCAGTCTTTCATTCCTCGCTGCTTGCTGCAGGGATCTTGTCTCAAAATCTTGTCATGACCAGACATATGACCTTTCCTCTCAGTCTTTTGGTCTTCGTAGAACCTGATATCCTCATCTTTCTTCTCTCTGGATAACAGTCTGTTGTTCTGTATTTCCTGGATTGCATCTGGAGCTCCTATATCGAACAGGCTGTCTAATTCCAGCACAAATGCTCCTCTTTTTCCTCCAGGGTTACTTGCTCTTCCTTTGCTTTTCACCAGAGCACGATGTTTCTCATGTAGTTTCATGAAGAGCTTCATTGCGTTGTACTTGGTCATTGTCTTGATCCTAGCCATCTGCCAGAATGGGATAATAGATTCAACTGTTTCATATGCAAGGTCTTGAACCATGGGCCTCCCTGCATTTTCCGGTAAATTCTGAAGATTAAGGAAATACTGGAACGCCTGTCTATTGGTGGGAAGCTGGGAACCACTGATAAAAGCTGAAGGGTATCCAACCAGGAAAGTTTCAGTGAGAGATCTGGTAGATGGCCCAGTTGACACCTGCCTGTGGACAGTACGTGGAGGTTCTGAGATATCAACTGTGCGCACACGGAGCTCCCTCAGCTCCTTGCTTAATGCCATTGTGAAGTTGTAACTTGTAGATGGTTTTCTAGATTCTGATTGAGTTTCTGTTGTTTCCTGAAAAATGATAGATAATTATTATTATTATTATTATTAGTTATTATTTATTTATTATTATTATTATTATTATTATTATTATTATTATTATTATTTACCAATTTTATGCTCTTTCATTTGATACCTAATTTGTTGCTCTATCTTGTTTAGATCAAAAGTTAAAGTGCAAAACATAATTCAAGGGACCCCGGAATTGGCGCTTTGGCCGATTTCAAGCAGAAAATTTAAAGCTCCATGCGGCAATGCTTCCCAACATCCTAGGTCAAAATAGTTGTGATTTTCGGCTTTTCAGGTAAAAAAGCATGGGAAAATGTACAGAACCTATGAAAATAAGAAAACGTTGATTTTTGAACAGGCCTAAGGTGCTGGCAACGTAATTCATTTGACAGCGAAACAATTGAAAGACTAATTGGTGAATAAAACAAGGCCGATTGGAAGCTTTTCTTTGTGATTAAGGTCAGATTTTAAAATGTGGCTGTTTGTGGAGAAAATACGGAATGTAATTTGTAGTATATGGTGGTCACGAAAGAACAAAGTTGAGATTATATTTTAAGGTTTAGATACCTTTAATATGGAAAGGTGAAATACTGTATATAAATTTTGTTGAGAAACATTTTTAATTTGCTGTTGAAAGACATATTTTGGGAATATATATATATATATATATATATATATATATACACATACAGGGTGGGCCGTAAGTTTCCATACATAGGAAAAATAAACATTTTTTTATGGACAACCATTTTTATTTATATAATATGCTCTACATGGTTGCCATTGTTTTGAAAACACATTTCAATACGTGTTCCCCACTGTTGATGAACACGCATTAGCACAGTTGACGTTATGCTTGTAATGGCGTTGGTGATACGTTCCTTTAGATGATTTGTCTCGTATCTTTTCCTGATACACCATGGCCTTCAAGTGCCCCCAAAGATAGAAATCAAGGGGGGTGAGATCTGGGGATCTGGGAGGCCACTCCACAGGACCACGCCGACCAATCCAAGTATCCGGAAACTGCTGATCCAAATACCGACGCACGTGAAGACCATAATGAGGTGGAGCTCCATCTTGCTGGAAGTAAACTGGGAAGTTACCTTCCTCGTTTAACAGGGATGGGAAAATCTCTTCTTGCAACATGTTAAGATACCTTTCGGCATTAAGATTTCCACTGACAAAAATTGGTCCAATAATTCTGTCACCCCATATCCCGGCCCACACCATCACTTTACCGGCACCTTGCTTCTTCGTCGGACTCAGCCAGTTAGGGTTAGCATTACTCCAATAACGTATGTTTTGCTGATTAACCTCTCCATTGACGTAAAAATTTGCTTCATCAGTAAACAAGATCTTAGTTGAAAAGTTTGCATCCTCGTTCACTTTGGTTAATGCCCATTCACAGAATTCCATCCGTCTATCCGGGTCGTCTTCACTCAAATGCTGTGCCATATGCAATTTGTATGGATGCCATTTGTTTGCTTTCAAAATGCGCCTGATACTCGATCTGCTGACACCACTTTCTGCAGACAACCGTCGTGTACTTTTTCTGGGACTCCGTGTAAGCGCTGTAAGTATCGTAGCTGTTGTGTCTTCATCGGTGGCTGTACGTCTTGGACCACTTCGCGGTTGATCTGCAACATTTCCAGTTTTCTGAAACTTGTTAATAAGTTTTGCCACAGTGTCGTGTGTGATGTTCGTTCCATGTTGTCTGTTAAATAAACATTTTTTTATGGACAACCATTTTTATTTATATAATATGCTCTACATGGTTGCCATTGTTTTGAAAACACATTTCAATACGTGTTCCCCACTGTTGATGAACACGCATTAGCACAGTTGACGTTATGCTTGTAATGGCGTTGGTGATACGTTCCTTTAGATGATTTGTCTCGTATCTTTTCCTGATACACCATGGCCTTCAAGTGCCCCCAAAGATAGAAATCAAGGGGGGTGAGATCTGGGGATCTGGGGGTCTGGGGATCTGGGAGGCCCACACCATCACTTTACCGGCACCTTGCTTCTTCGTCGGACTCAGCCAGTTAGGGTTAGCATTACTCCAATAACGTATGTTTTGCTGATTAACCTCTCCATTGACGTAAAAATTTGCTTCATCAGTAAACAAGATCTTAGTTGAAAAGTTTGCATCCTCGTTCACTTTGGTTAATGCCCATTCACAGAATTCCATCCGTCTATCCGGGTCGTCTTCACTCAAATGCTGTGCCATATGCAATTTGTATGGATGCCATTTGTTTGCTTTCAAAATGCGCCTGATACTCGATCTGCTGACACCACTTTCTGCAGACAACCGTCGTGTACTTTTTCTGGGACTCCGTGTAAGCGCTGTAAGTATCGTAGCTGTTGTGTCTTCATCGGTGGCTGTACGTCTTGGACCACTTCGCGGTTGATCTGCAACATTTCCAGTTTTTCTGAAACTTGTTAATAAGTTTTGCCACAGTGTCGTGTGTGATGTTCGTTCCATGTTGTCTGTTAAATAAACATTTTTTATGGACAACCATTTTTATTTATATAATATGCTCTATATATGTCGTGTGTGATGTTCGTTCCATGTTGTCTGTTAAATAAACATTTTTTATGGACAACCATTTTTATTTATATAATATGCTCTACATGTTGCCATTGTTTTGAAACACATTTCAATACGTGTTCCCCACTGTTGATGAACACGCATTAGCACAGTTGACGTTTGCTTGTAATGGCGTTGGGCTACGTTCCTTTAGATGATTTGTCTCGTATCTTTTCCTGATACACCATGGCCTTCAAGTGCCCCCAAAGATAGAAATCAAGGGGGTGAGATCTGGGGATCTGGGAGGCACTCCACAGGACCACGCCGACCAATCCAAGTATCCGTAATGCTGATCCAAATACCGACGCACGTGAAGACCATAATGAGGTGGAGCTCCATCTTGCTGGAAGTAAACTGGAAGTTACCTTCCTCGTTTAACAGGGATGGGAAAATCTCTTCTTGCAACATGTTAAGATACCTTTCGGCATTAAGATTTCCACTGACAAAAATTGGTCCAATAATTCTGTCACCCCATATCCCGGCCCACACCATCACTTTACCGGCACCTTGCTTCTTCGTCGGACTCAGCCAGTTAGGGTTAGCATTACTCCAATAACGTATGTTTTGCTGATTAACCTCTCCATTGACGTAAAAATTTGCTTCATCAGTAAACAAGATCTTAGTTGAAAAGTTTGCATCCTCGTTCACTTTGGTTAATGCCCATTCACAGAATTCCATCCGTCTATCCGGGTCGTCTTCACTCAAATGCTGTGCCATATGCAATTTGTATGGATGCCATTTGTTTGCTTTCAAAATGCGCCTGATACTCGATCTGCTGACACCACTTTCTGCAGACAACCGTCGTGTACTTTTTCTGGGACTCCGTGTAAGCGCTGTAAGTATCGTAGCTGTTGTGTCTTCATCGGTGGCTGTACGTCTTGGACCACTTCGCGGTTGATCTGCAACATTTCCAGTTTTCTGAAACTTGTTAATAAGTTTTTGCCACAGTGTCGTGTGTGATGTTCGTTCCATGTTGTCTGTTAAAGTTCATTGCAACCATGCGACTGCTTCCCGACCCAGCCATCAGTATGATTTCAATTCGTTGCTCTTTCGTCAAACGCATATTCTTAGGGTATCTGAAACATAAAACAAACGTTTAATTTTCCTATGTATGGAAACTTACGGCCCACCCTGTATATATATATATATATATATATATATATATATATATATATACACACGAGTATATGTATATTTTTAAAGGCTTTGAAAAGTGTAATTTCTTGATGGAAGGGTAAATATTCGATTTAGCACATGACCTGGACTTTGGCATGAAAATTGTTTTTTCTGGTGTATTTCACTGTTTTGTGTGAATCTGACCTTCATTTTTGTGCAAATGAGCGGTTGTGGAGATATGACCCCCCCCCCCCCCCTTCCCCAAATCCTACGATTTTGAAGTCCCCGGAAGTGGGCAGGGATTTGAAGTAGAGGGAAATTGTGGGGTAAAAGAGGACGTGCTCCTAGCCATAGTGGCACTACCAAACCTAAAAAAAACAACCTAACCTAACCTAGGTATAACGCAGTGCTCCTAGCCCCCGGATCCCCCTGTGGGGATATTTGAAGGTCAGAAATGCACAAATAACTGAAATACACCAGAAAAACCAATTTTAATGCCAAAAACCTAATTAATAAAATGACGTTGTAATAGGAGAGGTCACAACTGGTACACGCAACGACCATGATGAATTTGAATTTGGAGATCAACGTCGTTCTTTTCCCGGAAAATGCATCTACGCATGCGCATGCAATTTATTTATTTACTTTAATCGATCCAAAAATTGTTTATATCTCCGTTAATATCAATTTGCACAAGAAATACCATAGAAGAAAATAGATTCAGATTAAATTCTACATAAGAAAAACCTATTGTCATCCCAAAGTCTACGTCATGTACTAAAACGAATATTAATCGTTGGAAGGAGCTCAGATGGAAAGCGCAATAAATTTTTCAATATTTTTTCAACCATTAATCTATATACAGGGTGACGCAAAAGTCGCGCACCATAGGCATTTTCGGTGTTGACTATAATATATTATATTTTTCGGAGCAAGTGTAGTTGACGTCCCCCTGTGGTGCCTAATGTAGTTTACATTCCCCTACATTAGCCTAGTGTAGTTTACGTTCCCCTACATTATCCTAGTGTAGTTTACGTTCCCGTACATTATCCTAGTGTAGTTTGCGTTCCCCAACTTTGTCCGCGTATACCTAATCAAATAAAACGTTAAAACTAACGAAAATGTTACGACTTAACCTAACAAATCGTCTATATATATATATATATATATGATCACCTGAAGATCAGGGCCCCCAACCTTCTTTAGTTAGTCTTATAAGGCTAACTAACGAAAATATCACGATTTAACCTAACCAATCGTCAAGGGCGTACAGTTGACCTAACAGTTGGTTAGATTAAGTCGTGATATTTTTGTTAGTTCGTATATTCGTATATTCGTAAAGTTAAGTTTATCCCCGTTTTGTTTTGTTCATTTTAGTATGTATTTGCAATCATTATCCTCGTTAATAATAATGTAACTCCGCAGTTAGTTAAATATTAAGTTTCCAAGACTCCAGTTTTTGTACCTAGGGCCAGATTTTCCAATAGGCAACATAGGCCATTGGCCTAGGGCCCACCAGTAACTGGGGGCCCACTGGGGACCTCCTACAATCCCGACACAAACAGTATCATTGACAAATTTGCCATAGAAAAAAGCAGGAAAAAGTCATTTTGAACTTCACATAGTTGTGCTTGCAAAATTTATTATGCTTCAGTTTCATTGTATTGTTCCATTATTCCTATGTGTAAGATGTACATGATATGGAACTTGATTTACTTTGATGTACTTGATATGGAACTAATTTGATTAAAAATTATTAATGTGTAATGTATTACATTATGTTGTAATTCTTATTGCAAAATTTATTATGCTTCAATTTGACTGTATTTTTTTCCATTATTCCTTTGTGTAAGAATAAGTTGTGCATGATATAAAACTAATTTGAATAAAATTAGTGATGTGTTACATTATGTTGTAATTCTTTTTTTTTTTACATTACAATATTACGATATATATATATATATATATAATATTTTTTTTGGGGGGGGGACACTGATAAGGTTTGGCCTAGGGCCCACAAGCAAGTAAATCCGGCCCTGTTTGTACCACCTAACCTAGTGTAACCTAAACTAGATGTAAGAGTCACCCTCATTGGCCCGAAGTATGAAGTGAGCGGAATCACCGAAATTTGGTGTCCCCGAAACTTAATATTAGCCCGCAGTTCATTTTATACAACTTTAATTATCCGCATTTTATTAACCCTTAATTCATAACCTAAGTAAAATATACCTTTGATATAGTTTACAATGGCTACGAAATAGGAGTTTACCTTTATTTCATAACTATGATATAGTTTATTCTGGTTACAAAATAAGAGCTAATTTAATATGCTTAATTTTATTAGCGTAAATAATTTTTATTAAGTTTTATTGCATTAAAGATGAACGTGTTATTTCGAAACGTTCGCAACAAAAAATGGAATGACAAGAGCTTTGGTTTTCCTTTTAGGGTCCGTTCACAATTATCAACATTTTCACAAGCGTACAAACCGTACGCTGTGGGGGGTGGGGGTTAAGGGCCGTTGTACGCTTTTAGAAATGCGAAAAATGTCGATCCAAACTGAACTGTTTGTGGACTCGGTATTAATATTATAGTGTGACAGTTTTGGATCGCATATTGTTAATACGTTTCCTTTATTCAATAGTGCTAAATTCCAATTTTTTTTTAAATTTCACTGTGAATATTAACTTGTATATCTTTAGTTTTTAATACAATACATTGTAAAAAGAAAATCAACATTTGTTTTTGTACACTTTTGGGGGGGGGGGGGGGGGAACTGGGGTCTTGAAAAAGTGTAACTCTTTGTACACTTGTGAAAATGTTAATGTTGATAATTGTGAATACAATATATATGGAGAGAGAGAGAGTTACAAGGAGTTACAAGGAAAAATCCCACAGAGAGAGAGAGAGAGAGAGAGAGAGAGGAGAGAGAGAGAGAGAGAGAGAGAGAGAGAGAGAGAGAGAGAGAGAGAGATAGAGAGAGAGGAAATAGACACCTTCGGTTTTTCTTAGTTTTTGATTTGATAACAAAAGTCAATAAATAATAACAGATCTATTGAATCACTATATTTGGAATCTTGTTGCTTTCCTCTCTGCATTAAGTAAAGCTGACACACGTTCTGGAATCCCATTGATCAGCTTTTGCCGTTTGTTCCTGAGGATAATCATCGTGGTGTCTACTTTTGTCAACCTTCTGTGTGTGTGTGTGTGTGTATATATATATATATATATAATATATATATATATAATTTGATACTTGTTTCACTGTGATATGTATTATGGATGACAATATAATTAGAATATTTTTAACTGGCATTAATTTAAGAAATAAAACATCGCCTTACCTTATTTATTTATATGTACAATTGTACATGAACTCCACTCAATTAATTAGGCTATTAATTAGTTCTTTCACCACATTTTTCCTTGAAGTAAATTAATTTTTAAATGTTAAGTAACTTGGACAATTATTTTCCACCCAACCCACCTTATACAGTACATATACAGGGCTATTCAAAATGATTCACCTGATTTCAAATGAGAATATTTTTTAATGTTACAAATACAGTGATTTGTGATACATCAACCAAAAGAAAAACTGTCCAAATTTTGTCTCTCACCTCATAAATGCTCTATGTGACTTCCCCTAGTTACACGAGCAACGTCGACACGATAGTCGAATTCCTCCCATACTCGCTCCAGCATGTTCGTTGTCACTGACTCTACGGCAGTAACAATGCGAGTTCGGAGCTCATCCAAAGATGTAGGCAACGGTGGCACGTACACAGTATCCTTAACGTACCCACAAAGGAAGAAGTCGCACGGTGTAAGATCCGGCGACCTAGGGGGCAACACACAAAACGCCTTCTGCTGTGCGGACGCCATTTTCACACTGTTTGTTGCTAGGCTAGGCCACGGCGTGACTTTGGAGCCCTCTCGCGGTGATCTTGTAAAACTCGGAGATTTCCTCTTTCATGTGGTGTATGCCCAGTTGATGCACGGTTGATAGGTACGGAAGTATTCTCAGTTGAAATCGGATGAATCAATTTGAATAGCCCTGTATCATACGCGGATCACCTGAAGATCAGGGCCCCCAGCCTTTTTTAGTTAGCTTTATAAGGCTAACTAACGAAAATATAACGACCTAATCTAACCAGTCGTCAAGGGCGTACAGTTGACCTAACGATTGGTTAGGTTAGGTCGTGATATTTTCGCTAGTTAGCCTTATAAGGCTAACTAAGGAAGGCTGGGGACCCTGATCTTCAGGTGATCCTAATATGCATATTATTGAAAACAAGAATAAGTTTAAAAAAAAAGAGAGATTTGGCAATTCAGCGCAGCATTTTGGACATTTAGCACAGAGCAAGTCGTCAGGCAGAAACGAATTTGCCTGACTTCGAACATTAAAAACTTGGTTATTCGGTGGATACAAAGTAATAAATCAATTAAAATACTAATTAACTTTACGTATAGTGAATATCCAAATGACTTTATAACATTATAAGTAAATCATAAGATTTACATCATAACATGTTTCAAAGAGAGACGTCAGGCTTAAAATTGTTTGCTTGACAAGACGTGGAATTGTGCATTTTTATGCGAGTTGTAAGGCTTTGTTATTTGAGAAGATGCATAATAATACAGTAATAATTAACCTTATGTACAGTCACAGTGTATATGCAAATAGCTATATAACCTTATTTATAAATCCTAACATGGTCATCATAACATGTTTTATAAAGTAAAGATATCTGACTCAAAATTTGTAGCCACATATCTTCCCTTTCTTCCCGCGTCTCTCTCCCTACCCTCACTGGGAAAATGGGTTTAGATTATAGATGGATGGATGGAAATTTTGGATCATATGAAGATCAGGGCCTCCAGCCTTCTTTAGTTAGCCTTATAAGGCTAACTAATGAAAATATCACGACTTAACCTAACCACTCGTCAAGGGCCTACAGTTGACCTAACGATTGGTTAGGTTAAGTCGTGATATTTTCGTTAGGTAGCCTTATAATGCCAACTAACGAAGGCTGGGGGCCCTGATCTTCAGGCGATCCGAAATTTTTAGCCTGACAACTTGACAAGAGATGGGATTGTGTATTTTTAGTTTCCGCCGCCACACACACACACACACATGCTGCAAACCCCAAGGAAAAAGAAAAACGATTCCAAGGCCTTTCGTGTATTCAGAGCTACACCTCGTCAGGAAATACACGAAAGGCCTTGGAATCGTTTTTCTTTTTCCTTGTGGGTTTGCAACATTCATTCATTTCACGTGTTTAATTGTGAAATTCATTCTATATATATATATATATATATATATATATATATATATAATATATATATATATATTGGCTAAATATTGTAAATATTAGGCTCAAATTAGCCAATAAATTTTGTTAGTTGGTTTAATTACTCAGCATGTCATCGTTTTTCCTTCTTTTCAACCAATATTTGATTTATTGTAATTACAGTCTTCTTGCATTTCACTGAAGTGAGTCATAAACCCCCACCCAAGTCTCTGTTAAAAGAAATGCATACGAAGGTCCTAATCAATAATTCATTATAAATTCGGGAGCAAGTGTAGTTTAACGCAAAAGGGGACACAAACTACACTAGGTCAAAGTTGGGGAACGTAAACAACACTAGGATCTTTAGGAGACATTTTATAAATGAATCCATCGGGTCACCTGAAGATCAGGGCCCCCAGCCTTCTTTAGTTAGCCTTATAAGGTTAACTAACGAAAATATCACGACTTAACCTAACCAGTCGTTGGGTCAACTGTACGCCCTTGACGAGTGGTTAGGTTAGGTCGTGATATTTTCGTTTGTTAGCCTTATAAAGCTAACTAAAGAAGGCTGGGGGCCCTGATCTTCAGGTGATTCAGTCCATCAAATAAAACATTAAAACTAACGAAAATATTACGACTTAACCTAATCAATCGTAATTTATATATATATAGACGATTGGTTAGGTTAAGTCGTAATATTTTCGTTAGTTTTGACGTTTTATTTGATTAGGTATACGCGGACAAAGTTGGGGAACGTAACCTACACTAGGATGATGTAGGGGAACGTAAACTACACTAGGCACCACAGGAGGACGTAAACTATACAATACACATGCTCCTTAGACAGTTCCACAGGATAAAATTTGTAAATAATTGATTTGCTAAGTTTTGTAAAAATCTGTAGTAGTCCGCCAAACCGAAAAGATCCGTTTGTAGCTAGCAGTCGTAGTTCAGTTGCTGTAACGCTGTGTCCCTAGGGTTGCCAGACGTCCCATATTTTACGGGACAGTCCCGCATTTGATCCAAAAATCCCGCGTCAAAATCCCGCGTTCAAAATGTCCAGCAAAAAATATTTTTTAAGCAAATTTTTTAGGGATGAATTGATTTAGAATTTCAGTATTATGTATAATAATTTCAATTTATTCACGATGTTTAATTGTTAAATATTATTGTAATAAAATTTTTCTAATTTTGTTTGTCGTAACCGTTGAAGAAATCGTTTCAATTTGAAAAGAAAATTTGGTCTTAAAAAAAACCTCAGAAATTTTTTTTGTCCCGCATGGGCATTTGAAAAATCTGGCAACCCTATTTGTCCCTATAATTCCCCATGTGTAGAAAAGGTACAGTAAAACTTTCATGTTTTTATTTGAATTAATGAAAAAAAATACAAACCTTTTTTTAAAGGGTCAGATTTTTTAAAAAATCCCCCGATATATCGAACGCCCTTATACAACGTTATTTTTAAATTCTTTCAGAAATAGTGTTAAATATTAATTTTTAAATGAGTCGAGCTGGAAGCCTTCTGAAGAATCTGAACGCTTTGTTAATAATGCTTTTAATACAAAAGGATTTAGTTAAGATGCGTAGATTTATTCATGAGAATTCAATTAATTATTTATCGGGTTCCAATATTTCCCAATTAATTAATTAATTGATCCGTCGTAATATGTTTACCTCTGAAATGGTTTAGCAGTCAAGTTATAACGCTGAAATTAAGTTTTCACTTCTTTAGTAAGTCATTAAGTTCTTAACTGTGCGAGGGTGCGATGCCAAGATAATAAGATTGATAGATAGATTTTCGTGCGAAGTAAATTTCAGTTGAAAATAAAGCTGAAAATCCTGTTTTTTTTTTGTTTTTTTTTAATAATAATAATAATAATAATAATAATAATAATAACTATAATTTATAGTTCTCGTCCAAATAAATTTCAGAGCAAAGAGTATATACCAAGAATGTAACCAGCTACATTTACACAATATGAAATTCCTTGGCTTTATATTTGGTTCAGGAATTTTCCTTTACATATTTTTAATACTAGTATATATATATATATATATATATATATATATATATACACACAACATATATATATATATATATATATAATATATATATGTATATGCCGGTTAAGTTAACTGAATGCTCGGTTAGGTCAACTGAATACCTGGTTAGGTTAACTGAATGCCCAGTTAGGTCAACTGTACGCCCTTGATGATTGGTAAGGTTAAGCCGTGATATTTTCGTCAGTTTTAACGAAAAACTCGCAACTTAACCTAACCAATCGTGAAGGGCATGCAGTTGACCTAACCGGGCATTCAATTAACCTTACCGGACATTATATCCCATAGAATGAATTGTTTGTTTTATTTGTCAAAACTGGGGGAGTATCTCCAGGTGGAGCGGACTGGTGTGGCGTATCTTCAGGCGGATCGGGCTAGGGAGGAGGGAAAGATCTTCAGGTGATCCCAGATCAGTTTTACACAATGATAATAGAGGGAACTAACATAGCCACTACGACTCGTATCGGTGTAACTTTAACCTAAAAATTTAACAAAAATAAAATAAATTTTCCCACCTGAAGATCAGGGCCCCGAGAGGAGGCTAGGGGCCCTGATCTTCAAGTGATTTAAACGTAGGAACGAAAGCTGTCTTTATTTTTTTTTTTAAAGAAGATGGATTAGAAAAAGGGCAGCACCTAAATATATTTCAAGTATTTGGCAAGCACTCAAGCTTGAAATGAGTTCAAAAGTTTATCAACGTTTTTTTCTTTTCCGTTACCGAAGGCATTCTCTCTCTCTCTCTCTCTCTGTGGAAAAGTCCATATTTACATGTTATCACATATGTCAGTAAATAGAATGATTTCTTCTTAATAAATACAAATTAATTCTAATGACTGCTCAGTTATCTCATTAGATGCCTGTACGGGTAGCATATCTTACATCCGAAACCCGTCCGTATCTGGAAAAACTTTACTCACTATAACACCATTTAAATTGCCCACAAAATTTTTTCATGTATCCGCTATTATCTTCGAGCATTTCAAATATGTTTACTCTATCAGTTTTATCCACACAGCAAATTAAAATCTAATCTGTACCTGCCAGGAACTGCGGGCGGTTCCGGCCCAACGCAAATGGCAGCGGGTAAATTTCTGGTATTGACAGTAAATTTATTTTTATAACATCATGATATCTTTTTTTTACATCTGTCTATGTATCTGTCTAGCAGTCTATCTCCATCTTTTTATCGATCTATCTATATACAGAGGGTTGACAAAAGTAAATAGACAACTTCAGTTTTTCTATAGATTTTGATTTGATAATAAAAGTTAATAAATAATAATAGAATTACTGAATCAGTATATTTAAAGTTGTGTTGCTTTCCTCTTTGCAGTATGTGAAGCTGATACACTTTCTGGTATTCCATTAATTAGCTTTGTCATTTGTTCTTGAGGACAGTCATCGTGGTGTCCGTTTACTTTGTCATCTCTCTCTCTCTCTCTCTCTCTCTCTCTCTCTCTCTCTCTCTCTCTCTCTCTCTCTCTCCCCGCTTATCGAGACTAATTGGGACCAAAGGCGGTGCAGATAATCGAAAATCCGGATAATTGGACATTATTAAAAAATCGTATGTTGCAATACCGTAAGATAGGTACATACAGTACGTGTATCTTGAACATATATTTTACAGTATTATTAATACAGTAGTCAAGAAAAATATACACACTTTTTTACCAATTTCACCTTTCTTTAACTTGTTCACAATGTCCACTTTGTCATTCAACGAAAGAACCACTCTTTTCCGTTTGGTAGGTAAACATTTTTACTCCAACAAAGAGCAACTTTGATTTAAAAAATATAAACGCACGATTTTCATTTTTAAGGAAACACAGAGTACTGTCGTACTCAATACAATGTATATGCAGACTAATGCCCCTTCTGATAACCATAAAGGTGTAATGGGGCGTGCTCTACCCAGGGTTGGCATGATTGGGTCCAATGTTTTTTTTCGAAAAAGCCCAGTCTGAAAAAACCCTATACAGTTTGGGTTTTTTCAATATTTTGCAAATTCTAATAGTACTTGGAAACCTTTTTTAGTACTTTCAAATCAAGATATATGTTCTACCTTGGATGTCAGCTCTAATCCACAGTGATTACACTTTACTTTGCTCGAGTTTTTCTATTCGGGACACTTCAAGCCACTCACTCGCTTGCTTGCGACCACTACCTGGTAACCTAGGCATTTTAATACAATATTGGATACGACTTCTGTGATTAAATTTCTGTGTGAGGAAAAATATGATAGAAGTAAACTAATTACATTGATTTTGAAAACTGCATTGCAAACACAATTTAGTTTCTTTCTCCAGAAGCAAACACAACCAACACTACCGGTCAGAGTCAGACACAATAGTGACACTTAGCAACTCTGAGAGTCTGAGGAGTGAGGACTGAGGTAGACTCCAAATGTGCGTATTGCATACAGCATACTCATTACATACGTGTTCCATATGCGTTTGGTTCAAGGTTGTCTAGCAAATTAAGTATTGTACAACCAGTCATAATTTTGATTTTGTTATCTATTTTGATGGCTGTTAATGGTGATTCTTTATATTATCCTTTAATTTTAGGGAAAGTGGAAGCAGGAATACAATACAAGATCGTAAAGATGTATACATTTACGATTTGTCAACAATATTATGAAAAACCCCAACTGGGCTGGGTTTTTTGTTTTCTTTGGGAAAAAAACTGAAAAAACACATGTGGGTTGGGTTTTTTCTAAAAAACCCAAAATTTGGCCAACCCTGGCTCTACCCTTTCATACGAAATGATCCAAACATGTTCAGACACGTTTAACATTTGAGTAGTTGTCAGCGAAAATGTTTTTACGATTTTTTTTTATTTTCAAAAGGGGCCATTCAAGGGGGGAGGTAGGCCAGGTGTTACATGGGGGTGGGGTGTCACCTCAAGTGTTACATAACACTTTATCACCACAAATACAGGGTGGGGCACGGGAACCAAGTGTTTTTGGAATAATCAGGAAAATGATATTTATTTTTGTAAAGAAAATATATTGGTAGAACAACATTCGTAAGAACATAGCATTTCATGTCATAATAATCATGTACCGAAAATTATATCTGGCATATGATGTCCTTGGCCGTCGACGCATTGTTGAAGGCGTTTACGAAAATTGGCCTCCACTCTTCCCAGCAGGTCTCTGTTGATTTGGATGATTGTTGACGGATCGCTTCCTTCAATGCATCTAATGTACGGGGCTTGTCCTCGTAGACACGTGACTTGAGGTACCCCCATAGAAAGAAGTCACATGTGGACAAGTCAGGGGACCGAGGGGGCCATGCAATGTCACCAAATCTCGAAATGAGATGGTTGGGAAACAGGGGCGAAGAACAGCCATTGACGCTCTGGCGGTGTGTGGCGTGGCCCCATCTTGCTGAAACCACAAATGTCGACGAGCAATACGCCTTCTTCGTAACTCAGGGATGAAAAAGGTGTTCACCATCTCAATGTAACGCCCAGATGTTATGGTAACGGTAACCCCATTTTGTTCGAAGAAATAGGGACCGATGACGCCAAACTTTCCCACCGCGCACCAAACTGTAACCTTAGGGCTATGCAGCGGTTTTTCATGGAGTTGTCGCGGATTTTCAGCAGCCCAATACCGACAGTTTTGATTGTTGACGGCCCCATTAAAGTGGAAATGGGCTTCATCACTCATTACCACCATCATGTTTTCATTCTGCTCATAAAGTGCAAGCATTTCCTGTGCAAAATTCAGTCGTTGGGGGCAATCGTTTACATTCAATTCCTGCACCATCGCTAACTTGTATGGGTGAAAATGTAATTCTTCATGCAAAATCCGTCTAACAGTACGATTGCTGATTCCGAGTGCAGCTGAATGTCTCCGAGCAGAGCGGCCTGGGCTTTGCAACATCGCTTGTCTGACCCTTTCAACGTTCTCTGGAGTACGCACAGTGCGTTGCGGCCCCTTCGGTTTTGTTTTCATTATTGAGCCTCCTGTTCGAAGATTGTTAACCCAACGTAAGATTGTGTCACGAGCGGGAACAGAGTCATTTCGATGAATGTTGAATCTGCGGCGAAACGCACGCTGAACTGCTGTCACTGACTCGCCACTCCTAACAAAATGATCATACGCGAACATGCGGTGTTCTAACGTCCACTGCTCCATGATGGCACCTGAAAGATAAAGGTGAGTGTTAGTTAAAGTTAAATGCTATGAACCCAGGAATGGAATGCTACCTACCGCACGCCCCTCCCATTCCTAATGGCCGATTACTAGCTATTCAAAAAACACTTGATTCCCGTGCCCCACCCGTTACATAAAACTGGGAAATGACAAGATACATAATTTCAGCACGTGTCTTGTATATAATATAAGGTGAGAGTAATAAATTGTTATGATGCATAAAACGGTGTTTTGAGTAAGTGATGAGCAACAAGATTTTGGGGAAAGAGAAGTAACCAATTTATTGAAAACAACATTTTACAGGGCAATGTGAGGGAGGGGGTTAGTGCTGGTGTTACATAATTTTTTAGGTAATAATATTAAGGTCGCACGGGTACGTTCTTTCCTTTTCGGTTTCTGAGGAATTTTAGTATCGACGATCTGATGATGTACTTTAAGGACAGGGAGAGAAAAGTTTCTCACTCTGAACTTTATTCTAAGTAAATTTTGAGCTCTTGAATAATAAAAGTTAGTTTGGTTTTAACTTTTTTCTAAGTTTTTCGAGAAGTGAATAAGGGAGAGAATTGTTCTTACTGTTTTCTCTCTTCTTTCGGATCTCTTCTGTTGCCCCTAAATCTTGTCAAGC
This sequence comes from Bathynomus jamesi, assembly GCA_023014485.1. Taxonomy (NCBI): domain Eukaryota; kingdom Metazoa; phylum Arthropoda; class Malacostraca; order Isopoda; family Cirolanidae; genus Bathynomus; species Bathynomus jamesi. Next base: position 252,408 of record JAJOZX010004474.1, read on the forward strand.
TATATGGGCTTTTATAGGTACATGGGGTAAAGGGTTTTACATAAGTTGGGGGGGGGGGGACCTAAATGGATATTCTGTTTTATAAACATTTATTTGGAAAAATCTGGTCTACCTAACTGTGTTCGTAATTGTGTATTGTGCATGTCCTTCGTGGTGGCGGAGAGGACCTACAATTTTACGCGAGTTCCGAACCACAAACACCTTCATTTTACTACCTTAAACAATACCTAATCTATCAACATATGCGTCTAATCGATTTTTAAACATGTTTATAGACGTGCTACTAATTACTTCTACCGGCAAACTATTCCACCTATTTACTATTCTATGCGTAAAAAAGTTTTTGGCAAATGCTGTCTCGAATCTTCTACTTGTCAACTAACACCCGTTATTTCTAGTCCTATTATATTGAAAAGTATTTCGAAAAAGCTATCTCTATCTACGTTATCGAACCCATTCATAATTTTAAAAACCTGGATGAGATCACCCCTCAGCCTCCTAGTCTCGAGTGTAGTCAATTTTAACTCCTTAAGCCCATCCTCGTACAACTTCGACCTAAGTGACGGAATCATCTTAGTTGCTCGTCTTTGAACTCTCGATTTTGTCTATATCTTTTCGCCTGGGGTGGGCTGATTGTATTAAATTTTAATTATTCAAACAGTTTTATTTTTCGTCGTATCCCCCAGTATAGAAAAGAAAGCAGCCATGAAAATCTTAAGCTTCACAAATCTTGACACAATGTGAAGCTTAAGATTTTCATGACTCAGTTCTTTTTCCTTTCTAACCATGTAGTAATTACCATATTTAAAAAATCAGCTTTTTTTAGAGACCCAAAAGTTCACCGTCACACAGACACACACAACTTGCCTTTATGATCGTCATGATCGTACTGGGGGTAACGGGGGTGGACTCATCACTTACATACGTAAAAGCATTAGCTACACTGATGCTACCCAAAACATTACAAACACAATCCAAGCAGATAACACGATAGAAATACAGGCAGTTAACATTAAGACACGCGCAAAACACAACACCACACTAATCAACATTTACATCCCACCAGATAGTTCACCTCAGGTGCCAGCCAATTACAATCCACAGTTACACAATCTGGCCTCTCTCACTAATGTCATCTTAGGAGGAGACTTCAACGCCAAAGACACTAGTTGGTACCTGCACAACCAAAACAACACCAGAGGCGCCAACATAGCCACACAACTTGACAACTAAACAGCCTCTTCATTCTTAACAATACAGAATAATATACACACATACCACATCAAGCAGGATACTCAAACTCCTCCCCAGACATACCGTTCTGTTCCCCCTCACTAGCAACACATACACAATAGAGAACAGAAAAACAACTGTCATCAGACCACCTGCCCATCATCATTACAACACGCTCTACACTCTGCCCCAACAGCCTTAGGCACACTTACAGAAATTACAAGAAAGCTGATTGGGAACAGTTCAAAATACAGACTGAGGAACAATTCACCACATTAAACAGCACACCCATCATAAACATCAATACAACACTCAAGACATTTAATCAGATCATCAATAATGCAAACAAATACATACCGAAGGGCAACATTAGGAAATACAACCCAAATTACACTAGAGAAATAGCCCACCTCATAAGGCAACGTAACAACCTCAAATATAACACACAAACACCACACACAGAAGCCATAAAACAACAGATACAACAGCTCAACACAGAAATAAACAAAAAACTCAAAGAAAAACAAACAGAAACATTCAGGGAATTCATAATAACACTAAACCACTCCACAGATACATCCAGGCTATACAAGACTATAAACAGCATTACCCACTCTAACAGCGGCATTCACACCTCACACGCGGCTATCTGTCGCAGCCAGAATAATATCCCAACATACAAACAACAAGCTAACATTCTATTTAATCACTACGCAAAGATAAGTCACTTAAACAGAGACAACAACCAGAAACACGCAGACAGACAAACAGCCAGACACAAGAAAACCTACAGACTCGACACGACCATTACACCCTTCAATACAGACCAGACCACCAAGATCATCAAAAACATTAAAAATTCGAAGGCTACTGGACCAGACAACATATCTAACATACACCTTAAACACTTGGGCCCACAAGGAATACTAGCTCTCACAAATATCAGCATATATTCATACCAACACTGTATTATTCCTGATATATGGAAACAAGGTAAAATTATTACACTACTCAAACCAAACAAAAATCCAACAGAACCAGCTTCCTATAGACCCATTACTTTACTATGCACACCTTCCAAAGTAACAGAAAGACTAATCTTACAAATCACCAACCCACACATTCCACTATCGCCTACTCAACATGGATTCAGATCTCACCACTCAACCACGACATTACTCACTAACCTCACGCAGCACATCATGGATGGCATCAACTCCAGACGACCAGCTCAACGTACACTATTATCAACAATAGACATTAGTAAAGCATTTGATGCTATCCCACGCTTCCCTCTCATAAACAAAATACTCAACACAAACATGCACAATAACACCAAATGGTGGCTGAGCAACTATCTTTCAGGAAGATACATGTCACATTTAATGGCAAGTCATCCAAAAACAAGCTTTTTCCGAACGGGGTCCCTCAAGGCTCTGTTCTCTCACCAACACTCTTCAACTTATACATGCATGACATTCCAACACCCATAGATAACAAGCTTACCTTATCATCATATGCAGATGACATCACTCTAACATCCACCCACAACAACATCGACACCGCTACAAATAACCTACAAACATACATAAACAGTATACAAGACTGGCTCACACACAATAGACCAAAGTAGCGCCCACAAAATCAACCATCACCTTGCTTACAAGCAACACAAAAGAACACCAGGTAATTCCTCAGCTTACACTAAACAACATCAACATTCCACACACTCACAGGACCAAAATACTTGGGGTCACATACAACACATCATTATCTTTTGCAAACCACATTCAGGACATTAAAAACAAATGTACGTCAAGACTTAACACGCTTAGGGTACTAATAGGCACAAACTTTGGACACCAGCAGGAAACAACATCACTCATATACAAACAATATATTCGCTCAGTTATGGACTATGCTAGCCATGCTGGGCACCCATTATCTCAAACACACACATAAACACCTTACAGACAATACAAAACAACGCACTTCGTATCATTACAGGATGCACTCAAACAAACACCAATAGAACACCTGCACACAGAAACAAAAATACTGAAAGTTAGGGAACATTTAGACATGAGGGGAACACAATTCATGGCAGCAGCGACAACTAACCCACAACACCCTTGCCACTACATGTACAATCATGCACCAACACCTCGCACCATTAAGGTAACACCAGAGAGACATTATAACCAAATACTCCATTCCATACCACGCCCCACAGACATCACACAGTACAGAAAACACACACACACACACCTAACCCACAAAGCACTGACGCGACTCGGTCCGAATGCGGTCCTAGGTGCGAAGCCGCCACCCATTAACAGGTCAGAGATCAGCCTGAGCAGATCGGATCGAGTTAACTTAGCACGATTCCGATGTGGACATCACCCCAACTTACGGACATATAAACACAGACTAGACAACTCCATAGACGACACCTGCCACCTGTGCCAGGGGACACCACAAACAATTGAACACATTATGACAGACTGTGCCGCTCTAGCACAACAACGAACACAAGACAACATCACTAGTGCGCTGAACCTCTGGTCCACTCCGGAGAGGGCGATCGGTTACCTGCGTGCCGCCGGCTTGCTCGATGAGGGTGGGCTGATCGGCTAAACAACAACAACAACAACAACTTGCCTTTGTAAAGGCAAGTTGTGTGTGTCGGTGAACTTTTGGGTCTCTAAAAAAAGCTGAATTTTTTAAATATGGTAATTACTACATGGTTAGAAAGGAAAAAGAACTTAGTCATGAAAATCTTAAGCTTCACATTGTGTCAAGATATATATATATATATAAGGAGAGAGAGAGGTTTGAGAAAAGTAAATAATTAAATACACACTTAGTTTTTTGATAGTTCTTGATCAATAATAATATTTTCGACGGTCGAACAACTGTGAACTTTGTTACTTATGGCCGCCCAAACCACTGGCCAGATTTGGATGAGACGTGAGAGATAGGGGTAACTGAGGCCGGGGAAGAACATAGGCTGTGTGGCGTCGGCCTCCGAGGTCATATATATATATATATATATATATAAACTTATATACACACACACACACACACAGTATGTAGAAACCTACGGTAAAATTATTGAATGCCCGGTTAGGTCAACTGTATGCACTTGATGAATGGTTAGGTTAAGTCGTGATATTTTCGTTAAAACTAACGAAAATATCACGACTTAACCTAACCAATCGTCAAGGGCGTACAATTAACCTAACCGGGCACTCAGTTGACCTAACCGGACATCAGTTGACCTAACCAGGCATTCAATTAACCTAACCAGTTGGTTAATTTTTACATTCACATCTCATTCTAAAGTTGCATAAAATTAATCGAAACCTACGGGAAAATTACTGAATGGTCCGGTTCGGTTAATTGAGTAGTACGGCGGGATATTTTTGCTACACGCACGAAGGCCGGGTTCTCTGCTTTCAACTTCCACCCGGGCAACGCCCAGTCGCTCCGCATTTGATAATAAACGTCAATAAATAATAACAAATTCATTAAATCAGTACATTTACAATCGTGTTCCTTTCCCGTTTCTATTATATAAAGCTGACACACGTTGTGACATTCCATTGACGAGCTTTGTCATTTGTTCTTCAGGATGATCATCGTGGTGTCTACTTTTGCTAGCCCTATATATATATATATATATATATATATATATATATATATATATATAATATATATATATATATATATATATAAATCGGCTGTTGATTGATGGCATGGAAAATTCAGTTTGATAATGAACAAAAACACCAGAGAAAAAAATGAACATTCTTCAAACTTTAATTGATACTGACTTTTCGGAATGTCCTCATTCCATCTTCAGAGCTAAAATAATAAGACTAATTTTAAATACAAAATAAGTTCGATTAATGATGAGTTTAAAATAACAAAATTAAAATTATAAAAAGGTGGATAATAAAAATTCAAATGTAAAAAAAAAATTAAAAAAAATTAAATGTAAAAATTCGTATGTAAAAGCATAAAAACAAAACAAAAAAAAGGAAAGGAAAAATAGGTAAATAAATGCTTTAATTAAAACACAACAGATCTAACGATGATTCGTCAGAATTGAAGTCTGGTTTTAACTTATAAATTAATAATAACGATTCCCTAATTTTAAGCTTAAGGTCAGAGTTCCCAGCAGCAAGGTATGGTGAAATTTTACTATGAAATTGGATGGTTATTCTTAGTGTTGTACCGATTCCAAAATTTAGCCAATGTCGATTCTTTGCCTATATTTTAAAAAGTCAATTTCCTTCATAAATTTTACTAATCTAATGTGAAAACTTTCAATTTTCATATTTTTACATTTCAAATTTGTTTATTCCTTAGCTCACTCCGTAGTATACAGTATAACGTTGCCACTCATAAAAAACAAAATTTTCAAGACATACATGAGATTTTTTTCTGGATGGATAAAAATTTTTGAAGGTACTGCTAATCTGCTACTGTATGATTATTTTCACTAGAACTTTAAATTAAAATAAAAACCAGGCTGCAATACACAGTCATACTGATTGTTTTGTCGAGTTGATTTTTCAAGATCAGTCAAATTTTTCAAGGAGTGGCAACGTTGACACAGTACCAGAATTTGTTATTCATATACCACAGTTAAAATGATATTAAATAGTTTTATTACTCAGTAAAATGATAAAATAATTTTATTTTAGTTATATAAATTGTATACCGATATTTAAAGTAATTGTTTTTCCTTATGTTGTATTTTCTTTCTTCAACATTGTAAACAACAACAAAATTTTTCATTGAAATTTCAAGACCCTGGTGGCCAATTTGAATAAAACAAATGGATATGCAATTTGAATTTAGATTTTAAAATTGTTAAAATACTTAAAATAAAGTCAACGTAATAAGATGGTTTAGTATATATATATATATATATGTTAACATGGAAATTATATAAATTATGAAGCAATTTTAAGGATCACCATAAGATCAGGGTCCCCAGCCCTCTTTAGTTAGCTTTATAAGGCTAACTAACGAAAATATCACGACCTAACCTAACCAGTCGTCAAGGGCGCACAGTTGACCTAACGATTGGTTAGGTCGTGATATTTTCGTTAGTCAGCCTTATAAGGCTAACTAAAGAAGGCTGGGGGCCCTGATCTTCAGGTGATCCCATTTTAATATAGAGTAGAAGATTATAATAATTAAACATTAGCTAGTTAGGGAAAATGTAAATTTATGGACAACTGAACTTATTAAGCTTTGCCTTTTTCGTGAATGTAAAATATTTTCATATAATTACACTTCGAATTGAGTATAAATTATAATAAATAGTGTTTTGTATGGGCAATTTTTTTATAAATATAGATTTTGTTTTGTAATGAAAATTTAAAAATTTGAAATAATCCGTTAGAGAATCGGCTAAATTTGGCCGATGCCGATTCTGCCGATGCCGATGGCAATTAATCGGTACACCACTAATTATTATGTGCATGGATGCGTATGTAAAAGTTAGGTGGTTCGCAAAGAGGTAAATTTGTACGGACAGATTTACCGAGATGTTCTAAATACAAGATTTTTGGTGTCTTTTGGTTTTACCTATATATGACTCCGAAATTAAATTTCGTTTAAATTTAAAGGAATAAAAGAAGAAAAAGTTCGTAGTAAGACTAGTGAATGCGGGCTTTCGATAAACAGAAGTTTCAAATGAGGAATTAGTTTTTGTTATTTTTATGTATGTCCAGAAAGGACAAAGAATTGTTGGGTTCAGTTTCAGAAATAAATTTAATATTAAGGTGCTTGAAATTAACATAAGTAGGAAACAAAGGGATATGGTCTGGTGATTTGAACAGGAGAAAAGTGTTATCAACATATCTTCTATAAAAAACTGTTTTGAAATTGGAAGGACAGTCGTTCAGCCATTTGGTTTCGTGACAGCAAAGAAACGCGTTGGCTAAGGTGGGACCAATGGGCAGACCTATTTGAACGCCTTCAGTCTGTTTGAAATGTTTATCATTAATTAAATATAAATGTAAGGTCTTCCACAGAAAATTTTAGCAGTTCTTTCAGGTGACCTCTATTAAAACTGTATCAGTATTACTATAAAAGTTATCAATAGTTTCTGCAATAGGTACATTGGTTATATATATATATATATATATATATATATATATATATTATATATATATATATATATCAGTGGCGTGCGGTCGATGAAAGCAAGGGAACTTCCCTATTCAAAGAAAGAAGAAAATGCTGTATTATACTTTAAAGTTTAAACAGTTCAATATGTGTTAATAATTTGTACAAAATCATTTTATTATACTATTTATAGCATTTGATTGGTAATCAGGTGGATACATAGTATATACATTGGTTGCCGTTCGTGCAAAAACCTTTAAGAAAGCCGACGCAAAAAATCTCGAGTTGGACAACAATTGACGAAATGCATCCTTCTTCCCAATGATTTTCGCTTTTTTTTTACTGTTACAAATTGTTTCTTTCCATTCTAAAAACTCATTTAATGTTTAATAATGTAGTATTTATTGAATAAAACAAGTTTCATATATAGTTTTTCTACTAAAAAATTCCATGGCCATGTTAAGCGAAAAAGAATATATATTTATCGTTATTTATCCTTCCCTATGTCAAAAAGGAAGCAATTTAGAAATCGCTGTCCAGATCTTATAGTTAATTTTCTTGAAATATCTGGCAACTTTTCGTGCTGTCTGCTGTCATTCTCTCATTTAAAGCGAATACATAACTACGCTAGAAATGCGCAAGGGGAAGAAAGGCTTGCAAGTTTAGCTTTAATCTCAATTGAGAAAAAGCTTCTTTAGGATATGAAAACCGATGCCTTTTACGAAGAAATAATAGATATATTTAATAAAAAAGAAAGAAGAATAGAATTAACTTATAAGTAAAGTAAGTAGATGATTATATGTGTTTTGTTTTTATTATATACGAGTATTTTAAAGTTTTATTTTTATTTTATATAATCTTTGTTGTTTTTGCTTGAATTGCTTCCCTTGACGAAAAATCACCGCACGCCACTGATATATATATATATATATATATATATATATATAACGTAAAGAACGACGCTTTGTATAGGAGAATTATCCGCGCAAGATGAGAGCGAAAGAACGAAACAAATGAAAAAATGAGGTAACCACCCGGGATCTTCCGATTGCCGGTCAGATATGATAACCATTACACCACGGGCCTCACTCAAACAAATGTCGTAATTCCTCTACATACGCGCAGAAACCAATGCCCAAAGGGGCACCTCCAGCATGCCGTAACATTATATACATTATAACTGCAAACACGCAGTATAATTAACGTAAAGAACGACGCTTTGTATAGGAGAATTATCCGCGCAAGATGAGAGCGAAAGAACGAAACATGAAAAAATGAGGTAACCACCCGGGAATCGAACCCGGGATCTTCCGATTGCCGGTCAGATATGATAACCATTACACCACGGGCCTCACTCAAACAAATGTCGTAATTCTCTACAGACGCGCAGAAACCAATGCCCCAAAGGGGCACCTCCCGCATGCCGTAACATTATATACATTATAACTGCAAACACGCAGTTTCTGCGCGTATGTAGAGGAATTACGACATTTGTTTGAGTGAGGCCCGTGGTGTAATGGTTATCATATCTTACCGGCAATCGGAAGATCCTGGGTTCGATTCCCGGGTGGTTACCTCATTTTTTCATGTTTCGTTCTTTCACTCATCTTGCGCGGATAATTCTCCTATACAAAGCGTCGTTCTTTACGTTAATTATACTGCGTGTTTGCAGTTATAATGTATATAATGTTACGGCATGCGGGAGGTGCCCCTTTGGGGCATTGGTTTCTGCGCGTATGTAGAGGAATTACGTCATTTGTTTGAGTGAGGCCCGTGGTGTAATGGTTATCATATCTGACCGCAATCGGAAGATCCCGGGTTCGATTCCCGGGTGGTTACCTCATTTTTTCATTTGTTTCGTTCTTTCGCTCTCATCTTGCGCGGATAATTCTCCTATACAAAGCGTCGTTCTTTACGTTAATTATACTGCGTATTTGCAGTTATAATGTATATAATGTTACGGCATGCGGAGGTGCCCCTTTGGGGCATTGGTTTCTGCGCGTATGTAGAGGAATTACGACATTTGTTTGAGTGAGGCCCGTGGTGTAATGGTTATCATATCTGACCGGCAATCGGAAGATCCCGGGTTCGATTCCCGGGTGGTTACCTCATTTTTTCATGTTTCGTTCTTTCGCTCTCATCTTGCGCGGGTAATTCTCCTATACAAAGCGTCGTTCTTTACGTTAATTATACTGCGTGTTTGCAGTTATATAATATATATATATATATATATATATATATATATATATATATATATATAATTTAGGGTGTGCCTAAATTGCAACTTCAAAATTTTGTAACGACCAGGATGTAATTTTTTTGTATTCAGTGCAAAAACATAATGTACAAAATCTTATCAAAATTGAACAGTATTTAGGACTTGCTCAAAGATGTTGAACTTTAAATATATTTACCTTTAATTAACGTAAACATTTACTTCCAATTAACATAAAAATTTACCTTTAATTAACATAAACATTTACTTTCAATTACATAAAAATTTACCTTTAATTTTATTTACCTTTAATTAACATAAACATTTACTTTCAATTAACGTAAAAATTTACCTTTAATTAACATAAACATTTACTTTCAATTACATAAAAATTTACCTTTAATTTTATTTACCTTTAATTAACTTAAACATTTACTTTCAATTAACATAAAAATTTACCTTTAATTTTATTTACCTTTAATTAACAAACATTTACTTTCAATAACATTAACACTTAGCTTTAATCAACATTTTTGACAGCCTCATCAAACTTCTTTCGATGATACTCAACCACTTGAAGAAGGAACTGTTTCTGTTCCTCGTCACGAGTAAGGCTTTCATTGAAGGATTGCATGAGAGCAACTCCTCGTTCTGCCAAATCATGTTACTCTAAGAGATGACACAATTGCTTGAGCTTCATTGTAGGTTGCATCACTGGACCAGTCTGCGGGGTCTTTACCGAGAAAGGTTTCATCAATTCCCAAAATACTAAAGAAGTTTTTAGTTGATTTTGTCACAAAGTCAGCCAATGAACATGAAGAAAAATTTTGTATAGGGGGAATCCTCTTTGGAGGCTCTTCGGAACCTTGTTGCACTCTCATGTTATAAATCATGTTTCTCTTCTCTTCATGGGATACTTTATTGTCAAAAAAACTTATTATATTTCTACCTCGTGGTGTACGGACGTTTTGTATCCGCTCTGTGTAATATCGAAATAACTAGTGTTTATAAGTTCAGCCGTAAATTCTATCTTATACCAGTGTGTGTATTTAATACCAGTGAATTCGCGATAATAAATTATTAAATGAAAGCCGGTGGCATATAGCTTGCACAACGAAGAAACATCAAATTGAAATATAAATTTAAAACACTTCGAACGGAAAAACAGCTCTGAGATTGTACACTAGGCCTAAGAGGGAAAAAGGTCAGTGCCATAAAAACGAAGGTCGAGTGATCGAAAGAAATTTGAGAAGCGAGGAAAAAAAAAAAAAAGGAAAATAAAGGAGGAAATAAAGAGGAAAATAAAGGAGAAAATGGCCAAACATTCGAAGAAATGTGTAAATTGCGGAAAAATCAGAAAACTGAATAAAGCCGGATTATGTGTAATGGAATGTGCCGCATATCAACTTTGCGATTGCAAAAACGAAGCAGACCAGACCTCGGGGTTAAACTGCATTTTGTGCAATACCTTTAAGCACTACGAATGCATGAACTTAGATAGAAAAGACAGGAAAATGGTAAATAGAATAAATAACAAAATCATAGGACTTTGTGGTTTCTTATGCGTCAAATGCATGGAAAACAATAGAAAATTAGTACAGAGGGGAACACAAAATGTTGAAATAGAAGAATTAAGTACAGCAGCTCTACCGACAGAAAAACATGAAACAGAAAACGCCTACACAACCGAGAAGGAAAAAGAAAAAGAAAACACACTACAGGGAGGGGCGAAAGCAGCCTCAGAAAAAGAGGTACCCACGGCAGAAGAGGGAGATACGAAATACACACCAAAGAAAACAACCCCACTGAGTAGGGAAGAAGTGGTGGCGAAGCAGAAGAAGGAAATCGAATCACATAAAACACAGAGGGAATTTAAACGACGGGCCATATGCGAATATTATAAAATAGGTGCGTGCAAATATGGCTCAAACTGCATATACAATCACCCTACAAAATGCTTCTATATGATGAGGAATGGGAAGTGCAAGTACGGACCAAACTGCAACTTTTTTCACCCTCGTATGTGCAGACAGTCAATTACTGAGAAAAAATGCCTGAACATAGAGTGCCCGCTTTTTCACATAAAGGGTACGCAAAGAATAGAACGGGAAAGAACAGATCATATTCGACATAGAAGAAATAGCAAGAGTAATGAAACATATTTTTTAGAAGAAAGACATAGAAGAAATAGCAAGAGTAATGAAACATATTTTTTAGAAGAAATGAGAATAATAAAAGCTCAGCTTGCCCTTCTAACAAGGAGAGACAGAACGCCGCAAACATATGCACCACAACATTACGCACATCACCCCCCTATTCAACACCACCCACCAATAATACAACAACAACAGTGGTATCACGGGCCGCAACCCCAATACTCCCAAATGCAGCGGCCCAACCAATAACACCAAACAGGAACCGACATCGACCAGGAAACGACCATCATTTAAGAAAATCGAACACGAAGATTAGAAGAAACCCGGTAAATGTATTATACACAAATATACAAGGCCTCTATACGGACCATGCAGACTGCAAATTACAATACTTGCAAAATTTAGCTACGGAAACCAGCATAGATATCATATGCCTAACGGAAACACACTTACATAAGTGCGAAAAAGGCTGTGAAAACTGCATCGAGAATACTGAAATAGCATTGCTGGACTACAACATATACAGAGCAGATAGAGTGGCTAGACGAGGAGGAGGGTGTTGTATCTACGTGAAAAACACTTACACATGTGAAGTGAGGGTAAAGAAATCAAACAGCACAGTTGAAGTTATTATATTAGAAGTAAAAGAACTGAACCTAACCATTATGAACATCTACAGACCACCAAACACCACAAAAAGTGAATTCCAATTTGCTACAAATGAAATAGAAAACATATTAAAATTACTTGAAACTCCAGCAACAAATATTCTAATTTTCGGAGATTTTAATTTCCCATTCATATCATGGAAGAAAAATGACGAAGTTATATATGTTGAGAAGTTTCATGGCAACATTACTAAAGATGACAGAACCCAAGCAACAATGCTTTTAGATATTATGGAACATTACGCCCTTACCCTAGAAATCTGTGAAGCCACGAGAAAGGAGAACGTTTTGGATTTAATGTGGACAAATAACAACGAGATAATAATAAATAAAAAAGTAACGCACACAAAGTTCTCCGACCATAACCTCATCGATATACAATTGAAGTTAGCACCTAGAGGTCCGAAAACGCATCCCAGAGAGGCAGATGGAATATTTGAAGGCTTAAACATAAATTCAAAGAAAGTAAATTGGGAAAACGTAAATAAAGATTTAAAGGAGGTAAATTGGGAATTGCTACTACACGAGAAGACTCCACAAGAAATACTATGTATAATAGAGACGGAAACCAAACCTATAATACTGAAACATATTCCAGAGAGACAGGAAAGAAAACGTAGCAAGCTCGAGAGGAAAATCAGGACTCTATTCAGGCAACGAAGACAAACCGTAAAACATCTCCACAGATGCAGAACTGATGCAAAGAGACTCAAACTAGAGAGGAAACTTGGCGAAATAGAAATGGACCTAAAGCAAACATTCATACATAAGACAAACGAGGAGGAAAACAAGGTAGCAGAAAACATAAAAAATAACCCAAAATACTTCTACACTTTTGCGAAAAGGAAAATGCAGTGTAAAGAGAGTATTGGACCGTTGATAGACGGGGAGGCCGAATACACAAATGACCCGAAAGAAATAAGTGAACTGCTTAGGGAACAATTTAAATCTGTGTTTAGCACCCCTAAGTCCGAGATGGAAGTGGAAAACCCAGACGAGTTTTTCGACATTGAAACGGATCAACCAAGAACAAATCCCGGCACAAACCTATTAATGGACTTCGAGTTCACGGAAGGAGATGTAATTACGGCCTTATCACAGATGCGAGACAATTCAGCGCCAGGGCCAGACACATGGAGTGCCACATTTCTGAAGAAATGCAAAGAGAGTATTGCAAAACCGCTATACTTACTATGGAGGAAATCACTCGACACAGGACAAATTCCACTCCCCTTAAAGAACGCGAATATTGCCCCCCTATTTAAAGGTGGTAACAGAGCAATGCCCAAAAATTATCGGCCAGTGGCTCTCACCTCACACCTTATAAAGTGTTTTGAACGCATAATTAGAGCCAAAATTACCTACTACCTACAAGAAAAAGACTTGTACAACCCAAATCAACATGGCTTCAGGGCGGGTAGATCATGCCTGTCACAGCTACTAGACCACCAGGAGAAAATATTAGGAACATTGTGTCGAGGACAAAACATTGATGTAATATATACTGATTTTGCTAAAGCCTTCGATAAATGTGACCATGGAATCATAGCACACAAACTTAAGGATACAGGAATTACTGGAAAGCTAGGAAGGTGGATATTTAATTTCTTGACGCAAAGAACGCAAAGAGTGGTGGTAAACGGAGTTAAATCGGAAGTCTCGGAAGTCGTGAGCTCTGTCCCACAAGGGACAGTATTAGCTCCCTTGCTGTTCATAATAATGATTGCAGATATTGATACAGATATTAAGGACAGTATTGTATCATGCTTCGCAGATGACACGAAGATATGTAAGGAAATATTGAACGAAGATGACGTAAGAAAACTACAAAACGACATTGAAACATTATTCCAGTGGGCAGAAGACAACAATATGAAGTTCAACGAAGAAAAATTCCAACTTCTAAGATATGGTAATAACAAAGAGCTACAGAAAAAAGGGTACAAAACTCCGCAAGCCAAACAGATAACACCAAATCCACAAGTCAGGGATCTTGGAGTAATAATGTCGTCGGATGCAGAATTCAGAGAGCACTATAAAATCAAAATCACAACGGCTAGAAAAATAATGGGAATCATCTGGAGGAGCTTCCGCAGCAGAAAAGCAAACATCATGCTCAAATTATGGAAGAGTCTAGTCCTACCAATAATTGAGTATTGCTCAGTACTCACAAGCCCACACAGAAAAAGAGACATTGCGAGCATTGAAGCTATACAAAGGACTTTTACGTCTAAGATAGAGGAAACGGAAGGTGAAGACTACTGGTCTCGACTACAATCCCTGGAACTCTACTCTCTTGAAAGAAGGCGAGAGCGGTACACAATAATATACATATGGAACATACTTGAGGGCTCTGTCCCTAACCTCAGAAATGAAATAGAAACAAACTGGAATGAGAGAAGAGGCAGATTTTGTACGGTCCCAGCTGCGGTGGGACAAGGAGCCATGAAAACGAGGATGGAAAATACCCTCAGAATACGGGGCCCAAAGCTTTTCAATGTCCTTCCAAAAGAAGTGAGGAATCTCCAGCACACCAACCTGAATAACTTCAAGAACCAGCTGGACAGATTCTTGTGCAAAGTCCCTGACCAGCCATGCGTGGCTGGCTACGAGGGCAGGAGGCGATCAGAGAGCAATTCCCTCCTTCACCAAGTCCCGCAAATGAGGCGGGATGCTGCAGAGGGGTCGACCGCAGGTCGATCCTGAACCATCGTTCAAACTCAACAAAAGTAACAAAAGTAATATCTCAGATAAATACCACAAATGTCGTGAGAATGCAGTCAAAGCAACAGTTGAAACTTCTTTGTCAGCGTAGTCTTCAAGTGTTTTTAGAAGCATGAGATCGTTTCTTGGAGCATCACAAGATGACGTACATGTAAACCAATATTTAATGTACACAGTTGTGACGAACAGTGACACTCGTAACAAGTGATCTGCTAACATTCTGACATAGGAGAGGCGGGATCCCTAATTGCAGTTTGACGGTGCTGAACAGAATATTGTTCTTGGAAAAGGCACATTTTTATGGCATAAATTGCTCGTGCCATCCATCGAGCTCGGTGTACTGCTCCACGTTTACGAAAAGTGATGCCTTGGGAGGGAGTACCTCCAAGGAATATAATGGAGAGTTCTAGGAGCTCTTGATAGTCTCCCCGAAGCTGTTTTGACTGCAACTGCTGAAGAGCAAATGCAATTAGACCTTTTCTCCTTTCTTCTTCTACCATGTTACCAGTATTTATATTAAGTAGAGTTTTATACTGCGTTTTATCAATATGAGGCCAAGATTCACGGAAATGAGAAAAAACTTCAATATTAGGTGACCTACCAGCATCATGCAGAGAAAATACTTTCTCTAACATAATTTCAAATATGTGATGGCGGCATGCAAGACTCAGCAGATCTTTCTCTAATTCTGTTTCAATTTTAAGGCAAACCCCACCTTTCAATCCAGTATTAGTTGGTGCAGTGTCAAAACACAATGCAGCTATTCTATTTTCTAGTCCCCATTTTCTTATTTCTGTCAGACATGCATCAGCAATACCAGAAGCATTCCCAGTATTGAACTTTGGAACAGCAAGTAATTTTGTAATATCTTTACCAGACACTAAAATTGGTAAACGCTCTACAGTCTTCTGAACAGCTCCAGTATAATCATCCATAATTTTTCCATCCCAGTGGAGAGTAAGGGGTACTTTTGGATCAAAAGATGCTCGAATTTCTGCTGCTAGAGATTCACGATGTTTGTTTCTGGCTCGATGAATTGTTCTGTGGCTAATCTGTAACTCACTTCTGGGAGCTCTGAGCAAATTAGATGAAGCCATTGCTGAGAAAACGTGAACAGCATTTTTGCTACTTATTTTTGTTCGATCTAGTGCTGCAGCAACTTCTTGCGTAACAACTTGAACACGACCTCTGTTAGAACACCTAGACAAAACAGCCTTATGAGCAATCTCTTGATCAAAATCAGCATGATCACTTTTATCAGATGATTCTCCTGATGATTCTAATTCTATCGATTCATTAATTGTTGCTGCTGATGTATATGCTTCCTGCAAATATTTCTGTTTCTCTTTTTGCCTTTCATATGCTAGTGATCGCTCAATTCTGCTAGCTTCTTTCTTTGAAAGTTTCATGTCTACTCCTATCATTGATCCACGACGGCCTTTTTCTCTTTGACCTTGTAAGAATAAGCGATCTTCCTCAATCTTAATCAAACTCATGGCATCCTGGTGTGCAATATCAAATAAATCATCCAGTGACTCGCCAAAAATATCACGTTTCTTGCTTTCAGTAGATGTTGATCTATTTATGTTTTTTTTGAGTGACTGCCATTCTTTATGAAGACGTACAACTCTCTCACGCACATGTAATTCAGTTGTTGTAGGTATACGTGCTCTTTCCCAAATCGGCAAAATTAAACGAACAGTTTTCTTAACACTTTCCTTCAGACTCATTTGTTTATCAGTATGAAAATTAAATAACACTTTTAGTACATCACGCCTTGATGGTAACATTGCAGCACTAAATTTTTCTTCACATTTACCAACTAACCAAATATCACTGTAGCGTCTTGTTTTCATTGCCATTTTTGGTAGACACTAAAAGCAAAAAAACTGAACAATTACTGTATGTGGCTGAGCAGAAAAACACAGTTTAACACAACCCACCAGCAGTGCTTGAGAACAACGACTGACGTGTCATGTGTGCCAACTGGTGCATAGCTGCTTTCCTTGTTTGTTTACGTTTAAACCTGTACAGACGTGTAGAGAATGTGTGACTAATACTTGTTCAGTAGCTCTATAACTCCACTTATGTGAAATACTTATATAAGAAAGAATGCTTTACCAAGAAACATAATGTGCAGAACTTGACAAATTACTAAAAACATAGCTAAATACTGTAACATTAAATGCTGTTGAGCAAGTCCTAAATATTGATGCAGCTCCTTCAATTTTTTTGTGTTGCATTTCTACATTAAATTGAACAATAATATACCCTGGTCGTTTAAAAAAAATAAAATTAAAAATTCACTTCTATGTAATTGGCACACCCTAAATTATTATATATATATGATGCAAACCCACAAGGAAAAAGAAAAATTATTCCAATGTCTTTCGTGTATTCAGAAATACACCTCGTCAGGGAATGACGTGTTTAATTGTGAAATTCATCGCCCCCCCCACACACACACACATATATATATATATATATATATATATATATATATATATATATATATATATAAGCCAATTTATCGTTACCTCTTTAATGGGTAAATCGGTACTATAATGAATGATGATAATTACAGTTAATTGAACGTTAATGATAAATGCTTAGGCCGAGGTCACAGGATCTTTGCAGATCAAATTACGTTACTAATTAAGTTATTAATTGGGTTGATTGCTAGAATGAGTTTTCTTCCTTTATTACACAAAATAAATGATTTATGAATGAGACAGAATATGCTGATTGTTTACAGTTGAAATAATGCTTTCAATATAATAATGGCTTAACATTTAATAACGCGCGAGGTAATGATTAGTCTTTATATAAAGTTCGGTGAATGACACCAGGCCAATGGGGCCTGCACAGTGCACACGCTGTTACATGGTGAGATTTTGCTTGCCACTGATTGTTTACTGCTGGTGTTCGAAGGGCGCGTCCAGAAGTCCTTGTAACGAAGTTGAGGAGTGATGCCTTGTATATTCCCGCGCTGTGACGTCATCTTAGTCGTGCTTGTGTGACGTCATCTTTGCAGTGTTTGTGTTGATGGAACATTGCTAATGTATTTGGAAACATCTCTGCCACTTTAGTAGTCACTACACACACACACACACACACACACACACACATATATATATATATATATATATATATATATATATATATATATATATATATCAGACATGGGGTTGAGGCCTGGCCTCGGGCATATTTTGCAGGCCTCGGACCTCAAAAGTGGTCTTGGCCTCGGCCTCGAGGCCAGCTGAAAAGTGGAAAGGCCTCGTGACTTTCGTGAGGTCTTCGGGAATCCTGATTTGTTTTGTTCTGTAATTTTTAGGGGTGCACCGATATATCGGTATCGGCCAGCCGAATATCGGCTATTTGGCCGATACCGATATATCGGTATCGGTCAGAGGCATATCGGCTGATATTATCATATCATTTATCATTTTATCATATGAATATTTATTATTTATTTATCAAAGTTTGAAAAAATAAAAAAATAAAAGTAATTAATAGGTACCTATTGCACTTATTTAAAATGTATCATGCATTCCTTAATATAGTAATGTTTATATAGTAAATCTAAAGTTAGAATTTAAGTTTATATAGTTAATTTTAAATTTTTTATTATATTATTTATTATATTAATTGGATAATATCACTCTTAGGAAGTCCGAAGTAAAAACTCTAAATTGCCAGAGTGGACATTTAGTGATAAATAAAAATATGAATTGAAATTATTTTAATAAAACAACTATTTTCTAGGTTAGATAAAGATATATCGGTATCGGCCAAATTTGTATATCGGTGCACCCCTAGTAATTTTCAACCCATGGTAGGGTTGGGGTGGAGATTCTTCAGGTGAGGACCATGACCTGACCGGTGGCCGTATGTGACGGCATGCTTTCATAAATATTATTCAGACAGGTGACTAGTCAGCCGGCAGTCTTTGATAAATACTATTCAGTTAGGTGACCAACGGATGAGTGACAGGTCACTGTGACGTTAGGTACATAAATATTATAAATGTCGCGATATATAAATATTATTCAGTCAGTCAACAATAGACCAATTGAAATTAATGTAGCAAAACTAGTGTGGGAAAGCAATCTATCAGTTGTTCATCAGTTGAACTGAGCTCATATAATGTGTTTGTGTTATTTATGTGTATAAACTATTGTACTGTATCTATTTCTTTAACAAAAAATAGGCCAAACTAGAGAAGAATACCACTTGGTATACCGATAACTAGCTACTGTACTAGCATCGATAATTTTGTTTTTCGCCTGTCATAAATTGTAACATATAAATTTCTAAATAATATGATTTGAAATGAATATATAATATCGGATGCAAACAATAATTTTGCTAATATCGGCATTATAACTGAGATGTAAATTGTTATATTGTTTGCAAATAATTTTTTCGGTCTTTTTCATTTACTTTAGTAATATAAAGTATTATACATATAACTTTAAAAATGTCTGATAATGGATAATATCAGGTGCAAATATACTCTTGAATCAAATTACATATATAACATGTTGAAATATCAGGTGCAAATATATTCTTAATATTATCGTTATTATATTATTATCGTATAATATAATTATATAGTAATGTCATGATATAAACTTCATACCTATAGTCCTACCGTACATCAGAAACATCTTTCACATACAGTACAAGCTACAATTACATTAATGATCTTTGGTAGACTTTAAGACCACAATTTCTTATTGTCAAGATACATAAAAATGCAAAACTTAAAAAAAAATAAGGCATCTCCAAATGTAGTTCTGCAATGCTCGCTAGAGTCGCTAATAATTGTAGCCATTCAGAAATTATACGATTGACACTCAGTGAGTTAGTACAATCTTGAAATATTTTGCTAGATCATCTTCACATCATAACTTTCCATGTTATCATAAATACTCGAAATATTGCGGGTATATTAAAATGAGAAATAAGAACTGCATGAAATGAGAAATAAAAAGTTATTGGGCTAATGTATGGTGCCCAGGAAATCTTGTTCTGGCAACTGTGTCTGACTGTGTGACCTGGCAAGTGTAAACACACAGCCTGACAGTGTTGTGGTGTGGCCGCGTGTGATAGATGAACGTGCTTAATGCTTAATAATTCCCTTTTATTAGGTAAGTGAAGTGAGCTATGTCTTTGTTTATTAATTTCGAGTAGAATCTTGCTTTTTTTTATGGATTTAAAAAAAAAAAAGAGATACAGGCTAGTGTGAGGCTACGGTAGGTTACCTTTGGAAGAGCTTTAGACCTAGGCTAGGCTAGATTGTTGAGCCTTCCCAAAGCATGACGGAGGTTATTTGTAAAAGATTTCGAAGTGAGTATCTGCACCCAGAGGTGCAAATACCGCATTCGTTATTTGCATCCGAATATCGCACCTCTGGGTGCAAATACCTTCAGCCTAACAATCTTAAGGCCTCGTGAGGTCTCCCCTAAAAAGGCCTCGGCTTCGGCCTCGAGGCCTTTGAAAAATGTATGTCCTCGGCCTCGACGTCCTCATGCCTGATATATATATATATATATAATATATATATATATATATATATATATATATATCCCCGCAAGGGGGTTCTAAGCTCGTGCTCTTGAGTGCTCTTTGTGCTCGTTTGTACGTGCTTGTTCCTGGAGGTTTCACGTGCGCCCTCCCGGCCCTAGCACCCAAGGATGATGGGGCTCGACCCTGCAGTCCTTGTCATCCTTGGTCTTTTTCCACTTCGACTGTCCCCTCCACCCTTTCTTTTTCCTCTGTCTTTCCTCTCACTTTTTCTTTGTTTTTCCGCTGAGATATGCCCTTTAAATAGAGGCGAATCGGTTCTTCCTGAACTAAAAAAAAAAAAAAAAAAAAAATATATATATATATATACAGGGCGTCCCAAAAAAATGTATACACACTTTAACAGCTGATAGCTCAATTGATGTTTCTTTCTTTCCAAGTTAAACCCATTAGAATTAATAATGGCAGTCAGACTAAGCTTTGAACAAAGGAAATTCATTCTAAAATGCTACTGGAAGTGTGAAAACGCAGTTGAAGTGCAAAGACAGTTTAGGAGGGAGTTTCAAACAGATCCACCAACGCGACTTACCATCACTCGAATTAGAGATAAGTTTGAAGCCGATGGAACTGTTCAGAATGTCCACAAGAAGCGTTCCGGAAGACCACGGACATCGACAAGCCCCACAAAGCAAGAAAGAGTACTGGAAACGTATCACCAAAGTCCAAGAAAATCTGTGCGGCAAGCGAGTCGTGAGGTAGGAATTTCAGAATCGTCTGTCCAACGCATTTTGAAGCGCTGTCAATGGAAAAGTTACATTCCAAGATTAGTCCATGCTATTAATGAAGATGATCCGGACCGAAGAGTGGAGTATTGCGAGTGGTACTTGGCACGATGTGGATGTGGATTGGACGAAGGGGTTTCGTAGAATACCCTCCGCGTTCACCAGACCTCACACCACGACTTTTTTTTATGGGGATACTTAAAAGACAAAGTCTACGCTATAAAACCTGCAACAGTCGCTGAATTGAGAGCAACCATTGAACGAGAATGCACACAAATACCAAACGAAATGTTTCGTGATGTTTGCGATTCCATTGCTTCGCGTTATCAGCAGTGCCTGGACCAGAACGGACGTCGGTTTGAAAACAGGCGTTGACAAAACAATTAAATAATGTCTGTAGATTCTATTACATTTTGAAAATGAAATGTATTTTAATAAACACTGCCTTTATAATTATTTAAAGTGTGTATACATTTTTTTGGGACGCCCTGTATATATATATATAAAATTAGGATGGAAAATTATTTTCAAAATGCCTGAGTGTGGGAAAGATGTGTATTGGGGAAAGCATCAATGTGCTAAAAATTATCCTCCTATTATTAAATTTAAGATGTGCACACTGAACTCAAAGTTTCAGAAATATAACAAATATTGTTGAATTTCACCATTCGCTTCATATGACACATCAATCATATTCCAGAAAGCCTGAGAGCAAGGATGATCTGTATGTCTAAAATAATGATTATGTGATACAAATTCCCTTCTAGATTGTTTGTTAATATGAGTAAATTTGGCTCAAAGTATTGAAAAATGGTAGAAAATGCCTGAATTTTATAAGTTATTTATATAATATAATTCTAGATTAAAATGCCATGCTAAAAGCATTCTCTTTGAGTATGCCAATTATTGCGTAGTTATTATAATACTTAGCTCCCTATAGTTTTTGCAGCTCTTCGCAGATTTGAATTTCAAAAGCTCACTTAACTTATGATGATCTCGTCTCACTTTGCTTAGATCAATGACGTAAGTCGAATCTGTGAGCAATTCCAAAATCTTGCAGTACAGCTGATGTAATTGCTGCGCATCCACGATCTGAAATGCCATGTCTGTCGCATTCCCTTGTCATTGTTGGGAGACTTAGTCGTATTTGTGATGTACTAACACCATCTTCAGTCATGGCATAGTGCTTAGGGGATGGTAAGTTATATGTAAATGTTTATCTTCAGATGAAATGACCAGTGTTGGGCACTAAAGCGTTAATCCGATAACAGTTAATTAACGAAGTTAACTTTTTTTAACGGACTATTAACGGAAGTTAATTTCCATTTATCGTTATCGGACCAGTTAACTTCCGATAACTCGATATTTAGTCCGTTAAAGTCCGTTAACACGTTAACTGCGAGGAGTCATTCACGGAAGATCACCGCTCCGCGAATGAATTCAAACCGCCATAACTTCAGTCTGCCAATTCCGTCCTCTGCCGCAGTGGAACGGCTCTTCTCTCTCGGCAAGGACATCCTGAGGCCCAAGAGGTCAAGACTGGCAGTTGGGCCTAACTTTGAGAAGTTGGTCTTTCTGAAGGGCAACCAGCACATTGTGTCATAGTCTTTAATAAATGTGCCTAAAATTTAATTTTACCTTTCAGTTCCCGCCATAATAATTCTCTGGTAAATTAAAATTTAGTTAATGGTTAGTGGTTACAAGGGTTTCAAAACATGTAATCAGTACATTTTTTTTAAAAAAAAAAAAAAAAGTTATTAAGCAAAAAAGTTGCAAAACTTGATAAAAATACAGTTAAATACCTATTTATTGTTGGATTTTGCATAAATAAACATTTTCTATGGGTTTTAAAGCTTTTTTCCTTGATATTTTTTAAATGTTAGTAAAGAAATAGTTATCGTTAACGGATTATCGTTAACTTCCGTTAACTTTGTAGTAAAATTATCGGATTATCGTTATCGGAGTTAAAAATTGGGGTTAACGGATTATCGTTATCGAAGTTAACTTTTTGGTTAACGGTGCCCACCACTGGAAATGACATCATCATCATCACTAACAGTCATGGGATCATCAGAAGAAATGGGGTCCACTTCATAACCAGTGCCTTGATCTTTTTAGATCGGCTCTCATTTACGAAAGTCTTGACGCGTGCTATATATGAAGCACTGCGTTTTCGCTCCTTTGGCTGTTTCAACAACTTTTGGTACTTTCCATTATATTCTTTGATACATTCAACTATTCTTTGGTGTGAAATATGGGGAATTGAAGCTTTAGCCCAAAGATTTTCAATTTTCAACGCAACTAAATTGGCAATAATATTAAAAACAGGTTTTTCAGTTCCTTCACTCTTCATTTTATTATTCAGAAAAAGGCAGTATTTCAGCACATCATGAAAGGTTGGCAACATTGTTTCACTAAGTTCGGCAGGAGCTCCTAATACTGGACAATTACAGTCACTTCTTGTTTTTGTTGCCATTTTGTTGGTCGGTCAAACAACTATTCTCTGTTACAGTGTCTAATCCAAAGAAGAGAGAAGAATGTGGGACTCTTTAGTATTCCTTTATTAAATATCAATAAGAAATCAACTAAAAATAATCACGATATCGAGATCACAAAGAAAGGAGGAAACAGGGAACAACAACAGCATACACGCATTTGGTGACAGACTAGCAGAAACTGACACCTGGTACTACACAAACAGCTGTTAAACGCGCGCTTCCACTAACATGTTCAAACATGTCAAGCAACAGTTTTCTGGTTGCGATGATAGTCTGAGATTACTAAACACTGTATAAAACCTGCTTTATGAGTCAAAATAGAAATTTGGTATTCTTTAATAAATTATATAATCTTAGGGGTATAATTCCTTCACACAATCATCATTTTACCGATACACGCCATTGCCCTCATCAGATTTGAAATTTGGAGAAATTTCACATTTACTTATATGGTAATATTCCAACATTTTCGCTGTTCGGTTGAAACTTTGAGTTCAGTGTGCACATCTTAAATTTAATAATAGGAGGATAATTTTTTAACACATTTGATACTTTCCCCAATACACATCTTTCCCATACCCAGTCATTTAAAAAAAAAATAAAAAATAGAAAATTAACTCCACCCTAATATATATATATATATATATTAGGGTGCTTTTAAAAACTGAAAGTGTGAATTTCGGGTCACGGAACCCCGCAAATGATGAGGTTCCGGGAGCAAATAAAGAACATGATTTGTTTGGAAAATCATCAAATATTTAGAGGTTGCCCAAAGACCCCAAAGTTTTACCCATATGCTCATTTATTTATGCGCCCTTTTTAAGTCACTTCTAGTGTTTATTAACCCATTGATACACAGCGTCCCCAAAATTAGAAATTGCATTTGTCAATTGCGTTCTGATAATCCATATTTCTTTACTTCAGTATACCAACAAATGAATTTTCTTTAATTCTAAATCGTTTTCTCTTAATTACTCACGTCTTTCGTGCATTTACGTAATGGTGGCCAAGAAGCATCACAGTTCTCATAACGGTAAGTGTTATTTAAATAATTCATATATTTCAAACGTTTTTTTTTACTTAGCACTGTAATGGATGGTATTATGAATTGTTTGTAAGTATAATGACTTGTTTTACCGGCAATATTTTTGTTTCCAAAAATAGTTATAAGGTTTAATTTTTATGCGTATAAAATTTTGGACGCTCTCTGCTTCAGCGTATTGCAATCATTTTTTCGCATCGTCTGAGTGAAATAGTGTAGTGTACCGTAGATTATTTTAAATTTATATATATGGATTGGATATACTGTAAATGGTTATGTATGCATGATTTCGCAAAATTATTATAATTTTAATACATATTGTGTTCATGGGTTATCAGCCAATCATTGTTTGAACACAGATTACGGTTACAAAGAGGGTGGCTTATTTCTACACATTTACCCGAGGTACTTTATCCATGAATGGGTTAAATTAACTTACCAATTTCACTGTTTTGTCTTATTCACAGATAACTGGTGAACGATGGCGGCATGTACAAGATCGAAGAAATCAATCTGGCTTGTGCGGTCATCAAGTCCTACTATTGCCGGTTAGCAATTACCTTCAAGAGGTGATGTATTGAAGTACCTTTTCCATCTCCACAATGAAGAGAAGAAATCCTTAGCTGAGAGTGTGTCCTCGACATCACAAGCCATCATTGAAATCTGGGTGACAGAAGGTTTACCGACGAAACATCCGCACGACGTCAAGAAGCACGTCCGGAAATTGCATGACGAATGGCAGGTAGGGTGTTTCATAAATTAAAAGTTTGGAAAAATTTTAATCCACATGGATCCCCTTGTTCCATTTGCTGAGGAGACTGATAAACCGAAGTATTAATTCAATAGTTTAAAGTTTACGGGTCCCCAGTTTGATGCTCTGGCAGATCATAAACGGAAAAAATTAAACAAAATCTGTCAATGAATTTTTATTCAACAAACGAGTACCATTTCACTACACATTTTCACAAAGATACAAAAAACATAACCACTTCTTGCGAATCATTTGTCCATGAAATCCTTCTTGGTTTTATTCGGGTATTTCGCCCTATGCTGCATCACAGTTTTGAGCAAATACTGCTTCTGCTCTTCGTTCTTCGTCAGAGAACAGTTGAACTCTTTGGTGAGCGCGATGGCTCTTTCGGCCCGATCGTTGACGACAGAGATTTTGTTAACAGTTGCCGCTGCTTGCTTGAAGCCCTCTACTTCAGTCCACTCGGCAACTGGCTTTTTCAAGAATTCTGTGTCCAAGTCGAATGCATGGAAGAAAGCCATCGTCTTTCCTGTCACGAACTCCGCCAGGTGTTTCGAGGCAAGATTCCTGACGTTCTTCCCTTGGGGTCGCTTGAGTTCCTTTTTCGATGCGGGCTTACCCAAACTGACGACCATCTGAGCCTTTTCTTCATCTGCCACATCTGCGTCGAAGAACGCCATGGCAATAAGAGTCTCAGAGATGTACCATAGGTGTCGAGACATGGCTTCTTGCGCAGCGTTAACACACGAATATCCCGACATGGCAAAGGCTTCCGCGTCACGTAGAAATTCCAGATCAACTGCGGCAGCCTTGCTTGAGGTTGCAGCACGAGTCCAACCTCGGATGTAGACGAGGGACACGAAGAGACCTACGGCTGTCAGAGCTTCCAACTCGTGACTCGACATCTTGAACTGCTTCTTCAGTAGAATTACTTTCAAGGAGTAGATGGCTATCGCCATCCATCGAGCGTGATGGTAAGCGCCAGGGGCTCTGAGAGGGAAATCCACCACTTTTGCTTCTCCCAGGAAGATGAGAACCAACTGTAGCAGTTCCTTGTAGTCATCGCGCTGATGCGACGTGCTCACCATCCCTCTCACCAGCAGGACTGACCTCCCTCAGTTCCCTCATAGAGTCATTGACTTGAGCAAAATCGTACGGCCGCACGTCCAACCGGTCGATGAACTTCCATTGTGCCTGAAACCTCTTGAAAACGGGTATATCGGGGCCACTTGAAGGGCCGTATGCACGCTTGAAGACGGAGCTGAGGATGACTTCATAGATGTGATGCCGACAGGGGAAGTACATGAGTTCTCTGCCAAGACCTTTCTCAATCAGAACGCAGGCCCCGATATGAATCCCGGTGTTCGACGCTGTCGTGTCGAAAGACAGTCCCCGCACGCGCTCTTCCATCCTGTTCCTTGACCAAATCCAAGCAAACTCGCGCTATCTTCTCGCCGGTTCCGGACGTCACCTTAGGAACGCCGAGCAACTTCTCCTTGCCGTCGCCAGAGACGAGGACGGCGATCCGGTCAACGCTCTCCTTCCATTGCTCATTGTCAGGTAGGAACTTACCGTCCCAATGCAAGACAAGAGGCTGACCAGGACAAACTTCGTCGGATTGATAACTTTCAGCAGCCACCTTCCTGAGAGCCTTGCGTGTGCGGTACATGGTACTGGCAGAAATGGACAGTTCATCCAAGTCAAAACCTAGTGATTTAGCCGCTGCAGCGTACGACATAGCTGAATCGCGGTACGAAATATTCAGCCGATCGTAGGTAGTCGTCACATCCTGTGAGATCAGATTCCTGCGTCGCTTCTTGGTATTTCCCTTGGAGGAGGATGGAAAAACTTCCACGGTTGGGTCAACGACATCTGAGTCAGTCTCTGACGAAGTTGAAATCACTAAAGCCCCGTATCTTCTGCAGCTCCTTGTTCCTTCCTGGCCTTTCCTGTTGTTCCTTAATCTTGTCCAGCTCTTCCTTTTCCTAATCTCCTTATAGTGAAGCTTCATGTCAACAGGTCCCATGCTGCAGGAATTTGGATCTTCACGCTGCATGTCGAGAAAGTGGATGTCCTCCTGATTCTTCATCATTTCCTTAGCCTGTGAATGAGCAATGTCCATGATCTCCTTCGCTATTGCCTCCTTGAACATCGCCTCCTTCACTCGGAAGGACTCTGCTTTATGTGACTTGTGCTTCACAAGCCGGTCGTATTCCTTGAGAAGGGATTCCATCTTCCTCAAGGCCGAATCTCGACGCATCATGGGATTCTCGCTCTCTCCCAAAATATGAGACAGGCATCCAGGCACAGGTTCAGGCATTTAGTACGTCCAAATTTTTGCTCCTTTTGGTGGTAAAAGTACTTTTTGAGTACTTGCAACTGAGTTGGAAGGCCACTTGATGTGATGTTCGCATCCGTCTGGCCAATAAGAAACACTTCTGTTTTCGCTCTGGTAGACACCTGGAAAAGAAAACAAACTAAATAATTCCACAGAAATAATTTCACATCGTAATTAATTTCATTAATTAAATAAAGAAAAGCAGTAACTGGGACTCGAATCAGTGTCATAGCCGTTTGGCGGCATCGCTCAAGTCGGCGTACACAGCACGCTATCCACTACACCATCTAGGGAGTGGATAGCGTGCTGTGTACGCCGACTTGAGCGATGCCGCCAAACGGCTATGACACTGGTTCGAGTCCCAGTTACTGCTTTTCTTTATTTATAAACTGATACGTGTACACTACGTTCTCTTTGACAATTCATTAATTAAAATAAATTTCAATACTGCAGTAAAATTACATTAATTAGTATCATAAATAATTACCAGCTTAGTTGTCCAATATGCAACAGACTAATTAATTTCATGTAATATTAATAATAAATATCACTACCACAGTAAAATGACAGAAATTAAATAATAATAAATTTCAATACCACAGTAAAATGAGATAATTAGTAGCATATATAATTACCTCCATAGTTGTCCAATAGGCTATACAACACGAACCGCTCAAGTGACGAAGAAAACCGTCTTCACTGCAGGCAGGCGAGAAATGAACTGACAAAAAGTCGTCAAAGTTGGGGACCTCTAAATGCAGCGCGATCTGGTTCAAACTTGCACAAACGTGTTTTCTTGTTCTTTAGAATACGGAGAAACGTGTGGATTAAAACTCCAAGCTCATTTTTATTTTACCCTATAGGTATGAAACACCCTAATGGCAGGGTTTGAAGAAGAGAATTTCGCGGAAAAGGAAGACCAATTTGGACAACCAGGCTGCGTTCAGGTCAAGCTTGAACAACCTTTTCGACATTGGTCACCAAAATGCCCTAAATCTTATCAAAATTCAGGAGGACAAGGACTTCCTGCTTGCTCAAAGGGAGGAGGGTCGGAGAGGAAGGATTGGAAATGTCGACAAGAAGATTGCCAAAAAAGTCGCAAGGGCCCAAGAAAGAACTGCTCAGGAATTGAAGCGGAAAGACAGGCATGTGCAGGAAATGGAAGAAATCTCTGCTACCGTTGTTATGGAAACCTCATCGTCAGTGTCATCAAGTGAGGAAACAAGTCCCGAAAGAAAGCCAGTTACATCGTCGTCTCCAAAACATCGCCGTGGGACGACGGCAATCAGTTCGGAGGTCGCTGCGGCATTGGACCGCACGCGAATGAGCGACAGGGCAGCTGCTCGTGTTCTCATCCCTTTGGCATGCAAATGGGTCAGGACATAAGTGAGATGTGCCTCAGTCCAATTGCTATTCGGGCCAGCAATCCAGGTACAGATCAGCCCACGAAGCAGAGGTGAGAGCTTCCTACAAGCCTGAATGCCCTCTTGTTCTTCACTGGGATGGAAAACTTATGGCAGACTTAATGGGAAGAGACAAAATCGACCGTTTAGCCATCCTAGTTACCGGGGATGGGATGAACAAGATTCTAGCCATCCCCAAACTCCCAGACTCCAAGGCAGAAAGGACAGCAATCGTCATCATCGAAACCATCGAAAACTGGGATCTTGGCCAGAAGATCAAAGCTCTTTGCTTTGACACGACAGCCACCAACACCGGCATCCATGGAGGAGTGTGTGTGCGAGTAGAGCAGGCTCTCGGGCGTGAAATGATTTACTTTGCGTGTCGACATCACGTGCTGGAACTGCTGCTTGAAGCAGTATTTTCTTTCCTTGTTGAAGACCTTTCCAAAGGACCTGAGATTACGATTTTCCAGAGCTTCCGTAATGTTTGGCCGCAACTGAAATTGAATGAATACTCCACTGCCGCGGACGAAGAGGACACGGCTGCAGTGATCAGTCCCTGGGCCGAGAAGATGATTCATGAAGCAAATGACCTTCTGAAAGTGAAGCATCCCAGAGATGACTACAAAGAGCTTCTTGAACTTGTAGTCATTTTGGGAGGAGTACCTCACGGACGTCAGAGTCTTGTGTTCATGGCTCCAGGGGCTTTGCACCGAGCACAGTGGATGGCGCGTGGAATTTACTCTTTCAAGATTTGGATGTTCAGATACCAGTTCACGATGCACATGAACCAATGTCCTTCAACATCTCGTGGAGCAAGTAGCAGTGACCGCCTGATTTCTGGGTTGCGGGACTTCTGTCTCTTCGTCGCTCAAGATTACGTCCTTCCGTGGTTTTCAGCAAGAGAAGCAGCAAGCTCAATGAGGTAAACGTGGGCCTTGCACTATTCGATCCTGCAGTCGATGATGATGAGAAGCGGAAAATGGTAGAGAATATGAATTCCGTTGAAGGGTCAGAAGCTCCCCCCCGACGAGTCTGGATTCCAGATCCAAGAGGAAAGACCCTGGCAGACTTTTGCTCTTCCAATACGTACAATCTGTTCACCCTTCTAGATCTTCCGGTCAATTTCCTGCAAGAGGATCCATCAAACTGGGAAAACACCACCAGCTTTGGTTCAGCAAAGATCAGGGTGGATTCCTTAAATGTAGTGAATGATGCAGCAGAGCGAGGCATAGCATTGATTCAAGAATTCATGAAGGCTGGAAGGACTCGGAACGAAGAGCAGATGCAGTTCATGATTCAAATCATCGAAGAACATCGTAAAGTCTTGCCGACAGCCTCCAAAGCCACTTTGATGAAAAAATGAACGCCAACACTCGAGGTGTCATGTACTTTAATCGTTAATTATGAATTTAGTGAATATACTCACACGATATATTTGTTCTGAATACTTATTGGAGATGCAATTTATCATTTAAACTGAGAATTAAAATTTCCATTGCCCTATAAATTGAAAATACCTATCAGCTATGGGCAACCTCTAAATGTTGTTGGATTACAAAGAAATTTTGCCTGTTCTGTTTTCTCATGTATCCTCACAAAATAAAGGGTTCCGCTCCCTTGCATTTTCATTTCGCATTTTTCACCATATACCATAAACACACCCTAATATATATATATATATATATATATATATATATATATATTTTAACTGCAAACACGCAGTATAATTAACGTAAAGAACGACGCTTCTATAGGAGAATATACCGCGCAAGATGAGGAGAGAGAACGAAACAAATGAAAAATGTTTCGTTCTCTCTCCTCATTTTGCGCGGAATATTCTCCTATACAAGCGTCGTTCTTTACGTTAATTATACTGCGTGTTTGCAGTTAAAATGTATATAATGTACGGCATGCGGGAGGTGCCCCCTTGGGGCATTGGTTTCTGCGCGTATGTAGGAGAATTACGGCATTTGTTCGAGTGAGGCCCATGGTGTAATGATTATCATATCTGACCGGCAATCGGAAGATCCCGGGTTCGATTCCCGGGTGGTTACCTCATTTTTTCATTTGTTTCGTTCTCTCTCCTCATCTTGCGCGGTATATTCTCCTATACAAGCGTCGTTCTTTACGTTAATTATACTGCGTGTTTGCAGTTAAAATGTATATAATGTACGGCATGCGGGAGGTGCCCCCTTGGGGCATTGGTTTCTGCGCGTATGTAGGAGAATTACGGCATTTGTTCGAGTGAGGCCCATGGTGTAATGGTTATCATATCTGACCGGCAATCGGAAGATCCCGGGTTCGATTCCCGGGTGGTTACCTCATTTTTTCATTTGTTTCGTTCTCTCTCCTCATCTTGCGCGGAATATTCTCCTATACAAGCGTCGTTCTTTACGTTATATATTATATATATATATATATATATATATATATTACAAAGGTGGGCAGTTGCGGCGCAACATTTTTGGTTGCGCTTGCGCTTGCGGCGCAACTTTTTGAAAAGGGTTGCGCTTGCGCGTGCGGCGCAACTATTTCAGCAGAGTTGCGGTTGCGGTTGCGGCGCTACAAAAATCGTTGCGCGTGCCCACCACTGTATATATATATATATATATATATATATATTAAGTTTGAACAACCGTTCAGGGTCGATCTGCGTTCGACTCTGCAGCATCCCACCTTATTTTGGGGAGTCAAGGACTTTATACATGAAACAGTCAAGGTAGTATTTGAGGGTAGTTAGGTTAGTGTGTCGGAGGTTCCTCAGTTGTTTTTGACCACGTAGAAGAGTTTTTGAACTCGTATTCTGAGAGTATTTTTCATCTTCGTTTCCAAGGCCCCCTCTGTCTGAGAGTGGGATTGTACAGACTCTACCTGTTCTCTCATTTCAGTGTGTTTCTACTTAATTTCTCAAGTTTTAGACATATCCCTCAAGTATTTTCCACATGTATATTATTGTGTGTCGCTCACGTCTTCTTTCCAAGGATGGAGTAGAGGTTCAAGGATTCTTCTATCTCAGACGTAAAAGTCTTTTGTACGGCTTTTATGTTTGCAATGCGTCGTTTTCTTTATAGGCTTGTGAATACTGAGCAATACTCGATTATTGGTAGGACTAAACACTTCCATAATTTTAGTGTGATGTTTGTTTTTCTGCTATGGAAGCTCCTCTAGATAATTCCCATTATTTTTCTTGCCATTATGGAATTTAATGTTATATACGATATAGTGTTCTTTGAATCCTGCATCTGATGACACTGGTATGCAGTTTGGTGTTTTTGTGCGAGTGGATTTGGTGTTAGTTGTGTGTCTTGCAGTGTTTTGTACCCTTCATTCTCTACCTCCTTCAATTGTAATTTTTCTTCGTTGAACTTCATATTGTTGTCTTGCACCCACCCGAATAATGTTTCAATGTCATTTTGTAATTTTTTTATGTCGCCTTCATTTGATAACTGTTCAGGATTGGCCTGAGTTTAACCCATTTGAAACAACACGCCTTATTTGGTGCATTTGATGAAGGAGAGGGTTGCTTTCTATCTCATCCCGCCCTCATAGCCAGCTCATATATGGGCATGTAAGTCTGTTATTCGTTATTTGTTGATGGACATGCCTGAAGGTGAACTCATTACGCACTACCACACAATAATTTGTCTTATTATTTACTATAGTTTGGAGCAAACAATGAATTCACATTGATACACACAGAATGAGCAACATAAAAGTGTATATTACGAATTTGTTATATACTTTGCAGAACACACTTTTAATTTAATCACCCGTACTTTTTTAATAAATAAAATCATTAACCATAACAACAGAACATGATCATACCCTTCAACGAAGAGTATGTGTTTCTTTAAACTAAAAAGTATTGTTTTTTTTTGTTATTCAAAACTAAACATTTTAGTAATTAGTCACTGAAATGATGCCCATTTTAAATTCCTTTTCCAACGACTAAATTAAACTCGTGTATAAACATGTAGAAGCATTTATAGGAACGTTGTATTATAAATACGAGGGTCGGTACGAAAGTAATGCCCTTATTTTTCAGTTTATATTTACTTATTTATATATCCTCGTATATTTATTTACTATATTTAGTTTATATTTGCCACGTATATACGCATATTTCCTTTAATTTTCATTGTAATTGGAATTATATTTAGTGAGAAATAAAATAAGAGGCATTACTTTCCTACCGCTTCTCGTACAATTTTTATTTTTATTATTTCGGGTGGGACATTACAGTCCCATCAGTCGTGAAAGGGTTAAAAACTTAAAACCAGTATACATTAATTATAGACTTTAATACAGTATATCTGTGTCTAATTCTGAAAGAATTTACACACAACACACCACACACACACACACACACACACAAAAAAAAATTATATGCATAATACATAAATTATTATTTTTCATTTAGATACTTTTGCATTTAATACCTCGCACGACATATTAGTCCCTAATTATCTTGAAATATAAGATACAATTATTTTTGTTTTTTTCTACCGTATTATGTTATTGCATTGAGAAAGACCGCTATTCTCTTTAATATAAAGCATTTCGCGAGTCTGAATTAGTATCAATCCATTTTGTGAATTCAAAATTACCCAAATAACGTATTTTATAATTAAGAATGATTCACATTAATGCGTTTTAAGTGCAATAACCAGAAAGGAAAAGGCAATAAAAAGGGGAAGTAGGATTCATATTGTCTCATATATGTTTTTATTATTCTCTTATATATAATTTAAAAATAATAATTACATTAGTAATTAATGTGTATCTGATGGCTGTAATTAACGAACGGCCTGACGACTTGGGAAGCACTCGACGGACGAAACTCGGACATTGTCGAGGTTTTGGTCTTCGCCGTTTGGCGTTTTGTTGGTAAGACTGTTTCCCTAACCTAACCTAACTTAATTTAACCGACACTCTCTAGTCATTTTTATGTCACATCGATCAGATGTCGTTAGACTGTCGCTAATTAGTATAATTAGCCGTTATTAGTTAACAATCCGGATTCAGTGATATTTTCAGGTTAATAATTATAATTAGTGGGGGGGGGGACAAAACTGGCACAGCTCTAATCCAGACGAACGCAGCACATTGAACTAACTCTTGAATTATTAGTAGTTTCACTGTCAGGAGTAAAACCCCCGAAGACTTCAGTGTCTTTACTCGCTTATAGGGAAACAGTGTTACCCATTGAGCTACGGTCCCTGACTATTTTGGACTAACGACATTTCTTTGATGTGACATATTTCGACACGTTTTTTTTTTGGGGGGGGGATCATTAAACCAATTTGGGACGATACGCAGTTGATAAGTTTACTGCGAATTTCAGACAAGGGGGTTTCATTTTTGTTTGGGCAACCTCGCACTGTTTCTGTATTAACGCTAAGTCACTCCTCTTACAAACTTCGTATATATCATTATAACTAGGAATTTCTTACTGAACGTACAGGTTTCGGAAAAAAATTCGCCTAGAAGTGACTTTGATGGCTGAACGACTGGAATTGCTTAAGATCGCCGTTTGCATTCTTTGTCTGTTGTCTTTCTAACCTAGTGTCTAACTTTCGGCCGTAATTTTTTTTGGACTACAACCGAACCACATTCCAAGGTTCCTTTTCCATAAATCCTACTCTGAAACGGAGTGAGACCATCTCGTTGAGTAAGAGATGCGTGTCAGTATAGCTTTTCTCGAAACGTTGAAAGTGATTTTCGTTCATACTCTGATACTTTAATGATGTTAATAATAATGATAAAGATAAGCTTTATTGGTAGGATATAAATCCCATAAAATAGTACAATAGTGTTGAAGGTAATAACGATACGTAAATCAAACAGTAATAATAAATAAAAAACCTAAAATTATGACAAAAAAAAAGAAATAAAATAAGACACGTACTGAACGAGTAATAATAAAAATTACTCACAGCTTAAGACTACAAAAAAAAATGGAAATAAAAAGTAAGAAGTACACATAACGACAATACCAACATATATTATATATATATGGTAATGATAATGATGATAATAACAGTGGTAATGTTCACTGGCAGGAGGCAGATCCCATAAAAAAAGCTACAGTATTCATGACGGTGATCAACGATACAACTAATTAATTAAATAATAAATTTAAGAACAAAAACAAAAATGACTAAGGTAAATGAAGAAATAACATTAATATACGTAAAGAAACGAGAAATAATAAAATTAGTAATAACAGATTCATAAAAGTAAAAAGTACGTCATGGAATGGCTAATGAGGGAGTTAAGTGGAGCTATAGACAAACACTTTCATACCTAGAGGTTTACAGTCCAGAAGACGTAAAGTAAAAATGATGAATGGCTTGGATAGTTGGATTGTTCGAGTTCTTAATTCTTCGCATTAGACTGTATTAAGAGCGTCTTGTTACCTCAGGGAGGCTCGGAACGTTGCGGTTAGCAAATATTTGAGAAGCTGAGCATCTTGGAAGTAACTTATGCAGCAGTCTATAGGATCTGTTGTAAAGCAAACTGAGCGTTCTGTAGGAGTATTTTTTATAATAACGCAGAGTTGCTGCCCATAAATATTAGTGCAGAAAGTACGAAAAAGAGTGTCTTTAGCTTCGCTCGTACAGAATTTGAAGCTCCTTATAATCTTGTTTGTCTTAGCACAGTAACTTTGATATTGTTTCCTGATGTCTGAATTGCCACTCAAGGAGCTGGTGATAATTTGACCTAGATACTTAAATTCTCGTACCCGCTCTATTGGTTCGTCTCTCATTTTGAAAATAATATTAGGTGTTTGGTTTGAGCTTTAGGATGGAATTGTATAACTTAGTTTTAGTAACACTATAATTAATGTCATGGTTCTGTGAATTTTTTATAAGATGATCCAGACGTTTCACCGAAGGTCTTATTAACACCATATCATCGGCATAGACCAAGTTATTTAACCTCGTGCATTCTATACAGCATCCCACTCTTGCCTCATTAAGAGAAGCAATTAATCTATCAATATCCATCATTTTCTAATTAAAACAGTAAGTTTTATCAAATAAGTTGAAATAGTAAGTTTCTCCACCCTAAAATGTGCTTTTCTTAATAAATTTATTATTTTCTAATCCCAAAAAGTTGTTTTTATATTTTCCTCCACAGCCGTTAAATAACGGAAAAAATCCGGTTTACAAGAAAGCAAAGTTTTGTGAATACAGTAATTGGAATGCCAGTTGTGTGATGATTGTATTTGACGAGATTCTCGCACGAAACTCGTTGTCACTAGTTAATAATATGCTCTCGTTGTTATGCATTTTCCTTCGTTTTTGTTATATGTAGATAGTACAGGGTGTTCGGAAAGTCACTGTGCACTTATATTTAATAGCATACAATAGTATAACATTGCATATATGATAGAGGTTATGGATGGGACCATCAGAACTTATAAAAGGTGTTGAAGTGATGTCCTTTAACAGCAATACAGGCTTGGACCCGTCTTATTTTATTTTGAAACACCTTTGTCAGTTCTTCATTAATTAACATTAATTATATAAGTGCACAGTGACTTTCCGAACACCCTGTATAATAATGTTAAAAATTCAGTGCAAAACATCATCATCAGTAGCAAGATATACTCAGTGTTATTTTAATGCCTACAATTTTTTTTTCCTCTCTCTCTCTCTCTCTCTCTCTCTCTCTCTCTCTCTCTCTCTCTCTCTCTCTGAATTTAGAATTATGTTCATTCAAAACTTTTTAATTTTTTGCGGAAGGATTTTTTTTAAAAGAAGAAATATTTCAGACATTTATTTTGATACATTCAATTTTGCCAAAAATATATATTATAAGGTTATTTATATATTTCCATTTAAATATATTTATATATTAAACAACAATTTCATAAATAATTTTACACATAACAGAAGCTTATTAAGTAATATTTTATTTTTCCAAAATCTTTTTTGAAAACACTTCAGTAGAATACGCATGCAAAATTTTAAATACACCTTGTTAGAGTAAATTTTAAGTATTTAAAAAGTTACAAAAATCTTTTGAGCGTTCATCTTTGTCAGTACAAAATTCAGATTAAATACAACCTCATATATATATATATTAGTGTTGCAGAAAACGGAGATTTTTGTTCATTTCTTGAACGTTTTTTGGTCTTTTTTTTTCTTTTACCTTATCCAATAGGAAGTTCTTTACATAGAAAATAAATATATAATTTCAATAAATTACAGTTTATACGTTTTGTATAAACATACAAAACATATATTTTAAATATATAAAATATATTTCTTTTTAATTAAATTTAGATCTAAAGGTTACATACAGCGAAGGCTTAATAACTATTTTTCAGTTTCTTTTATATTTCAAACCAAACTACACATTCATAAGTATATTATAGACAATAAAAAATTACTAAATGTTACGAAAACGAGGAAAAATATCTAGCAGACGTTTATGAATTATAAAATATTAATTAATGTTCGGCCTAGGCTCCAGAGCTGCGTTTCTCAACTTTTTTTTTTTTGTTGGTGCTGGCGACCCCGCTCCCCCCCCCCCCCCCTTTTTTTGACATAAAATTAGCGATCCCCCTTCCCTAAATTTTGATGCAGTATACTTGAATTTCAAAAGTAGATCCCGAATTAACTCTCATGAGATGATGGAAAGTTGCTAAAAAGTGGCTATTTAATTCGTTAAATGAAAGAGTGAGAGTCTACCAAACTTGCGTAAACCGACACGATAAATTGGTTGAACTTTCTTCTGACAAGACCCTCTTGCAGTTGTCATTCCCGTCAGAAGACTTTTGCGTACATTTTGAATATCACGGAAGGAGTATCCATAACTGGTGTCTGAAACATTGAAAGTTTTAATTCCGTTCGCAACTTCATACTCGCGCTAACTGGGCTTCTCATCATTTGTTGCATTTAAACAAAACAATGAAATTCACTGTCTATATGTTACTTTGTATTTAGTCTGTCCAACTTAATATAAGAAGTTTGACAAATGCAAAGCAAGCACAGGTGTCTTATTGAAAGACGGATTAACAGATTATACTGAGATAACGACTAACAGAAAATAATTTCAACTGTAAAACTGTAACATTACACGAGTTTCTCACTTGAAAAAAAACGGTTTCTGTCTGATTTTACGTATTTCTGTGATTTTCGTCGGAAAAATAAACTTTAGTTTACCATATAGGCTGAAATTTTTTTTTTTTTTTTTTTTGCTAAGAACAGGGACCTCATAGCTGAGTACTTATCGGGATTCCGAGGTTGAGAAATACTGCCCGTCATGATATTTGATACAATATTTTCAACTCTTCTTTTTAATAGTTGATAGCAATCAGGACGGGAAAGTATGCCATTTTCAAAATCTCAGTACTTACTGACTCGCAGTTAAGAAATGTCTATTGTGAAATTAACTGTACATTGTACTGTACTTAACATTTCACTATTACCAAACTACCAATTGTTTAGTAGTCTGAGGTAAAGTATATTCAACAGTAAGTTAATATGGTCCTAAGATATGTCAAAAGAAGGGGGGTTTTAATATTATTTAATAATTTTTAGATTTATATTTTAAATAAAATTAATTTTGATGAGCATTAAAAAAATCCCAAAAGCAAAAAAAAAAACGAACCTAATATACACGGTGAACCAAAAGTAGGTGGACAGTAGGTTGAATACGGTTTGTGTTATATTATATTATAACTATGGTGTTCATTATAACTATGGTGTTTGTGTTTTATTATATTAAATATTATAACTAAATTTATTTAAATTTTATTTTGTATTATAGTATACACAAAAATTAAATATGTATTCTCAAAATAAACGTTATCATTTACTGTCCACCTACATTTGGTTCACCCTATATATATATATATATATATATATATATATATATATATATATATATATATATATATATATATATATATATATATAATAGATCACTACAGTTATGGAATTTATGGAATTAAAAGTATGGTAATTATTGACCTCTGGAAATTTGTCAATTTGACACACTGCCGACAGAAAATTATACCCACATATAGAAAAAAAAATTTCTCCTTAATATATATATATATATATATAATATATATATATATATATATATATATATATATATATATATATATATATATATATATATATATATATATATATACTGTATATAGTGCCCTGCCTGAATAAAATTAACGCCCTCCTAAAACAACGGAATGAATATGTGGCATCGTCCTCTTGAAACATGATGCCCTCCAAGTGAAGTTTCCATTCCGAAAGAAACGTAGGAGGTTTTCATCAAAGATGGATCTGTAATCTTGTAAATTAAGATGTCCCTCTACGAACACAGGGTCAGTTTTTTCAGAGTGCCAAATGCCTACCGATACTATAACAGCACAAACACCGAATTTCACATTGGATTGCACCAATTTGGGATTGAACATATTGCCACAGGTTCTCCATACCCAGATCCGTCTTCCTGATGCAAACTGCTGGAGTGTTCATTTATCTGAGAAAACAAAAGAGCGCCAAAACTAATCAGTCATGTTTTTCATCTGCACGGACCACTCACATCGTTTCCTCTTATTAGGCTCAGAGAGTGTTCTGCATAGACCGTTTCACATAGACCTGGGTACAGTGGACGTGTAGTTAGACGGAAGCCAGTGCTGTCTGAGCAATAAAAGGGAACGATATGAGTGGTCCATGCAGATGAAGTACAAGTCTGATCAGGTTTGGCACTCTGTTGTCTTCTCAAATGAATGAACATTCCAACAGTTTGCTTCAGGAGGACGGATCTGGGTATGGAGAATCTGTGGCAATATGTTCCATCCTAAATTGGTGCAATTCAGTGGTTGTGCTGTTATGGTGTGAGAAAGTGTTTGGCACTCTGAAAAAAAAAAAAACTGACCCTGTGTTCATAGAGGGACGTCTTAATTCACAAGATTACATAGTCATCTTTAATGAGAACGTCCTACGTTTGTGTTGGAATGGAAACTTCACCTGAAGGACATCATGTCTCAAGAGGATGGTGCCACATGTTCATTCCGTTGCTTTAGGAGGGTGTTCATTTTATTCTGGTAGGGCGCTCTCTCTCTCTCTCTCTCTATATATATATATATATATATATATATATATATATATATATATATATATATATATATATATATATAAAATATTACAATTTCAATAAAACAAATTACACACATGTACATTTGTGTATAAAGCGGCCCTTACTAACTATACACAATATTTTACACAAAATTAATAGAAACAATATAATCTGGAATAGCTTTTTACCCCCACGCAGCCAAAATCAAACCGATGATTTAGGGATGCTATACCCAAACGATCCATATAAGTAGGGACAGACCCCGTTAAACTATGTTAGGTTTAAGTTAAAATGGGTCAGTATCGATTAGGTGCCATATGAATCATTTCAGTATATATAAGTACTTCGTAACGTCCTGTCTGTATACCAGTGTTTCCCAATCTGAGTGCCGCGAAATTTGATGGAAAAGACAAAAATAAGTAATTGAAAATTCAGAAGGTACTGAAGATATGCAAATTTCAAATGAAACAAAACACTCGCGATTTATTACGTTCATACGAAAACTATATAGTCTCAGGTTGAAGTTACGTGATGCTGAGGTGCGGAAGTGAGGGGCTGTATGTTAAAATAGTGGGAGAGGAAAATCCCCTGGTGTGGCGCGAAGAAGACAAAATGTTCATTGGGGTGCCTTGAACCAGAAAAGATTGGGAACCACTGTTGTATACTCCAAAAACTATCCGCTGTGTCTAAAATTGAGAGTATAGAAATAGGATTACACGTATTCTGCGCAGAAGAGGGTATTTAAAAAGTACACTGTTATAGTAGTAGGGTGGCATCAAAATTACATTTAGGCCTATTTCTACTCTCAAGTTTAAAATATGGACTACCTGAAAATGTAAATATGTCGAGTTGCCGTAAATAATTTAAAAAAAAAAATGAAAGGTTGAACTCAACCTTCTTGGACAGATCTAAGTACGAGTTGACACATTTTAGGGTTTAAAAAATTCAAAACTGACATCTCTTCATTTCTCCAAAACTTGTCAGCAGTATACATCTATACTATTTATATAGGTTTGTATACAAGTAGAATCTTTCTGAAAAAAGGACCGATCCAAATCTGACGCGTCTTAATGTGTCAAAAACGTGCTAGAAACATATACCTAATTTTTTCTTTGTGCGTTCATTGTCCATCGAAGTTAAAAGAAAAAAATTAGGATAAGAATAGCGAGGGCAAGTTTATATTTTCATCGAATGAGCGGACAATCCTTGGAGGACATACATACACTGTCTATCTTAATTTCGTAGGTCGAGATTACTTTATACTCGTAGTTTCCAATTGGTTATGAAGAAGGAATTTACTTTTAAACTTAATCATCAACACAAAAATTCATAAAAAAAATGGTAAGGAAAGAAAGAAAGAAGTTGTCCTCAAAGGGTAGCAACTGAGAGCACACAAATCCTTCTCATCAGGTTACCCTTCCGTCGCCGGAACAGAATGTCCTTAACAAGATCATTTAATTTCGTATCAACCTCTCCATAAACACGGGTTCCATCATCGTTATAAGATTATTATTATTATTATTATTATTATTTAGGTTTGCCCAGTATATTCTCCATAATTAATCAGCTAATATATATATATATATATATATATATATATATTATGCAAGAAGGAGGTGCCAAGGGCGAACGCCCGCAAAAACGCCCATCCTCTCAGAAAGAGAAGAAAGCCAAAAACCAAAAAATGTTATTTTTAATCCATTAATAAAAAAAATTTGAAATCCTTATTTCTGTTTTTAGTATCATATATATATATATATATATATATATATATATACACACACACGGACCGTGCATGGAACAAGGAACTCTTCTAGGAAAATTAAATCCACTATAGTCCGAATAAGTAATGGTAAATGACAAATACTATAGTTTTTCTTTTTCATGATGCTAACCCGACGTGGGCAACGGGTCACTCGCAAAGAGGTCCCAAAAATATAGCTTCCCTCACCAGCTATCTGCAAAGCAGATAGGATTCAGCTTTGGGACAGGATCTAGGGTTTAAAACAGCCTAGCCCAACTACATTTAGAACCTCAATATAAGCAAAAGACTCGCTGCCTTCACGTCAGATTGAATACATCAAAGAAAAAAGGGTAACTATTATATTTTAGCCAAAAACCAAAACTTAAACCTCAAATGGCAGAATTGAGCGCCCACTATATATATATAATATAATATATATATATATATATATATATAACTTTACAACCTTATTTATATACATTATTTAACTGGAGCCACCATACAAAATTCAACTAACGAAAACATTCTAAATTTGTTAATTGGAATGGCTGTCATAAGTACGGTCGTGTAAATAATTAAATATTTACCAATTCTCAATTCGTTTTTAAACTCGTCTTATTTTCCAAAAATTCCTCATGAATTGTATAAAATCTACTAATTGCAGCTTTGAAACTGTAATTATATATATATAATATATATATATATATATATATATATTATATATATATATATATATATATATATATATATTCTCTTGTTTCCCTAAATTTAATGAAAGAACAATCATTTTCTGAGACAATGTTATTCCTAAGGATACAGTATCTTAATTACAAAAACATTCTTTTGTTACCCTTTCTAAAATTTTATATATAATATATATATATATATACACTGTATACTACTTTCTTTTATAATAGTCTGAGAATTAATTAATGACAACAGAAAATCGGAGCTCAAAAGTTGGAAGGAGGCAATTATTGTCTTAATTTTCTTTAATAGAAAACGAGATTTTTAAGGGCGACTTAATACCGTGACTAAAGATGGCGCTTTATTGTCCGCTGTAATAGTCGTAATATGACTTTACTTTTAATCAGACGAAATCTTTTATTAATTTAAATTAAATTCTACACAGAGCGAAAAACACTTGTAGTTTAAACAATCGCTTGTGTGTGTATATATATATACACACACATATATACACACAGTAAATACTCGATGAGTCGGAATTCGGGATGAGTCGGACTCGTCCTCTGTCAAGTGCTATTATTCTTTTGTTTATTTTACTGAGAGAAGTGTTTTATTTCCTATGTCAAGTGCCATTATTATTTTGTTTCTTTTACTAAGTGAAGTGTTTTTTTCAATACTGTATTGTACCAAAAGTAACCAATAAAATTTTTTTGTGTTTCGCGCTCAAAATAATTCCAGCAACGGTAAGTGAAACGAAGTGTTATTGTTTTTTAATGTTTATTTTGTTTATTTTAACATTGTATTAGACTCTCACTAATCAAACTTAAAAGGTTAGAGAGTATTTATGCCTCTTTAGGGGTAAATAGGGGGGTAATAATTCGCGATGAGTTGGACTTTTCAGTGAGTCGGACTGGCTAGAGCCCTATATAGTCCGACTT
This sequence comes from Bathynomus jamesi, assembly GCA_023014485.1. Lineage (NCBI taxonomy): Eukaryota > Metazoa > Arthropoda > Malacostraca > Isopoda > Cirolanidae > Bathynomus > Bathynomus jamesi. Next base: position 296,369 of record JAJOZX010004474.1, read on the forward strand.
ATCGAGTATTTACTATATATACATATACACACGAGTATATGTTTTTTAGTAGCCATAGTTTTGACGTTTCTACAATGTCATCTGCACTGAAAATAATTACATCAATATATACCATACAAAACATATACTTAAGCTAAAATTTTACTTCCACAGAGAAAAATAATTAGCTAGCTGCTCTCTGTAACGAGATATAATTAAATAATTTAATAATAATAATAATAATAATGGCATTATTAGATTATGATTATTATTATTATTATATTATTTGCGAGTTTGTTAATGTTATTGAACCAAACCATGCAGGAGCTTGAAGCCCATTTCTTCTGTATTCTCATTAAGACTTAAATAATTACATTGTAAGAATGTAATTACCTAATTACAACCTGTAAATTGTATATTTTTACTATAAATAATGAAACTTTATATATAATTGTTTGAAATTACACTAATTAAAATTAATGACTATTATACTGTATATATATATATATATATATATATATGGTTGGTCTACAGTGATGATATACATTAATCACAAATAGAAAAAAAAAATTACAAAGATACGCTGAAACTGTAATAAATGGAATATCTTTTTTGTTTTTTAAACGATGTTCTTATTAGTACCAATGATTACACGTAAATTGATCAGTCGAGAGTCGATCCGGAATAATTGTGATGATCGCATCTGATTTTTTATGCTTTCGATCATAATTCATAATGATTATATTATTAAATGCGGGTTTGCATAATCAATTAGTAATGATAATAATCAATTAGGAGAGACAGAAACCAGCACCATCGGGCGACGAAACCCCGCCCCTCAATGTCTTCACTTCGCTTATACAGGAAAATGATGTTACCCACTGAGCTACGGACGTTGGCTGCCCACGAGTGATACCCTACATGTGTGTGTCGATGTGGTATAAATCTGTATACCCTCTCAAAGTGTTCAAGCGTCGCTGAAATACCCGATCGAACAACATCTACAACTGGGATATTATTTTTGGTCTAAGAGAAGGACAGAGAATGGGGTCTCGCGTATCGTTCTGGGTGGACAAAATCGGATTTTGAATGTTGCCCATGCCATGGCTATGGGGACGGCGTTGGGGTCAGGGGCTACCCATATGGGATTGAGGATGCATGTGCGAACCGACTGAGAGAGAGGCTTCTACCGACAATCTGTGACCTCCTATACCGGTGTGAGGGTCGTGGGTAGGGAGTCTGTGCCCGGCATATGGGTTGGTACTGCATCTTCGAGAACCTTCTGGCTGTGGCTGTGGCGGGTAATTTCTCCCACTGAATTTCAGGTAACCTTGAAGACCTCCCTTCTTCCGCCTTTCAAAGGAAAACAAGACCATTAAAATCGTTTAAAATTACTTTATCGATCTTTCTGCTATAAGAAACGGGTTTTATAGCAAGATTTTTATATCACGGTAGTTTTACAGTACAGTATTTAACGCCTTCGTTCAAGTTCGTTGGCCTTTGATTGCCGGTTTTTATGGACACAACATAAAAAAGAAAAAATGTGCAAGAAAATTAATGCAAATTCGTGCCTGTGAGGATAAAACAGTGCGTGTAAGAAGATAGCGGATGAAGGAGTTTTATACCCACTTCGTTCACTCAAGAGAAAAATTGTCGATATTGTCAGTGTGTTTCGACATCGTTTACCTAAACCAACTGATCTTAACATAAACTCGTTGGAGTATTTGGTAGTAAAGCGGAAGGCTGTTAATCTGCGTTCGATTCTCGACCCGACTTCATACTTCAGATTAAGATGCTTTTCTGGGTCTTCCTCAGTTGGTTAGTGGTTCGGATTAATCAGTGAAGGGGCAGAAACCGGCACAGCGCTCAGGCAACTAATGCGACCCATGACGCTAACTCATGGATTACTCTTAACCATCACCATCGGGAGTCGAGTCCTGGAACTCAGCCTGTTTTTACTTCGCTTATAAGGAAACGGTATTACCCACTGCAGTACGGGCGGTGACTTAAGTAATGGGGATGGAAGACTTGGAATTTTTTTCTGTCGGTCTTTGTAAATTGTTAACATATTTATTTTTGAGAAAGTGGGTATAAAAATCACAAATAAACGGTGACATTGATGGGTCGAAGGGAAAGTTTAAAACGTGCACTTAACTTTTGCATTTATATTTTGGAAGAGGTTTTTTTTTATTATTATTATTTGGATTTGGGAGCGCGTCATCAGGCACCATTTTGGGGAAGGGGGGCCGAATTTTCGCTGAAATATCACCGTTGTACGTCTTTAAATACTTTGATTAAACGTGGTTTGAATTTTAATTATTTTTAAATGGAATTTAAAGCATAGATTAGATTAGTTTAAAGATTTGTTTTAATTTTTTTATTGTTCAAACAGTGAGTGCATTATCCTTTTGAAATTTTGTGTTGAAGTGTGATTCATAAAAAACATTAATCGACATTATACTTAATTATATAAATTATATAATTGTATAGAAAATTATATCGCCATATCACCATATATGGTTGAAATTTTAGAGTTACCTGTTCATTCTCCAAAATGCAAAGATGGTTGGTGTGGTTACGGTGGGCAGGAAACCAACCCACATAAAGGTGATGAAGGTCAGGTGAAAGTGGGCAGAGTTGGCGTCAGCTTCCATTACCTTGTACTCTACCAGTCTAAAGGAAGAAAGTAGATTATTATTATTAATTCAAAAAGAATCTAAGAATCAAAACTTATTATATGGTAAACAAATAAAGAAATGGTGAATATTATAATCATAGGTTATTTGGGGTAAAAATTCAATTTGGCCCAGTTTTCTGATTAACTGGAACGAACCCCAACCTAAACTCATTTGACCCCTTTGGTTCAGATGAAACCCATATAAGATTATATTTACTTGTGAATGGGCCTGCTTCATGCGGGAAATTTCAGAATGATTAATGCCAAGTAAATATAATGCTACAGTATTTGTCTTTAATCTAAACTAAATTTTTTTGAAGTAACACCACTAATTAAATTTTAACTATTTTTGTTAAATTAAATAAAGAGTTTTGGATGAAAAGATTCTTCCATAATTTGAGGATGTTGCACTATAATTATCTTTGTGGTAATGACTGATGAACTTTGGTTTAACTTCATTAGTACCACTTTTGAGATCTTTGATTTGAAGAAATTAAAAATCTAGATACTGACTTCTCCATGCTGTAGTACCTGTTTTTTCTAAGGTTGTGAGCAAGATATCATAGCCACATTTACCGAGAGACTTAATAAAATCTGTGTATATTTCATACGGTATGTGTTTGTTACATCTAAAATTCTTTCAAATTTTCTCTTGGTAATCTTTTATTACGAAAACAAGATCTGCCCGCTATAACATAACTACTGTACATCATTACGTCTCTCCCGTGTGATGAAAGGATAGTTGAAGTCCCCGCACATTAAAATGTTTGGAATTGGGGTCACTGATTTACGATAATATGTCGCGAATTTTCATTTGCAGCAATTTTAAAGTTTTCCCGTTGTTTTTGGGGTAATGTAAATACTGTCTTGTGAGTGGAAATTTAATTCTTCAATATCCAGCATAGGTATTTCAGCTTCTTGTCTGACTTCCTTACCAATACTTCGCCTGTGTAGGCCTTTTAAAGTATATACAATATTGTGGTCCTTTTTTGTGGTTATAGTTTTTCCTTTAATAAATTCTGATGATTAAACTATAGGTCTATGAATGAAATATACGAAGGTACGTTTCAGAAAAAATGTTCACCTAAAAAAAACGAAATTTCTAAAACTCATTAAAAAATACCTTCAGTAATGAAGGGTTTGAGTTTCAAATTTGATTGCTGTCGCTAAAAAATAATGAAATATACAAAACAAACAGAATGTTACCAATTAGCAATTTCTTATTCTTGTGAAGATACCTTCTATTACCAAAGTCAGGGTACACTAGATTACACCTATTATTTTGTTATATCACTTCAGAGCCTTCAATCCAGGTATCACATCCAATTTCCCATTCATGAAATTGCATCTCTGATAAACATTATTTCTGTATTTGTTCCCTCTACGAAGTGTCGTAGAAACTGTAATTTAATCTATCCTTTGGTATAAATTCTTCCATATTACATATGCTAATGACAGGCTCGGTAATCATTTATGACGTTCTCTCTCTCTCTCTCTCTCTCTCTCCTCTCTCTCTCTCGATTTGCGTGTTTGTAATAGATGGGAATTCTTGGAGTCAAAACCTTCAAAAGCTAATTAAATATTTTGGGAAGCCAATCCTTTTTTCCCTTTCTTTTTCTTCCTTATTATTAAAAGGGTGCTGCTCGAGGGAGGGCTAGTTGAAATAGAGTACAAGTGTATGATCGCTTTGTAATAAATGTAGTAGGAGGCTATTTCAGAGCACTGAAGTTCTGAAATGAAACCCCTATACAGTATTTGCTAATTTTTTTCTTTTTAAACTGTACACGAAGGTGTCTTTTTATCATAATGGCGTCACAGATACTCGAGATTCCTCACAAAGGTGTATAACTAAAAGTATTATCAAGTTAGTTCATAAGCGCATTTGAGACAGTATCTATTTTTTGGTCCAGAGCTGTACTGTATATACAGAGTTGGCAAAAGTAAATAGACACTTTCGGTTTTTCATAGATTTTTATCTGACAATAAGAATCAATAAATAAATAATAGATCTATTTAATCAATACTTTTAGAATTGTGTTGCTTTCTATTTTGCATTATGTGAAGTCGACACATGTTTGGCATTCCATTGATTAAATTTTGACATTTGTTTCTTAAGTACAATCATCGCGTGTTTTATTTACTTTTGTCAGCTAACTAGCTAACTAACTAACTAACTACTAACTAACTAACTATTAATATATATATATATATATATATAATATATATATATATATATATATATATAATATATATATATTAGAAAACTCACACGCACTTAACTAAACACATAATTCAAAATCCTACATTGTATCCCTAAGTTGGTCACTTAAAATTGGACATGCTATTCGGATATTCGGGTCTTAATTCCAAAAGTGCCCACGGAGCTTCTCATTTGAGAATTCTCAGTGCCTGATTTCAGACCCGGCCGATGCCTCTCATTAGCTTATATTAAAAAGCTGAGAGGAACATCCCATCCACAAACCCCAACCAACCAGTTCTCTTCACTCTCCTAACCCTCTAAATCCTCACATACTCTTTCAGAGCTTGCAACTCTCAAACTGATAACACCCATAGCTGTGAAACCAGACCCGCTCACAAACTCGTACATTTATATAAATGAGGGACCCTCTCCTCTTATCTATAAAATTATTTCCTAATAGCCGAACAGAATATAACCTTCCTTTGAATTTATCAGCTTCTTTGAAAGCTCTGATTCCCGTTGAAGAGAGAGAGAGAAAGAGAGAGAGAGAGAGAGAGAGAGAGAGAGAGTGAGAGAGAGAGAGGAGAGAGAGAGAAGAGAGAGAGAGAGAGAGAGAGAGAGATATCCTGAATCCATTTAATTAAAATTATTCACATTTTCGTTTTGTGCAGAGGAATTAAAAGGTATAAAATTACATTTAGATTTGCAATATCTACAGACTAATAGCGTTCTGCGCTTCTAAAGTGAGAATTTATTATTTAAAAACATAAATAATTTGAATAATTAGAAAAAAATTCCATTCCATTTTAGGTCTAATTAAGGGATTTGTTTTGTGCATTATCAGAAATACAGATATTTTGTATTTGTAAGCGAATTATGCTGTTACCGATATATATATATATTTTATATATATATATATGGTATTTTATATATTGGTGAAGATGCTGAGATGCAAGCAAGTACAAGCAGCTTTCATTTCTATAAATATTCTAGTAATTAAACTACTCTACGTGAAATAAATATATAAATGTATAGTTTCGGAAAAAAGTTTGCTGAGAAACTGAATATCTAAAAATCATAAAAAATTACTAATTAGTAAATAATGAGCTTCGTTTTTAAATTTATTATTGTTACCAAAAAGAATAAAATATCCAAAGAAAAACATAATATTGGCAATTAGTAAATTTTTATACTTTCTAAACATTTCATGTTTGCGGCCTAACTTTTTTCCAATACGGCCCGCCAAAGATTTGTATCAGGCCCGGCTGGCGGATACTGTAAATTTATTATCTAATGTCATATTTTATTTCAAAATTTAATTTAAAATAAAATTTTATTTAAAATTTGCACACTAGTCCTCGGTGTGGGTCATTAATTGAAATATGGCCCTTCATGAAAAAAGGTTGGACACCCCTGGTTTAGATGAAGGTCTGAATCGGGCAGTATGTGATCACCAAAGACTGTTATTTAACTTATTTTACATTAATAATAATAATGTTTGCTATTGTTTGGGATTGTTTAACTCCCTTCGTAACGACAAAGATCATGTGATGGAAGGGACCTGCAACTTTACATGGGAACCGAATCATCTAAGGGTCACTACATTATCTGAACGCAGTATACACTGTACAGTCACCCATCCAACTACGGAACAGACCCAACGTCGCTTAACTTCGCTGATCTAACGGGAAGCGATGTTGCGACGATGCCATGACCTCACTTTTGCCACAGCGGATTAAGTTGGTCTCCGCTGTGCCAAATAAATTGTCTTCGTTCATCCGTCATCCTATTACGAAAGCCTCCAACAATTCTGGCGCAGTTTATGAAATCCCATGTGCAGGCTGCCCTCAAAAATACATCGGAGAGACAATTGATTTTCAGAGAAGGATTAATTCCCACAAACATGACCTGAGATCGGGTAATACTTATACTGTAGTAGCTTGGTGCATAGGGAACTTCATAATCATATTTTTAACTTTCAGGATTCTAAACCTATTTTGAAGGTCAGGGACCAGGAACAGAGACAAATATACGAGGCATTTTATATTTTAGGAGAAAACACCATTTCAAATATTAAGCTGCCCTATAGTGCCAGATGTATGGTAGCCACCATCTCTTTGTCCGTAATTATGCCTTAACACAGTCATTTAAACTTCAGCTCTTCCGCAGGATGGAAGTTTTTAACCTTGTTGGGCATTTTAACTAGTTTATGGCTTTGAAAAGGGTTTGATGGTGACCGGCCGAAATTAATTAGCCTTTTTAAACACTGTTTTAGTTTTTCTTTTTTCCTTGCGGGTTTGGGTGATCTTATATTGTTGCAATAAATGCAATCAAAGTTTATATATATATATATACATATATATATATACACACCTTACCTTACCTTACAAAGGTTTCGCGCGATGATTTCTCATTTCGCGAAGGTCAAGCTTGTCGCCCCTCTCGAGTTGGCCTGGTGAAGTAGTGAGTTGGATTCTTGCGCTTTCCACCTCACATAGCCAGGTACGCACGGCTCATCGGGGATTGTTCTGAGCCAGGCGTCTAGTCTTCTTTTGAAGATTTCCACTGCAACTCCCTTCGTGTTTCTTAGGTCTTTGGGCAACTGCTTAAACAGTTTTGGTCCTCTCACTACAAAACTATTTTCTTTCAGGGTTAAGGATGTTCCCTGTCTCGCCTTCAATTTGGGAATACGACACAGTCTACCGTTTCTACTTTCCACCGTTGTTTGGGGAGTTATAGGCAGTGGTGTAGTGCTAAATAAAGAAGTGAGGGAACGCATTTTGAAAGTGTTACTCAGATGCGGGGGGGACAATGGCGAGCGCGGCGAGCCCATACAGCTGGGGGTCCGGGGTTACTGTAAGCCCCCCTGGAAATCTTTTGAAATCTGACCAATTTCAGGGATATTTTGAGGTCATATGCACTGGATATTAGGATATATTCCAAGGTTGAAGATGCAGTATTTCCAGTGTCATTAGATATACGACATCCAGTACGATCAATAAAAATAGCTAACAACTGGAATGATTAACTAAAAAAAAGTTAACAACTGGTACGCCGTGGTGACTGTTTCACCAGATCTTTATAGGCTAGCATTGCCTCAGTCGAAGCTAAAAGAAATGAAGCAGTTAATGATTCTTTCTCATATTTCTTCTAGGGGTGGGAATTAAAATTTCATGACGTTAAAGATTTGTAAGTTCGGATTTATTTGAAATAGTGAGGGAACGCCGTTCCGTCTACCAAAAAAAGTAAGGGAACGCCGTTCCCACGCGTTCCCACAGCACTACACCACTGGTTATAGGGTTCAGAGTAAGATTAGGGACTAGTTTCTCCATTATTTATTTTCCAAGTGTAAATAATGGTGTATCTCTAGGCTGACCATACGTACCGTTTTGAACGGGACAGAACCGTTTGTTTTATATTTCTTGGCCGTCCCGTCGTTTTAATAAAAATGTCAATTTTGTCCAGGTTTATGTACTTACTTTTTCATGAATACAGAATATTACATAACCCCGTCCCTTTTTTGCCATCCCAATGTCCCGTTTTTGTCTCAAGGAAATATGGTCAGCCTATGTATCTCTCTCTTCTCCTTTCCAGTGAATATAGGTCTAGTTCGCGTAACCTTTCCCAGTAATTTAGTTCTTTGCATCCATTGATCTTGGCTGTGAAGCTTCTCTGGATCCCTTCCAGCTGTCTAATGTCTTCTTTTTTATATGGAGATGTTAGGACCGAGCAGTATTCCAATGTGGGTATTATCAGGGTTTTCAGTAGAGGAATCATTACATTCCTATCCCTTCGTTTAAAGGTTCTCAATATCTGACCCGTTATTCTCTTTGCTCTGTTTACTGCTATCTTATTTTGTGTTTCAAATTTCGCATCATCTGTCATTACAACCCCTAAATCTTTTGCTCTGGAATTTCTCTGAATTTCCTGTCCATTTGGGGTATAATATTCCATGGATTTTAGGTCTTCTCTTTTTCCGTATCGTAATAGCTGAAATTTCTCGGTGTTAAACTTCATATTGTTGTCTTCTGTCCACTTGTAGATTTTGTTTATGTCGGTTTGTAGAGATCCTATGTCTTCTGGGTTTCTTCTACTTTTCCTGTTATTCCCATATACAGTATTTCAGTTTATGTATTATTATGATTCCATGGCCACTTGTCGAACGCTTACATCCTAGGTTTCATTACTTTCAAGTGTTATAATGTTATAATGTTTCAGACCAACAAAGACGTTAGGATCCACTCATGGTTGGTCTACCTAACTGTGTATTGTGCATGTCCTCCGTGGTGGCGGAGCGGGACCTACAATTTTACCTGGGTTCCGAACCACAAAAGCCTTAATTTTACTACCTTAAACTATACCCACTCTATCAATATATGCGTCTAATCGATTTTTAAACATGTTTATAGACGTGCTACTAATTACTTCTCCCAACAAACTATTCCAGCTATTTACTATTCTATGTGTAAAAAACGTTTTTGGCAACTGCTGTCTCGAACCTTCTACTTGTGCTATTTCGAAAAAGCTATCTCTATTTACGTTATCGAACCCATTCATAATTTTAAAAACCTGGATTAGATCACCCCTCAGCCTCCTTGTCTCGAGTGTAGTCAATTTTAACTCCTTAAGCCTCTCCTCGTACGACTTTGACCTAAGTGACGGAATCATCTTAGTTGCTCGTCTTTGAACTCTTTCGATTTTGTCTATATCTTTGCGCATATCGGATTCAAAATTGGATCGTGTACTCCAAATGGGGTCTAACTAATGATTCATAAAGAGGAACAATAATATCGCGCGATTTGTACTCAAAATTCCTAGCTATAAAACCTAGCACTTTGTTCACTTTTTTGACCGCTGCTGTACTTTGTTTCGCCACTTTAAATGACCAGTGACTATAACTCCTAAATCTTTTTCCTGTTCTACGCTTGCCAACTCCTTCCCTGACATACTATACGCAAAATTACCGTTGGGCTAGCATCATGAAAAAGAAAAACTATGGTATTTGTCATTTACCATTACTTATTCGGACTATAGTGGATTTAATTTTCCCAGAAGAGTTCCTTGTTCCATGCACGGTCTGTGTTTAACATATAATTGTCTCAGGGAACCATTCTGAATTTGTGTATATATATATATATATATATATATAATGTAAAGAACGACGCTTGTTAGAAGAGTGTCCGCACAAGAGAAGAGGAGAAAACGAGCAATGAAAAATGAGGCACCTCCCGGGAATCGAACCCGGGATCATCCGATTGCCGCTCAGATATGCTAACCATTACACCAAGAACCTCCACGAATCAAACCTCGTAATTCTCCCACGTACCTACGAGCGGAATCAAATGTCCTTTGAGGGGGGCACCTTCTCATACCGTATATATATATACATTTTAACTGCAAACGACACAGAGTCGGGTTCCCGGGTTCGATTCCAGGGAGGTGCCTCATTTTTCATTGCTCTCTTTCTCCTCTCCTTTTGTGCGGACACTCTTCTAACAAGCGTCGTTCTTTACATTATATATACACACTGTATGTCGTTTGCAGTTAAAATGTACTGTATATATATTATATATAGATATATATATATATATATATATATATTATATATATATATATATATATATATATATGAGATGAAAGACGGTTTCAATTTTAAAGCCGTGGTGTTTATGAAAACTAATTTGTATTTAAAATTTAAAAACTGTTTGAAGAGAGAGAGAGAGAGAGAGTTACAAGGAAAAGAAGTACCTCAAAAGGCCTTGCGGCCCATACCGAGGAGGTACCAATGGCAACGGGTGCCACGGAAAATTTTCTACACCCTCAAATAGTGTGCACGATTTGGTCTAACATTTTCTTGAACTGATCCACAGAGGAACTGTTCACAACTTCCGAAGGTAACCTGTTCCACGTGTCACAGATCTTATACGTAAAGTAATTCCCACACACACTAGTCCTAAACCGTTTCAAATCCAACTTCCAACCATTGTTGCGAGTTGGGTTATCATTTAAACTAAACATGCTTCTAAAATCGACATCGTTGAACCCGCGTAAGAGCTTGAAAACCTCGATCAGTTGACCGCGCAGGCTCCGAGTTTCCTGATATAACCCAACAGCTTCTGGGCTTTCTTTTCCACCTCTACGCACTGTTTGGTAAACTTAAGGTCGCTGCAAATTAGCACACTCAAGTCCTTTTCCAAATCAGTCGCCTCAATATTACTCCCCAACATCGAGTAGTCCGACTTGGGATTGGCGTAGCCAATGTGCATCACCTTGCATTTACCCAAGTTAAACGGCATTTGCCATTTTTCGGACCACTCTCCTATCCTACCTAGGTCCGCACGCAGTTGCTCGATCGCCTCCGGCGTCCCAACATTGGCCCCAAGCTTGGTGTCATCAGCGAATTTGGGGATCCGACTGACGATGCCACCATCTATATCATTTATGTAAATGATAAACAACAGCGGCCCCAAAACGGAACCCTGAGGAACCCCACTAGTGACCGAGGCCCAACCCGAACTAGCCCCTTTAATTACAACCCTCTGCCGCCTATTCTTCAGCCAGTTTTCAATCCACCTACCTACTTCAGAGAGAGAGAGAGAGAGAGAGAGAGAGGTCAATAGCATTTTAGAAAACGTTAAATTTTGTTCATTAGAGCCACAAATAGCATTCTTATCCGTAACCACGAGTGCCACACACACACACACACACGCACACATAATATATATCGTTTTGATTGAACGACATTTATTTATTTGAATAAAATTTAAATTTAAATTTGATATTTCATTTGTATTGTGTTTCGCTTTGTTTTATATCTATTTTTAATTTCAATTTTCACGAAATGAAATTGTTTTGTATTTTATTGATTAGAAGCAGGGGTGAAATAATTTACACACACACACACACACATATATATATATATATAATATATATATATATATATAATATATATATATCCCCCAATAAGGAGCAAAAAAAACAAAAACAAAAGCCAAGAGTAAATATGGGGAAGGAATTATATGCAGGTATTATATAAAAGATAATTGCAGATTTAAAAGAGGACAATGTATATATGAACATCCCCCAATATGCAATTTCTTCTATAATAATGGTCATTGTAAATTTGGAGACGGATGTAAATTCTACCACCCGGACATTTGCAGAACTTACGCAAAATACGGAACCTGCAAATTCGGGACTAAATGCTACTATCAACATCTCCCGACGAACTCAACGAACAAAGGAAAAAGTTTAAATGACAATAGGAATAAAAATAACAATAGGAACAATAGGAACACAATAAGCGAACAAGAAAATTTTTTCAACATCTCAGACACCTTACGAATGCTAAATGTCATCCACATGCAGTTGACACAGCTGGAAACCCCCGAGCCAAATCGCTACCGGGCAAGAAGCTACCAATACAAGTAGGAGGAAACGGATCTCTTTCGGAGGATCATAGAGCAACGAATCAAGCGATATCGAAGGAAAACGAACTTGAAATGCACAAGGGGCAACGAAAAACAGAGAACATAAAAATTGTCCTGGCTAATATTCAAGGAATAAGACCAAACCAATCACTCAATAAGGTTTCGTACCTGAAAGGATTTATGGACGAAACAAGGGCGGACATGGCATGCCTCACAGAAACTCATCTTAAAGATTGCCAAGGAAATTGTGAAAACTGCGAACATTGTATTGATAAGAAAGAGATAAATATAGATGGCTTCAACTTACTAAGAGCGGATAGAACGACGAGACGGAAAGGGGGCTGTGCTATATATGTACAGGAAGGTCATATGACAGAGACGATAATAAGTAAATCAAACAGCTATGTGGAACTCCTAGCAGTGAAAATAGAAAAACTAAACTTGATAGTAATAGTCATCTATAGACCTCCAAGCACCCCAACCGAAAAATTCTCGGAGGCCATTGATGACATTAGAAAGCTAATAAAGGCCATAAACCCTCCATCCCCAATATAATGATCTGCGGAGACTTTAACTTCCCATTTATAAAATACAAAAAGGTGAATAGGAATATATATATTCACCAGGACAAGGGGGGCACAAGAGAAGATCAGGAACAAGCAAAAATGTTGATGGCTCTCACAAACGAGTTTATGCTGACACAGGAGATAACAGAAAATACCAGAAAAAATAACTGCCTGGATCTGGTATTGACGAATAACACGAACTTGATTGCTGATATAAAAATAACCCCAACCATTATCTCAGACCACAACTTAATCGAGATATCAACAAATATGATGGTAGCATTAGAAGACAATACACATATTGTGGAAAGAAGTAAATTCGGGGCCTTTAACTTAAACTCGAAGACTATAAATTGGGAAGCAATCAGATCGCACATGGCCCAAATAGAATGGAGAACAATTTTCGAGAATAAAACAACTGAAGAAATGCTAACAACCTTGGAGGAAAAAACGCTGAGAATTTTAGAAAAATATGCTCCGAAATCACAGCCAAAAGGAAAGAGGAGCTGGCTAGAAAGGCAAAAGAGAAGACTATTCCGCAAAAGAAAGAGAGTGGAGGCGAAGTTAGGAAACTGCGGAGATAATGGCAGGAAAACAATAAAAGAAAAACTGGAGGGTATCGATAGGGAAATACAAGCCCTGATTAAGGACCATACAGAGAGGGAAGAGGAAAAGGCGGTAGAAGCAATAAAGGAAAATCCAAAATACTTCTATAGCTATGCAAAAAGGAAAACAAAAACGCGCGCCGCTATTGGGCCCTTAAGGACGGGAAATAATGAACTAACCGACGATCCAAAAGAAATATCTGATACATTGAGAGTCAATATGAATCAGTTTTCAGTACCCCAAAAAGTGACAAAGCGATACCTGACATAAATGCATTCTTTGAGGAGGAATTGCAAGGAGAGTATATAACAGACTTTGAGTTTACACCAGAAGATGTAGCGAGAGCTATAGGACAAATGAAACTACATTCAGCTGCAGGTTGTAATGTTCTGGTAGAAATGCCGCGATGTTCGTCCACTTGTTTCATATTGGCGAATGGTGCTGCCAATATAACTCGCTTTGCAGTGAGTACAATTGAAACGGTAAATAGTGGACGAAACAAACCCCCCCCAGCCCCTTGTTTCGTTCACTATCTACGTTTCAACTGTACTCACTGCAAAGCGAGTTATATTGGCAGCACCATTCGCCAATATCAAACGAGAGTGGACGAACATCGCGGCATTTCTACCAGAACATTACAACCTTTAAACAAACCATCAAAATCAGCAATAAGAGATCATTGCCTCCTCCACAATCACCCACTGCTCCCCACCAACTTCAAAATTATCAATTCAGCATACCAACCAACCGACCTCCACATCCTCGAATCCCTGTACATCCTAGTACAAAACCAACCCTGAACGACTATAGTTCTGCTTTCAACTTAAACGTAGCTAAATAATTTCTTCTGAACCATCACTGAAAAAGAAATCCGCTACCACTCTCCGGCTTCTAACATGGCTACTTCAACAGTCAACCATTCCCAACCTTTATACAATTAGAGGATCTTTTCCGTTTGACACACATGGTTCGATTTTATTTTAAATTTCTACGCAGACGTAGTTTTGCATGCCGATTACGAAAATCAGAACCATTTTTTGGAGAAATTAATAATAAAAAAGTTACAACTAGCCTAAGACCCGCCCTTCGTGCGGGTCGCGGGTAGCAAAAATTAACCAAACTATCACGACTTAACCTAACCAATCGTCAATGGCGTACAATTAACCTAAAAAAATAAATAAAAAACTACTTTTTTTTAATTTATTTATTTTTATATATTAAGAGAAGAGGATTCTTTATACTGTACGGCATTGACGATTGGTTAGGTTAAGTCGTGCTAGTTTGGTTAAATAATTTTTTTTTTTTTTTTAATTTATTTTTTTTAGGGTAATTGTACGCCCTTGACGATTGGTTAGGTTAAGTCGTGATATTTTGGTTAAAGGTAACGAAAATATCACGACTTAACCTAAACGTTCCTGAACGTGACCGACAAACGTTCCTCAGCGTGACCGACTGACAAACTGAGCGTGACGGACTGACTGACAGACATTCCTGGGTGTTTATAGTATACACGAAAACTGCGACCAGTTCCAAAAAATGCTACAGTGCATCGCAACATTTAATCGAAAATATTAATTTGTGTTGATTTTTGTCACTAATATTAATAAAATACTTTAAGGGTTGTAACATTTTTATTATTAATTTCTCCAAAAAATGGTTCTGATTTTCGTAATCGGCATGCAAAACTACGTCTGTGTAGAAATTTAAAATAAAATCGAACCATGTGTGTCAAACGGAAAAGATCCCAATTAGATTACCCCCCTTGTCGTATAATAACCGGTAAGATTTGTTTTCAATTTTTGTGTCACCCTATAATATTTGTATCAGGTCATCCCAAAAGTAATGTCGTTTTTTACGATAGATTAAGTTTAAACTAGTCCTACTCGGTTTAAGCATAAATTTTCCTAAGGTTATATCTAAGAGGAGATCTATCGTGTTTCGCTACATACTTTACAGACCTTGACGTGTGTTTTGCTTTATGTGAACCCCTCATAAACATGGCGGTATCAGAAGAGTATATCAGGCATATAATGCTTTACGAGTTTAAAAAAGGGAATAGTGCTACTGAAGCAACGCGAAACATTCAGGACGTTTATGGCAACGATATTCTGCATGTGAGGAAATGTCAAAGATGGTTTCAAAAGTTTAGGAATGGTGACTGCTGTTTGACAGATGCAGCACGCTCTGGACGCCCTGCTGAGTTTGATGATGACCTGGTGTTAGCCGCACTTGAAGAAGACTGTTCAACAACTATCGAAGAATTGGCCCAGAAACTCAATTCATCCCCGTCCACCATCCATCGACATTTGCAACAACTCCTCTGGACGCCCTGCTGAGTTTGATGATGACCTGCTGTTAGCCGCACTTGAAGAAGACTGTTCAACAACTGTCGAAGAATTGGCCCAGAAACTCAATTCATCCCCGTCCACCATCCATCGACATTTGCAACAACTCGGGAAAGTGCCTAAGTTAGGAAAATGGGTGCCACATGAATTGTCGGTCGACAATCTGAGGGTGCGGGTAAACATTAGCACAGCTCTTCATTCCCGTGAACTCCAAGATCCGTTTTTGCACCGTTTAGTGACTGGTGATGAAAAGTGTATACTGTACCAGAATGTTAAGCGCCGTCGACAGTGGGTTTGTGCCGGAGAACCAGCGACACCACAGCCAAAACCAAATCTTCACCCTCGGAAGGTGTTGCTTAGTGTTTGGTGGGATAAAGGTGGTGTAATACACTTTGAAACCTTACTACACAACCAAACAATCACCGCTCAAGTCTACTGTCAACAACTGGATCGATTGAACACTGCACTAAAAGAAAAGAGACCTTCTTTGGTTAATCGGAAAGGAATCGTGTTCTACCACGACAACGCACGTCCTCATACCGCTCGGATCACTTCTGCAAAAATTGAGGAGCTTGGGTGGGAAAAACTTCTATATCCTCCATATTCTCCAGACCTTGCGCCTTCAGATTATCATCTCTTCAAGAGTCTGCAAAACTATCTTGACGAGAAACAGTATACTTCTTTAGATGACCTGCACATGTCTTTATACGTTTTTGGCCTCAAAACCGCCTTAATTTTATAAACATGGCATTGAAAAGCTTGTAGGACGTTGGCAGAGTGTCATTGATTCCGATGGAAAATATATACTAGATTAAAAAGTTTCAGTTGAGTTTTTTTTGTCCTTCCAATTCCGATCTAAAAAACGACATTACTTATGGGATGACCTGATATATCTTAGCCATCGTCTTACCCTCCGCATTTCGTGTAACTTTTTTAATTTTAAATTATCATAGGACTGCATACATGTATAAAATCTTTTATTCACTATATTTGTTCCCTTTTTAGCATTGATGATGGAAATTGAATTTCAGAAACGTCTGACTAATAAACATGTACCGCCTTCTCGTCCTCTTATTCCATACTTACTATATATATACTGTACACTGTAGGCCTGGTCGAAATTTTATATTGAAAAGGTACATATTGTGAGGGGTTTGAATGGAACACAGGAACCCCCTCATAAATTATTTTCGCTGTACTAATACGACACTTACTCTACATTCAGGTTTTTTGATGACATAAATCTTTATTAACGTATAATATTTTATTTAATAATGTACAGTATTAGGAAAATTAATTAAGTACAACAATATATTCAGAAGAAAAAAATTAGAGGCATAATAAATGTGCTAAAATTCAATTCACTTTTTCATTGTTCCTTATCACATCAAAAGGGAAGAAGTTTTCAATATCATTAGGAAATTTTATTTCATATGTTTCTTACTCATTCCATTGGGCCTTCCATTCAAACTTGGGCAGTTTTCGCCTTGATTCTAATGAGTTTAAAATAAACTTTTGACGATTGTCATATCCTATTCTTTCCTGACATGCCTTTGTTACTAGGTTCACTGCCCTTTCCTCACTTTGACTGTGGCATGGAAAAGAGGCTATCTCCAGTGGCTTACATCGAGCCTGTAGTAGCTCATCGGCGCTAAAATTGTTTAGCAGCGGTGGAGGAGTAATGATCTCTTTTTGCCAATCGATCATCTCTGTGTAGTCAGTAGATTGGAAATTGAGGGTTCGAGGCAACTCAAAGTTTCTGGTACCTGAAAATCCTGTTCTTGAAAGGATGATTTTCTGAATAGCTTGCTTCCTAATTTTTAGTCTCTTGTCAGTTACCATTGATATGAGTATATTTTCTGGGTGGGCAAAGTAGGCGTTATTCTTTAATACTGGTTCTATGATTGATCTATGTTGTTCATCTAAATTTCGAAGCAAGCACATTAAATGCCAAAAGTTATATGCACCATTAGTTGCATTAGGATGAGATTTTATCCAAAACCACCCTGGAGCATAGAACTGCATAATAATCTTGACTATATCTTGAAGGTTTTTATCGGGATTTGGCGTTGAGATATATAATCGAAGGACCCTGTTGGCTACAGTTAGCCAGCGAGCATGATGAGGGGTACCTGGGGATCGAGTGGACAGATCTTGAGGTGTCTCCAGTTTGCACTGCCAGACACATATCATAGAGATATCTTTGATCACTGCTTAGCTCATTCACAACATTTGCTGGAATTTCTTTAATGTTTCCTTTTACGCGAGAATATTTGACTACCTCCAATTTTGTTAAATCTGTTTTCAGTTTATTCCCAATTGAACCCACAAAAGTATTTGAACCTGTCGTTTTACCATCAATGGCTTTGTAGACGTGCATAAAAGACAGCTCATTCAAATGTAAGAGGCACACCAACCACTGCACTGGTCTGTTAAGATGAATTTCAACCAGTTTTATGACCACCAATTTTTCCTGTATTTACAGGAGCACCATCACACAGTAAAGTTTTGATAGTATCTGTGCTGTTCGAGTCTCTAATAATAGTTATCAACTTCTGCTATGCAGCGAGCAGTTCCATTATCTGGTGTGACATGGTCTACATAGATGCTTCCAGGTTCTTTCACAATAACATAGTGTTGTTCTTTTATCTTTCCACTTTTAGTTAATGTGTTATCTTTCTTTCCATCAAATCCAAGGCACTCCATCTTCAGATTTTCGGATTTAGACCTAAAAGTATTTGTTTCACCCATGCGATTTCTTTCTCTTTCTAATTTCTTTCTGTCAAGCATGTTCATGTGGTTAAGGATCCCCATATCTTTTAAAGCTGCATTGACTATTGCAGCTGCAGCTCTACAACTTACACGATAACGATCTGCTGTTAATGCTAGGTTTTTTATAGGAGTACCTGTTCTGAATATTCTCACTCAATTCTAAATCGGCCTCATAATCTACATCCTGACTCCGAATGTACATCCATGTCTTCTTCGGTATTTCCTATAAATTCCGATGGTAAAACATTGGTGGCTTCAGTCATTTCTTCTTGTGCTTTTAGTTGACGGTTTTGTGCTTTTTGGGCTCTTGCTAAAGATCTCTTTGTTGAACTAGCTATGCGATCAATTGGTCCTAACTGATTTTTTCTTTGTTTTTGACCCACAAAAGACTCCCATCCTGCCATTCGTATTTTATCCTTACACCCGCAAGATTTCCTATCAGTTCCTTATCATAGCATTCACAAGAAGATATATCGAACATTTCATCATACTGAGCTACTTTTAAGGTAAAACTTTCATTTCTTCGATGTAACGGTACCTTGTTCAATTTTGAGGCTTTTTCTATTAGTCGACTGACTTTAAGATAGATACCTTTGGTGTTAATCGTAGGAAAAGAAAATTTCATCCAAATGTCTTCAATATTTTTTACAACCCTGTAATAATCATTAGCATTTGCTGATCCTTTTGATTTAGCTTCTTCACGACGGCGCACAAAAAGGTAGTGTCTCACAAGATCTGCTTTTGAAGGAGTCATGGCTGCTGGGAATTCCGTAGAATATCCAAAGGCTGCATTTGAGGACTTGCTTCTAGTAGTCATAGTTTATATTCAGAAGTAAAATCAAATTATATGTAATTTATAATTTATGATAATTCAAATTATAATTAAAGCAAATGCAAATTATTTCTATTTATCTGAAAAATTATTTCTATTTATCTGAAACAAAAATATCAAGCATTAAACAAACAACTTACCATGTAACATATAACAACATTAAACATATGCAAATATGAAGGTAAAAAAGGGAGAGGAGGGGCATGTGATAGGGGTAGTTGGGTAGCACATGCTTGATTTTTTAATATTTTGTTAGTGATAAAAAAATCTCACATAGTGTACTTATTAAGAAATAACATTTTTTCCCATTTAAATATATGCAAATATGAGGGTAATAAAAGGGGGGTGGGCATGTGCTAGGGGTAGCACATGCTTGATGTTTTAATATTTTGTTAAGATGATAAAATGAAACGTCTCACATAGTGTACTTTTCAAGAAATAAAAAAATTTCCCATTTTCGACCCGGCCTACAGTGTACAGTATATATAACACGTGGTATACCATTGGCGATTATAATTACTGAACTTCGTAGAGGTTTATAAAATACTACATATTTAGGTATAATAATTTTGTGTATCACTGTAAAAAAAAAAAAATTCTCAAAAGTCCCAATAAGCCAATTTGACATTTGCGTTATTGACATTTCTCAGGACGTCTCGACGAATATGATTGTTAGCGCCATGCTGTCTGTTTCGTTGCGTGTCTCAGTCTTTCTTTGCCCAAGATCATGATCGCAGATCTAATGAACTCGCGTAAAACGCAATTCTTTTCTAAAGGAAGTGAGGAAGTGATACTTTCAATTAAGGGGAATTTAAAGTATAGCCTTTGCATAATTCTAAGAATTAATGCATCTTTATCGTAGTAAGATAACACAGGTCAACAAAAAAACATTTTTTTTTCGTTGCCAAGGAAATTCGTACGAATTTAGGGTATTTTGGGGTTGCTGAATTCCAAAATGAAAGTAGTTTTTCCGATTTGGCTCTAGTTCTTGAGATAATGAATACCCTCAATTAATAGGAAACGTAACCATAACGCGTGCATATGGGAAACTACCGGAACATTCTAGATGGTGAGACCGAATAAAATGCCATTATGTATTTCATGTGTTTACTTTTGTATGATTTGAGACAATTTCAATGCGATTTGTAAGTAGGCTCCGCCTGAACATTAAATTTTTTGCATTTTTACGTGTTTCAATGGGGTACCAATAGTGATGTGAGTCGTTTTTTATTGTGTCGTTTTTTTTGTTTTTTTTTTCGTTTTTTTTGTTTAAAACGAAGGTAGTCTGTTTTTTTGTTTTTTTTTGGTTTTTTATTGTTTTAAACTTATTCCATATTTTTCTTCCTTTAATCTAATAAGTATATTAGTATTACCTATAATTTACTATACTACCATGCTTATACGGTTATACCTAGTATATATACTATATAGTCATCTTTTAGAAAAATTGAATCACGCAAAAAGTATATAATAGAAAGGAAAAACAAACCCTCATTTTTTATATGTATATATATTTTTTAACTAGAACATAAAACATTCTTCCTCGTTTCAAACAATATACATAATTGTGATTGGCAAGAGTACCAGTATATATATTCCAGATAGAAAAGGAAAATATTCACCTTTTTTTGAACCTTTTTGTTAACCTAATGTTGTTTAACCTCATTTCCATGGAAGAATCATCACTAGATTGGGTAGAGCATATATGCTAGTTTCAATATCACAGGTACTGGTATAATATACATAATAAAAAATACATAATACTGGTATAAAACAATATATATAATTGTGATTGGCAAGAATACCAGTGTGTGTATATATATATTCCAAATAGAAAAATAAAAAAAATTAAAATATTCATCTCTTTCTTTAACCTTTGTGTTAACCTAATGCTGTTTAACTTTCATTATCTGATTCTATTTCCATTGAAGAATCATTATCACTAGATTGATTAGAGCATATAGTTTCAATATCACAGGTACTGGTACTTATTGCAGATTTGGATGTTGACGAAGCCAATGTAGCACCATGTTTTACTTCACTTTCTTGGAATTTTGCATTTTGGGATATAAATACAAGCTTTGCTGCTCTGTCTGTGCTTAATCAGTTTCTTTGGCTGTATGGATATTACTGTATGTGCTAAATGATCTCGGAGGTAATGAAAGGGCGAAATAGAGGTGTATGAGTTTGTGTAGGTATATATGTGAGTATGCGTGCGTATGTATCTGGAATTCTGGATGTATGTGTATGTATGGGGTATATAATAGATATAAATATGTGTATATAAGTATTTATGTATATATTGGTATATATGTATATGGGTGTATGTGTATGTATATATATGGATGGTCTCGGGGGGGAAAATATGTCATCGCGGGTCTAAAGGATAGTTAAGTGGGAGATTCAAAATCCGAGGCATGGATGGGAGAGTCCTGGAAAGGTTGGACAATGGGCAGTCAGCTCCCAGCCAGTGTTCTCGCAAGTTTAACGGATCTCAAGATACAAGACTTTCAGTGCAAGAAAGAGGCCAGTTTTTTTGTAAATAGGCTGAAAAGGGCATTCTATACTGGTACCATATGGCCTATTTTATTATTTATTTATTTATTTTTATAATATATCATTGCAAAAGTATACCTTATAATTAAATTGGCAATATCTATATTAATTATTAAAAAAAATGAAAAAAACAAAAAACAATAAAAAAAAAAAAAACCAAAAAAAAACAAAAAAAACAACATGGACATAAAAAAAACGGTTTTTTAACATCACTAGGTACCAATTATCTCATAAATTAGAGCCAATCTAGCAAAACCGATGTCATATTCGGAATCAGCACCACAAAGTTACCCCAAAATCACTCTAATATGATTGGCAATAAAATGAGTGTTGACCAGTGTAATCTCTGCCTGTCACCCCCTCCCCTTTCCCCCTAAAAAAAATGAATAATCAGTAATGATAAATTATTAAAAACAAGACTTCAAACAAAGTATTCACTCACTCACGTAGCGTCACACGAGAACTTTTCGTTTGAACTGAAATTCTTTAGTCTAAATTTACTTTAAAATAAAGGTCAATTAAAATGACACTTACCCGCCTCCACAATAATGGTTGTTCTCCATTCCGGAAGGTTTCTCAGATACTGAGTTCCTTCGAGACTATACGTGAATTTGTTGTTTCTGTAACTACGGGTTGTCTACAATGTCTTGTCACACTAGTAAAATACTACCTGGTTTTCGTTTTTCTTTCAGACCCATTTAAAATGTGTGATAGCAGCAACGATACGATTGAAATGTGGGGGTCCATGAGCGACCGCGTAATGGCAAAACCACTGAAAATATTCGTGCAGACTTCCAGGACCGATTGAGTGGTGCAGCTCCTCAAAAAGGAGCTGCACCATTGAATCGGTCCTGGAAGTATGCACGAATATTTTCGATGGTTTTGCCATTACGCTGTCGCTCATGAACCCTACATTTCAATCGTATAGTTGCTGCTATCACACATTTTAAATGGGCCTGAAAGAAAAACGAAAATCAGGTAGTATTTTATTGATGTGACAAGACATTGTGGACACCCTGTACTTCGATGCTACATACATGTATAAAAGGTAGGAATGTAATTGTATAAAAATTTATTAAAGGTAGCGATGTTAGTTTTAATATTATTATTGGTGCTGGTTAAGTATGCGGTCTACCATCTGAGTTTTGACAGAATATTTTCGGTGCTACTGTACTATGCGGTCTACCGACGATTGGTTAGGTTTAGTCATGATATTTTCGTTAAAACTAACGAAAATATCATGACTAAACCAACCAATCGTCAAGGGCGATTGACAATGGGATGTAAACAAACAATTAGTAAACAAGATAAGAAGCTATAATTAAAACGTAGACCGCCGAATCGTAGGTAGACCGCATACTACAGTAGCACCATATTTTCGTTAAAACTAACGAAAATATCACGACTTAACCTAACCAATTATCAATGGCGTACAGTTGATCTATTAGTAAATAGTAAATACTATTCCAGAAACAAACAATGTTATAATTAATAATAGATCAACTGTACGCCCTTGATAATTGGTTAGGTTAAGTCGTGATATTTTCGTTAGTTTTAACTACTCAGATGGTAGACCGCATACTTAACCAGCACCTTATTATTTTAATGTTATTAAGAACTCGAGACTTTAGCTTTGGCCCCATTGATTGTTAGCCTATTTAGTAATAGTAGCTTATATATTGGAAATTTGAGCAACCTTAACTTATAATCGTCTCTCCCTCAGGCTATATAAAATTTTACTTTTAATTAGGGATATCTTAAGATTTAATGTACAGTACCATACCAACATATAAAAACAAACAACTTGCAGTTTATAGCATTTGGCCTAAGTCCTTAAATCAAACAAAATAGCCTATGTTTACGTGTGGTTAGTCTACTGACATTGTATATTAACTTTTTCTTTGGAATATTAATAGAAATGGAATTGGTCTGTCTAGATGTGAATCTGCGTGTTTAAGTTGCGTGCCAAATATCTTGCAGTGAAAAGAACTTTATGGGCCTATAATGAAAACGAGAGAATTTCGAACACCTAATCATTATAAATAAGCCACGTAATATAATATAATATACAGTATAATGACCTTATATATATATTTTATAAATGGTGTTGAAATTAACTTTAGACGTTTAAACTAATTTACTCCAGCAGATTTTAGTCAAGTGAAGACGAGTGAGCGTGGAATCTGGTGTTTAGTTTATCTACAAAGCGACGACGATTTAGTAAATCGAGTAAATTTGTTGTATTTACCACTAAAATTGAAGTCACTGTAACTTCTTTATTTTCCTCTTTAATGGTGATTAAACTTTGATAGAGGACTCGCATATTTAATGACTTGATCTCAGAATCCTGAAAACAAAGGAAAGGGAGGGGAAATGGGGGGACAGAATCCTTAGGGGGTTATGAATAGCTAACTAAACCTCAATATAAAAATCAGAGATGTAGCAACAAAAGTGCAACGTGACTCGCTAGGAAACCAAGACAAAAAGGCGTAACAGATGACGACACGACGCGACTGCTTTGTGACAAAAACGGGCAAAAAGTCCGACAATTTCTCCGGGAATCTGTTGAGACCTTTGTTACAATGATAGACAGCAAAATTCTAATAAAATCTTTTTCGACACCATTTTTAGAGGAGGAAATTTCTTTCTGCAGTTTTTGTTCTGTCGTTTGCAGCGTAAAACTCTTTAAAATAAAACTTGGCTATAATTAAAATTGAAATTTATACAATATGAATGAAAGGAAAAGCCAATTACCTTTTCTCTTTCCAGATTATTTAAGTGCGGTTATTGTACTTAAAACACGCATTCAGTACTAATGAGTTTGTTTTACTTGATCAAAATCTATGGATTTCTCTCTTGAATCTAAATAATTGTGATATTTTGTAATTGTTTTTTAACTTCCCACGTGACGGTAAAATCGGTCTTGTGACGGAAAGGGACCTACGTCTTTGTCGGGTCCGAAGCATCTGACGATCTACATCATCTGAATGCGGAGAGCGGCGGTCACCCATCCAACTACTGAACAATCCTAACGTCGCTTAATCTCGATGATCTAACGGGAAGCGGTTGTACCACATGGCTAAGATGTGGCACTCCTTAAGTTATATACAGTATAATGTGCGATAAAAGGACATTTCGGAGAAGGGAAATTTTATCGACACTATTAACGTAACTTGACCTAATCTTGCTTAATCTAACCTAAATACGTAACCAAACCTTCGCTAACCTAACTCAATCTAACCCCCAAAACACCCGTCGACAGAATGTTGTTTGTATTTTATGTACAGGGTGTTCCATAAGTCCCGTAACCCCTTTACTCCGCACCCTACTCTAGTAGGAAAAGGTTTAGGGGTAAAGGGATTTATGGGACACCCTGTATGTGCGTATGATAGAAACGTATATGCTCTGTGGCTGCGAACCAGAGATTATCGTAGAAGCGAAAATAAGTTGAAATTTTTTTTTAGTGATATCGTACAACAGTGGTTCTCAAATTGGGGCAGCACTCGAGAGGTCAACAAAGGGTATACGTGACGCAATAGTAAAAAAAAATCAAAATTAAGCTTCAAAGATTTCTTTATTTGCACAAAATACTTAAATATAGTATATAAAATAGATATATTAGCTATTTAATGTAGATTTAATAATTTAATATTTAACTTATAGTATTGATTCAATTTATACTATTATTATTATTATTATTATTATTATTATTAAATTATATATAAAATTGTGGCATAAATTTATTGACGCAGGATGAAATAGGGTTGGTAAAGTAGGGGGGAGGGGTACACGAATAAAAAATTAATATGTAAGGGATACGTTTGAGAAACGCGAGTTGAACAAGACAACAATAAAAGGCGTATCTAAAAAATCCGTCTTATCCTTATTAAATGCGCTAAAGAATGTGATGTAACCATATTAAATTTTGCCTTCTTTCCGTTTCAACGTTGGTGTGAATATATAAATGTGGCTTTAGGACGTTTGTTTGCCGTTTTTAGGACGTTTGTTTGCCGCTTTTAGGACGTTTGTTTGCCGCTTTTAGGACGGTTTTTTTTCCCCCTTTTGTCGTCTTAAGGACGTTTGTTTGCCGCTTTACTCGCGAGTTATCTCGAGACACGGGCATAATAAATACGAATTCAAGGACTCTTTCTCGGAACGATTACTCGCCTGAGGATCATTAGAGGACAGAGACAGAGGGCGAAGGCCAAGACGATGGAAGCTACGTAGCGTTGATCTCTCTTCTGCAGGTCGAATTCTGCTTCTTCGTAGTGGTGCACCGAGGGGCTACGACCCCTTTCCATCCCTTTTGGACCAGCTGAAGGAGGGGGAAGAAACGAAGAGTGTCTACGAACTTCAACACCGCAGTCAGGGTCACTGAGTAGAGCGCTGAAAAGACACGAAACGAAGAAAAATGATTACTACTCGTTTTAATTCTTTGTTTTTCTCATCTTACTTTTTCTTTACAAACAAATTTACTCGCATTTTTAGTGAATTTTAGTTAAAATATAGAGCACTGATTTTCAAACTTTGTTCCGCGGAATCCTGGTGCTCCACGAGAGATATTCAAGGGTTACACGAAAATTTTTTTGGGTAAAATGGCTGAAATTTCAATTTTCGAGCCACCCTAGATGAGAAATTAAAATTTCAATATTTCGAATCATCAGCCATTCACATAAGAATCATTTTTATTTTTTAAATTACTTTTTATTTTATTATTTTTGTTTTGTTTTTATTTACGAGACTGACCGTTATCCTAAAAACTAATTTAGCCTGATCGCTTTCTTTATCTAGCTGTCTTTTCCCATAAATGAACGGGAAAATGAAGCACGCGTTAATCTTGTTTCAGACTTTTATAATACAAGTAACTTCACGTAATATATATATATATATTATATATATATATATATATATATATATATATATATATTATATATTATATATATATATATATATATATATATATATATATATATCATCGACAAGTTACTGTCAGTTCGATTAGGTTAGGTTAGGCTTAGGCTACGCTGTTGTTAAATTAGGTTAAGTTAGTTATTTAGAGCGTCACTAGAATTTCTCTTCAACCAAATGAGCAACAAGTGCTTAAGTTTAAGGAATAACGTAACTGAAAACACTCGAATAACTTCTCAAATAATAACAATAATAATAATAATAATAATAATATTAATGATAATGGGAGTTATTTAGCCTTATTCGTAACATCAAACGTCATATAACGAAGGGAACCTACAACTTTACGTGGAATTGGGTCGTTACAGCATCTGAACGCGGAGAGCTGTCTCCCATCAAACTACTGAGCAGACCTAACGTCGCTAAACCGCGCTGATCTAACGGGAAGACGCGTTGCGACGTGGCCGCAACGTATCCCAATAACGAAATTACAAAAACAAAATTTAGCGTAAACGCGCAAATTATTTGAATTAATGAACGAATGAATAGAAATTATTATTATCATAATTTTATGAAATAAATACTCGTATTACAAATTATTAAAATGCTTAACAGTAATTTTAAACCGAAAAATGCAGTTATTAAATGGCCTATTAATAATTAATTTCTAATTGGGTCTTTAAGTTTTAGGTTTTACTCGTCTCTGAGATAAATTAAAAGCTAAAACGTATCTCTTGATTACTTCCTCGCTTCACTTCACGAAGTTTTACTACGTATAGCGAAAGCGTTAACATATTTTTTAATGTTTACGTTAATATTTATTCAAATTACTTAGATGATACCCATCAAACGCAAAAAATAATAATGGAAGTTTATAAAAATTTAAAAATTATATATTCTGGTTCAGTTTTATTTTTTTCAATATGAACAAAACCGAATTATATATATATATAGGGTGAGTCAAAAGTCCTACCTCAAAAGTATTTACTGTATAGTCATTTTTGAAGCGGGACTTTTGATTCACCATACATACGAGGGTGGGCTGAAAAGTAATGCCTTCACTCAAATAAATTTTAAACTGGTTGAAGGATTTTATCGAAACAAAAGCAGATATGTCCTTAGAGTTTATTCTTCAAAACGATACATTTACTTTTCTATAAAATCACCTTCTACCTTCATACATTTACGCCAACGATAAATGAGTTTTTGAAATCCATCCCGGTAAAACTCGGAGCTTTGACTACGAAACCAAAATTTCACAGCGGCCTTAACTTCGTCGGACTCGTAGCGATTTCCACGGAGATGTTCTTTAAGTTTAGGAAAGAGGTGAAAATTGCATGGTGCTAAATCGGGGCTATATGGTGAATGCGGCAAGACGGTGAATTGCAGATCCTCAATTATAAATGCAAAAAAACTTCACTTTTTCTACGTGAAAGTCACAATATGATAATAAAAACCCACTCTAATAGACAGAGTTTATTTCCACAATAAACTCTGTCTATTAGAGTGGATTTTTATTGTCATATAGATCCTCAATTGCTTCTCGCGTTTGAACACTGGTGTGAGGTCGTGCGTTGTCATGGTGAACAATGACTGCGTTTTTGTAGGTGCGAACCCTCCTGATCCGGTTTTTCAATTTCTTCACTCTCAATATAACGTGCGGAGTTGATTGCTGTCCCTCTTTCCGTAATGTCTTCGAGAACAACACCATTGATATCCCAAAAAACAGTCATTATCACTTTTCCAGCCGATTTTTTAACTTTGAATTTTTTTGGTTGCGGTGAATTTTTGTGCCGATATTCTATGGATTGCAGTTTATTTTCAGGGTCATAATGGTGGACCCACGTCTCGTCTCCTGTCATAATACTGTGCAGAAATTCATCTTCATTTCCAAAGCGCTGCAGATTTTCTTGGCAAATGCGTAGTTTCTCAGTTTTCATCTCGGTAGTGAGCATACGAGGCACCTATCTGGCGCAGACCCTTCGGTAACCGAGAATACTGATAATGTGTCCCACTCGCTCTTTGGAGATATCGAGCATTGTAGCAATTTCATTTTGTTTAATGCGACGATTTCCACGAATCAGTTCGTCAACGTAGTTCTGATGAGACTCGTCGGTTGCCGTTACAGGTCTTCCACTTCGCGGTTTGTTTCGCAAATCTTCTTGCCCTGCTTTTCCTTCTTTACACTGCCTCGCCCAACGTCGAACGGTACTGACATCAACACACTGTTTTCCGTACACAGCTTGCATTCGACGATGAATGTCTATGGGAGCAACACTTTCCGCGGCCAAAAATTCAATTACGGCATGTTAATTGAAGCGAACGTCTTTACTCCTTTCCATTTTAATCGATACTGAACCAACGTATGGAATGAATGTAGGCTATATTAGACTATAACACAAAACCGGTTTTATCTGGTTACCTCTACACAATCTGGAATGGGGTGGAGATATCAAGTTACAACACAAAACCGGTTTTATCTGGCTATCTCTACACAATCCAGAATTATTCAAGTGGAGGCATTACTTTTCAGCCCACCCTCGTATATATATATATATATATATATATATATTATATATATATATACAGGGTGGGCCGTAAGTTTCCATACATAGGAAAAATTAAACGTTTGTTTTTATGTTTCAGATACCCTAAGAATATGCGTTTGACGTAAGATCTTGTTTACTGATGAAGCACATTTTTACGTCAATGGAGAGGTTAATCGGCAAAACATACGTTATTGGAGTAATGCTAACCCTAACTGGCTGAGTCCGACGAAGATGCAAGGTGCCGGGATATGGGGTGACAGAATTATTGGACCAATTTTTGTCAGTGGAAATCTTAATGCCGAAAGGTATCTTAACATGTTGCAAGAAGAGATTTTCCCATCCCTGCTAAACGAGGAAGGTAACTTCCCAGTTTACTTCCAGCAAGATGGAGCTCCACCTCATTATGGTCTTCACGTGCGTCGGTATTTGGATCAGCAGTTTCCGGATGCTTGGATTGGTCGGCGTGGTCCTGTGGAGTGGCCTCCCAGATCCCCAGATCTCCCCCCTTGATTTCTATCTTTGGGGGCACTTGAAGGCCATGGTGTACCAGGAAAAGATACGAGACATAAATCATCTAAAGGAACGTATCACCAACGCCATTACAAGCATAACGGCAACTGTGCTAATGCGTGTTCATCAACAGTGGGGAACACGTATTGAAATGTGTTTTCAAAATAATGGCAACCATGTAGAGCATATTATATAAATAAAAATGGTTGTCCATAAAAAAATGTTTATTTTTCCTATGTATGGAAACTTACGGCCCACCCTGTATATATATATATATATATATATATATTATATATATATATATATATATATATATAATATATATTAAATTGATACTTTTTCTGCTCTTTTACTATTTTCCAATTTTATTTTCACTTTGAAGGTATATGTTTGTTATATTGCAAACAAGGTTTTTGCAACAAATAACAATCTAAGGAACAGAAACAAGCACAGGCGCTCAGGTCAACTAATGCGGCCCATTGCGCTTACTTCTGGATTATTATACCAACACCATCTGGAGTCGAACCCCTGACTTCGGTGTATTTATTTCTTTTATATGGAAACGGTGTTACTTACTGAATTACGAACGCGGGCAAAACAATCTACAGGAATGAGACCCAAACCGCTCTAATATCACTCTTTAAATTTCAATTTTGGGATACGAGCTAAACATCTGTTTCTTCTTTCTTTCTACAGAAATAAATGTGGAAAAATCCAGCAGAGAGAGAGAGAGAGAGAGAGAGAGAGAGATTGTTTCATACATTTTGTCTAATAATGAAAAGATTTGGAACATTGCTGTTATTGCATATACAGTATATTGTGTATGGAGTGAAATTGGACAGACTTGTTTGTTTAAGTTTTCTTTGATTATAATTAATTGAATGAAACTTCTAGCTTTTTCTTTGATACAGTTCGCAGAAAAAGTCTTTTGTCTTTCCACTCTCCATGCTTATTTTATTAAAGGGGAAGAGTCACTAACCCCCTTTTTTTTAGAAAAATGTTATTATCAAAAGGATTCAAAAACTTAAATGCTTAGGTGAATTCTATAGGGCTTTTTACGAACGTGCTGAGACTTGCCTACATGTTTTGGGTAGGTTTCTTTGAGCCCGGACTCGCTCTCTCTCTCCTCTCTCTCTCTCATCTATTTCATTTCATTCCTTTGAGCTCTGAACACTTTATTTCAGTCCTTTGAGACACAGTATTTATTATTGGATCTTCGCTGGCGTTCTATCACAAACCACGTACAGCGTCTCGTCTCTTGTCCACCTTTTCTTATTTAGATAGCGTTCCATTATATATATATATCAGGTGTCCTCCAAAAATGTCCCTATTTCTAAATAAATGTTCAAAGGTGAAGAAAAGCAATCTAGACACGGGAGTTTATTAACCTTAATTAAACAACTTGTTCAATGTAATCGCTATTTTTTCTATCACAATATTGAACCTTACACAAATGTTTGACATAATTTTTGGAAATAGCTCATTTGGGATGTTGATTATCTCATAGACTTTGATCTTTAGGTCTTCAAGTGTCTTAGGCTTGGTAGAGTAGATCCTGTCATTATGTAACCCGACAAAAAAAAGTCAGGGAGTGAAGTTCGGTGGCTCATGAAGGGAGATTAGTCGCCCGGAAAAATATTTCCTCAAAATGTTGCGAGTTTTACAAACAGTATGTGGAGGTGCTCCAGCTCCATTCTGCTGAAACTACTGTGAATCTGGGGTAATGCAGTTATTTCTTTTACGGGACAAGCTAATTAGTTGTGGTAAGTAGTAATCTTGTAGCATCTGACGATATGAATTTTGCGTTACCATTATTGCTTTTCCAGTTTTTTTCTGAAGGAAGTTGGGACTTATTACACCATATCACCCAACAGCGACTCAAATGTTGAGTTTACCAACAGTACGCGGAAGCTCTTGTAGCGTTGGCATGATTTCCCCAGTAATGAAAGTTTTGCTTTTTAATCTCCCTAGACAGATGTACATGACAGGCATGGGGTAATTGTAATTGATTGTAATTACATTTTTCATGTAATTGGTAAGTAATTGTAATTGACTACTAAAGTGTAATTGTAATTAATTACATTGGGGAACCGAGGTAATTGATACAATTACAGTCATTTACTTTCAAATACATTGTCTTGCTGTTCTTGCTCAGCAGTACCACGACATTCCTGCCTCTTCGCCCTCTGTGGAACGCGTGTTTAGTATTGGAGGTAGAATTTTCAGGCCAGACCGGGACAGAATGACTGACTGTACATTTGAAAGACTGCTGAATATTAAAGTTAATGAGTCACACTTATAGTAAGTTTAAACTACTTGCTCATCATGTCTAAGGGAGCTTTCTTTTTAAACAAAATGTTATTCTTTTTATTTGAAATAAAATGTTCCATTTATTTCAAATGTTCCTAACTAAGGTGACAGTTTTTTGCCCTTATTATTTTTATTAAATAAATGTCAGTTCTTTTGTCTTATATTAGTATTTTCTGAGTGCCTTATCTTTGGTTTCATTAGATTAGACCATGTCACATACATAGGTCCAATGTTCAATTGTCCATAGCAAGAACTGCATGATGAAAAATGCAGTTCCGTGCAACGTTAAAAAAAGAATATATTTTATTGACCTAATAGTATCTAGTTTTCATTCAAGATGATGGCCAAAAATGAAAATGGAATCGAAATTCCTTGGAAGAAAAGCATGGCATAAATCAAATAGTGTGTATTTATGAAAAAAATGCAATTCTTTGTAAATGTAATTGTAATTAATTATTTTAATAAGTAATTGTAATTAATTATTTTAATAAGTAATTGTAATTAATTATTTTACCATGTAATTTTAGTTGTAATTAAGTATTTCACCATCTACAGTAATTGTAATTGTAAATATGTCGAGTAATTGTAATTAATTACATTGACCAAGTAATTGCTCCATGCCTGGTACAATCATAACACTCGTCAGTGAAGTGGATATGTTTCAAAAACTTAGGCTCTTTTTCTGGCTTTGCTAACAGCCATGCTACGAATTCCATTTGATTTTGTTTTTGAACACTAGTCAGTGAAGCTTGTGAATGAATTTTGTAGGGAAAAGGGTTTACTTCCGTACGAATTATACGATGCACAGATGTTCGTGAAATACCTACTTCTGCTGACAAACGGCGAATTGACTTCTGCACATTGCGCGCAATAATTTCATGAACCATAGTTACGTGTTGCACAGTTTGTGGATCGTCGCCTTTATTACCCTTATGTTGATTGCTTGCATTTTCTTTTGTTTGGAATTTTCTAACAAACCGTGAT
Organism: Bathynomus jamesi; assembly: GCA_023014485.1. NCBI lineage: Eukaryota > Metazoa > Arthropoda > Malacostraca > Isopoda > Cirolanidae > Bathynomus > Bathynomus jamesi. The sequence goes on from JAJOZX010004474.1 coordinate 329,593, forward strand.
ATTGTCTTTCTATCGGATGGATCTCTGCATCCATATTCTCTGCACCCGCGTCACAGAATTTGTCACATTAAACCACTCAACGATCTTGACTTTCGGTTCCAGCTGCAAACTCGGCATCACTCTTTGAGGGTTCAGCCTAGGGTTGCCAGACGTCCCGCATTTGATCCAAAAATCCCGCGTTCAAAATGTCCCTCAAAAAATATTTTTTAAGCAAATTCTTTAGGGATGAATTGATTTAGAATTTCAATATTATGTATAATAATTTCAATTTATTCACGATGTTTATTTGTTAAATATTATTGTAATAAAATTTTTTTGATTGTGTTTGTTGTAACCGTTGAAGAAATCTAGTTTCAATTTGAAAAAAACATTTGGTCTTAAGAAAAGAAACCTCAGAAAATTTTTTGTCCCGCATGGGCATTTGAAAAATCTGGCAACCCTAGTTCAACCATATTGTTCCGTGTAGACTAGGTCTTTAAGGAGGCTTAATCATGACTTAGCTTTCCTTAAAGATTATAGCGTACTTAGGCCTTCTATGGCCTTACTGGGCTATAGTCTAAGTTCATAGAAATTGGGAAAAGTTAACGTATAACAAATATATAATATATATATATATATTATATATATATATATATATATATTTGTTATATGTTAAATAAAATCTATTTGCTTTAACCAAACGTATTTTTATACGTATTTTTATTTTATATACAAATACATATATTCATATTTTAAAAGTTACGCAGTTAGATCCCACTCACCTGACCTATGTATCTATGTACTTAAAGCAATAATATTTAAATACACTGAGAGTAATTCAATTATTTATAGCTGTAGTAATGTCTAGTTAAGAATATTAATTTTTGTTTAATTAAGATTATAATGTTTAATATAAATCATTTACTAATAATTGTGAAATTACGAAAAAGTATGTTTGTTAGATTGAAATTGTTTAAAATTGGAAGAGTTGGCAATCCTGAACAGAGGCCCAGAGAGCGGACTACCCCCAAAAAGAGGCAGTCATTCAGGTGGCGCTGGGCCCGTAAGGTGTTTTGGTGGGGCCATGTAACCTTAAAATTAAATTAATTGTTTTGTGCCAATCTCCGACGTAAAATTATTATAATTGAATCTCCCACTCGCGTTCCCCGTTTAACTAAACCATTTTCGGAATTAAATAAAGTGTTAACAAACGTTAAAAAGAGTGTTAATGAACCCCCTTCCCCCTTTGTGTTGTAACGGCTTTCAGGCTGGCCATGTCTACCATATTCATAAAGTATAGCGAAAATCGTGTAAAGAGAATGATAAATGTTAGAAAAGAAATTGATTAAAGAGTAGAAAGTAAAGTAAATAAGTAATTAAAAGAATGATTAAAAAGGTAATTCACGACAGCTGTTTCCTAGATATACTGTAAGTAAGGCATATGATAGAGTGAACCACAATATTTTATTAAAAAAACTACAAGACACGAAGGTTCCCATACATGTACATATTAAATTTATTGAACTTTGGTATTGCCACTAACCTTTTACCACCTAACCGAATGTTTTGGCTCCTCTTGCGGGGTGAGACAAGGCTCCTTGCTCTCTCCTATGCTGTTTAATGTGTATATTGACGGATTAATTGCTTCACTTAATGTGGCAACAGTGGGATGTTGTATAGATAACACAAGGATAAATAACTTAGTTTATGCCGATGATATGGTGTTAATAAGGCCCTCTCTTGAAGGTCTGGATCGGCTACTAAAAGTCTGCGAAGTCTATTCGCAGAAACATGATATTCTTTTTAATGTTACAAAAACTAAGGTTATGCAGTTTCATCCTAAAAGCTGTAATCAGCCAGCTGATATTAGGTTCAAAATGAGAGGAAGTAATTGAGGAAGTATAAGAGTTTAAGTATTTGGGTCAAACTATCACCAGCTCCTTGAGTGATGACTGAGATATGAGAAAACAATCTCGAAGCCTTTGTGCTAAAGCGAATATGACTACAAGGAACTTCCGGTTCTGTACAAGTGAAGCTAAAGACACTCTTTCGTACTTTCTGCAGTAATATATACAGATAGCAAGTCTGGGTGAATTATTAAAAAGGTTCTGGCAGAACCCTAAATTTACTGTACAACAGGTCTTTTACTCTCTTACATAAATTACCTCTGAGATGCTCAGCTTCGCAAATGTTTGCTACCCAGGTAACAAGACGTGCTCAATACATTCTAATGCAAATAATTAAAAAATCAACGAACCCGATTATCCAAGCTATCCATGAGTCCTGCCGTTTGTTCTCTAAGCTATGGAATTCTTGATACGAAAACGTCTGTCTGGAGCTCCAATTAACTTCGACATTACTGTATTATTTCTAATCAACTGTATATATTTCTATCCTTAGAATGTGAACTGTCATTGTATTAATAATATTTGTCATATGGACTATAGTCTGGCAATAAACCTTTTCATTTTCATTTTTGTTGTATGTGTAATATTAAAGTGGATTTTCAATACTATCTCTTTGCGAGTCTCTTATAATAAAAAGTTCAAAGGATAGAAAAATTTTAACAAAATTAATTATTGTATTTTACAGCGGTATCGTACTATGAAGCTATTGCGCACAGCAAATTTAATTCTTTTTGAAGATGAACAACGTGTGAGTTTATATGCCGTAGTTTTACATCATATATATATATATATATATATATATATATATATATATATAACGTTATGATGTAACTTTTCGGATTTTACGTACTCCTTTATATTGCTATAAAAGTATTGAACTTGTTTTTATGAAGGATACCTCGTTGATGATTTGATGGCTTTTTTATAGTAGTTTAATTAATAGCCAGTTGTATAATTAACTACTTTGATATCTTTAATTGGTATCAAATTGTAAGTTTTTGCCGTTTTCGACTTGCAATAATCTTTTTACAAATATATATATATATATATATATATATACATTGAAAGTATAGTGCCGTTAGCGCGCTCTATTTACCGTTGTCACCTCAAAAAGAAAATGCTAATGACCTTTTGACTTTCGTAACACACACACACACACACACACACACACACACACACACACACACGGTCACCTTTAGAGAGAGACTCTCTGATAATGCCAAAACTCATTTGTTTTTTCACTTTCCAAGATGTAAGAATTGCCACTGAAGTGAAATGCTGCTTCATCCGAAAATAAAACAAGACGGAGTTCCCTGCCACTTCTCTGCCACTATGCTTTCAATGTTAACAGAAATTTTAACCAAACTTTCCCAATCAAATGGATTAGGAAAGGAGGAAAACTTTCGTGATCACCACGCTTACCCGACCTAACCCCTTTAGATTTTTTTCATGGGGGTTATGTAAAGAGCATCATTTACGCCACAAAGCGTAAATGAAGGCACGAATCGAAACAACAGTCAGGAAAATCGTGCACAAACAAATCGAAATGGGTTTCAGTCTTTGTAAAATAAGATCGAACGTTGAATAATCGTCTAAGATGAAGGATGTATTGAAGTGAAGTGGAAAGTGTTGGTGTAAAGTATGTACAAAGTTTTGACAACTGAACTTTATAATGCTACGTACTCTTTTAATACCATGTACTTATGTTTACATAACGGAAATAAGTAAAATGTTGTTACATTTTAAAACCAATGAAGGACTATATATATATATATATATATATATATATATATATATATATATATATATATATATATATATATATATATCGGGTGGGCGGATTTCAAAGAAAACTAATGAAAATTACAGATTTATTGAAACATTTCTTTATGCCACTGGAAATTCTCCATTTACACTACTACTGTATTGTTGGGTCGGCAAAAAAATGGGGGACCTTTTAAATCCTTCATATCTCAGCAAATATGGTACATAGAACCATTGAATTTTAGTATGTTAGTACTAGGTAATTTTATGGTTTGTATGCCATCTTTTAGTATTTTAGCTAAGAAATTGGATTTATGGCGAATATTCCAGAAAAATCTTGCGATAATTAAAGCGATTTTAATTAATGTAAGCCAACTGCAGGAGGTTTGGACAAGCTTCTCAAGAAAATCGATAAAACAGGAGATGCTAAAAGATGGTATACAAACCATAAAATTACCTAGTACTAACATACTAAAATTCCGTGGTTCTATGTACCGTACTTGCCGAGATATAAAGGATTTAAAAGGTCTCCCTTTTTTTTGCCGACCCGACAATGCAGTACTCACTGCAGTAGTAGTGTAAATTGAGAATTTCCAGTGGCATAAAGAAATATTCAATAAATCCATAATTTTCATTAGTTTTCTTTGAAATCCGCTCACCGTATAGGAAATTTACTTAGTTGTGGGGTTTGACAAAAATATTGAAATCTGACCATAACTTTGGATTTTACAGCCAAAGTCCAAGGTCTCCCCTTTTTTTTCCCACCCGATATATATATATATATATATATATTAGGGTGTCACTATGTAATAGGGGGGAAATTAAACGAGGGATATTTTCCTATGACACCCCCTAAAATTGTTCCATTTGGTGTAAAACATACGGAAGAGAAATTTGGTCCTGATTGGTCATCATTTAAAGGTCGCCCTCGTCACTGAAAACAAGACCCATTTGTTGACGTCAACAAGCTGTTCAGTGTTCACAGCTTGGGCCGAACCAGATAATAAAAAACAAGGCAATTTGGTGAAATAACGAAAGTAAGACACTTAAAAATGCAAAGAATACAAACAGTTTATTATATAATCAAAATAGAAGACATAATTTGGCGAATAATGGTACAAAATGGAGAAGCAACAAAAGCAAAACTTTGAGAAATAAAATACATATACAGTAGCAGAATAATTGGTGCTCATACGCTGATCAGTGATTAGTTCTTTCGCGTCCTCACTAATGCTGATTTGTTCGGAGCTGGGTGTTGCTTTCTGTGGTCAGTGACAACTTGAACGAGGAACTGGAGCTGTTCTTCTTTCACTGTCAACTTTCCGTTCAGCTCCTTCACCAGAGCCACGGCCCGTTCTGCTCTGTCGTTCACCACTGCAAGTTTGGAGACCACATCCCGAGCTTGCACGTATTCAGAGTTTGACGTCCATGAACTGGGATGGTGGAGCAGAAAGCAATCTGGCAACTGAAGTTTTGAGAAGAATCCTCGGGTGTTCTTTGTGATCAGTTGCTCCAGTCCTTTGCTGTCACTGAGGAACATAGTATCAAGAACCAAAGGTTGTTTGGCGGCATGTGAGGGGCTTCTTGATCTAACGCTGCAACCATGCTGCACTTCACTTCCATCGATATCCTCTCATCAAAGAACGCCAGACCCACTGCCTTGCCTCCTCCGAATGGTACCACAGGTGCGCAGACAGCTTCTTGGTGGTACCATCAGAGATCTTCTTGTGCGCGTATCGAAGGAGCGTCCTCATCAATTCCCAATCATTCAGCGGAGCTTCGATGGACAGATGAGCTGTTGCCCACGCTTTCATGTAAACTAGAACAGAAAAGAGGCAGATATCTCGAATTCCGCGTTCCTCAGTGTTCGTCAGTTTAAACTGTCTTCGGAAGAGCCAGATCTTGATGGCATAGAGCCCCTTAGCCATCCATCTCGCCCGGTGCATAGCACCAGGGGCGCGGAAGTTTAGTCCCTTGAATGGAACTCCTCCAAGAAAGATGACGGAAAGATCGAGGAATTCCTGATAGTCATCACGAACTTGAAGTGCTTGTGATTTTGCAAACTCAATGAGCTCCGTTCTATGCTTAAAAATAACTGCTTTGGTGAACGCATCTGTGTCCGCAGTTTGGAACTGTTGCTGGTCAATGCGGGTCCAATAATCATGGAAGCGCTTGAAAAGCAGAATTTCTGGACCGGTAGATACTGAATCTAGCGATGCTGCGAATGCCGCCTGTAGCACCAACTCCAGTACATGGTGTCTGCACGCGCAGTGTAACAGATCACGTCCAACTTTTTCTTCCAGAAGAACACAAGTTCCTCCACGGTGGCCTGTTTGTCGCGGTTGTATCGAAACACATAGATTTGACATGATCGGTCACTCCCCATTCATTCAGGCAATCTATGATGGCATTTGTTTGTGCCAGCGCGGTTCCTGAGAGAAGTTTTGGCACCCCGAGGAGCTGCTCTGTCCCGGAGCCAGATACAAGAATAGGTAAGCGGTCAACATATTCTCGTGACGTCAGATCTTGCATGAGTTTTCCGTCCCAGTGAACAGTCAACGGACTATTGCCTTGGAACTCGCTCTTCAGTTGCCGAGCCTTAAGGGTACGGAATTTTTCACGCTGACGATGAATGGATCCACGATTGATGTTGTAGTCGCTAGCATCATGCCCTAAGCTGGAAGCTGCCTCAAACAGCAGATATGTGGCCTTTCTTGACGAGAGTTGCGTGCGATCAAGCGCTGCCGCCAATTCCGATGTCATGATGTTCTTCGTTGCTCTTTGTTTAGACGCTAACGAACCACCACATGCTCCTTTTTCTTCGCTATCATCTGAGCTGGAGGATGAGGACTCCAAAACCGCTTCGTTGGATACTGCCTCCATTTCAGCTGCTGATCGCTTTCTTCGTTTCTCCTCTTCCTCCCGACGTCGAGTACAATCTTTGACTTGGCGCTGATGGGTCATGTCCAAACCTGCCATTGAACCTGGACGTCCTTTCTGGCGCTGCTGCTGAAGGAACTCCCAATCCTCTGGGTACTTGACCAATTTCTCACAATCAGCGTGGGCGATGTCAAAGAGACGATCGAGGCGTTCAATGAATTCTTTTCTTTCGTCTTGTGTGAATCGCTCGTCCTTGAGGCGTTTTTTGAGTCCTTTCCACTCCTCGAAGACTTTATCCAGTTTGCTGACGCAGTGTGTCTCGAGTCTGGTTGGAATGTGAGCTTTCTCCCAGAAGGACATCACTGCTCGAAGTGACTTCCTCAACGCGTCACGTATTGTCATTTTCTTTTCATGGTGAAGGTAAAGGAAGTAACCGAATGCTTGCCTGTAGGAAGGAAGCTTGCATCCTTTCACCTCATCAACCGCTGCCCCTAATAGGTATATACACTTCCGGGTTTCCATCACCAGAAATCACGTAGCTGAAATGAGAAACGGTGAATCGTTAAGTATTGTTCACTTTATTTCTCAGATATTCACACACACACAGATACACACACACACATATATAGATATCTAATGAACGATTATGGAGACGCCGCGCAAGCATTAAACTTTGGAAGGCGGGGGCGACCTTTATAGTTATTCAAATAAAAAGATTTTTCAGTCACCATGTTTTTTTTACCAATGGAATAGATTCGGGGGTGTCAGCATGAAAATTTCAAACTTTGCATTTAAGTGACACCCTAATATATATATATATATATAATATATATATATATATATATAGTGGATACATTTAAACTCTTCCAAAGAGAAATATTTTTATTTATTGCATAATAAAAGGGACTGATGGATTTTAAAACAATTGTCAAGAGGATAAAATTCGTAAGTAGATGGCGATATTAAGCAATATTTTTCCGAATAAAAGTTAAGGGCCTGAAACAGGGCATTGTCGGAATGTAAAAGAATATATATATATATATATATATATATATATAATATATATATATATATTATATATATATACATACTCGTGTATCGGTCGAGTTTTTACTTTTTAAGACTGAATTCTTAGGCAAAAATTAGGGGGTCGACCTATATAAGGGTAACATTTTCGTGGGGTTGAAATCCGTGCACGTTGGGGAGGGCTAGGAGCTACTGTTAGCTTCAGACATGAAAAATATTTACCATTTAGTATCAGTAAACAATGAAAACAAAATATGTACCAATTATTAAAATTACCAAGACACAATTGGAAATGGCTGTTACACAGTAGATTATCAGTAACCTGTCTATACATGATGACGTGTTTAAGGTTACCTAGACGCAGTTGCCAGTTTCTAGTTTTTGGAAATGAGTTTTATATGCCATAAAATATGGTGCTTTATTACCCTAATTTGTTGTTCCACTACCCTCAACAACTGGGTATATATGGTATATATGAGGCATGGGAACGAGGCCGAGGCCGAGGACATACATTTTTCAAAGGCCTCGAGGCCTTTTTAGGGGAGCCCTCACGAGGCCTTAAGATTGTTAGGCTGAAGGTATTTGCACCCAGAGGTGTGATATTCGGATGCAAATAATGAATGTGGTATTTGCATCTCTGGGTGCAGATACTCACTTCAAAATCTTTTACGAATAAGCTCCTCCATGCTTTGGGAAGGCTCAACAAACTCGTCTAGCCTAGGCCTAAAGCTCTTCCAAAGGTAACTTACCGTAGCCTCACACTAGCTTGTAACTCTTCCTTTTTTGAAATCCATAAGGAAAAGCAAGATTCTACTCAAAAATAATAAACAAAGACATAGCTCGCTTCACCTACCTAATAAAAGGGAATTATTAAGCATTAAGCACGTTCATCTATCACACGCGGCCACACCCAGGGCCGCCGAGAGGGCGTGGAAGCCGGGTTAAATTCCCGGGGTCCGAACCTCTAGGGCGCCCGGAAAGAGGGGGAATAAAATCTAAAAATATTAATAAAGCAATTGATTAAATAACAGAGATGAAATATAATTAATGAACATATATTTTATAGAGATTATCATAGTCAAACTGAAACAGATAAAATATTATCTGCGGTCCACCAATGCCCAAGACCGACTGACAGATGTGGGAACCATTGTAATTGAAAGCCAGTTAGCCCGTACTTTAAATTTCATCAGAATCATTTACCACTTTGCTAGAGAGAAGGCAAAGAAAGTACACTTCTAATTATGAAAATCTTGCGGTAAACAATTGTCTGGCCTGCATGGACTGGTACTGCATTTGCAAATTGTATGGTGATAGAATCAATATAATTGAATCGGAAAATAAAATGGTCATTTTCTTCCGAGTTGTTTATTCATACTGTATGTTTTGAATAGTAACTTGGACATATAATCAGTTTGCTTGTTATGTACACAAAAAACATTCATAATAAAATACTGAGTAAACAGGGGCGCCCATATACCAATCCTTCCTCGGGGCCCGTGGCAGCTCTCGGCGGCCCTGGCCACACCACAACACCGACACGCTGTGTGTTTACACTTGACGGGTCACACAGTCAGACACAGTTGCCAGAACAAGATTTCCTGGGCACCATTTCATGCAGTTCTTATTTCCCATTTTAATTTACCCGCAATATTTCAAGTATGTATGATAATATGGAAAGTTATGATGTGAAGATGATCTAGCAAAATATTTCAAGATTGTACTAACTCACTGAGTGTTGATCGTATAATTTGTGAATGGCTACAATTATTAGCGACTATAGCGAGCATTGCAAACAGAGCTACATTTGGAGATGCCTTATTTTTTTAAGCTTTGCATTTTTGTGTATCTTGACAATAGGAAATTGTGGTCTTAAAGTCTACCAGAGATCATTAATGTTATTGTAGCTTGTACTGTATGTGAAAGATGTTTCTGATGTACGGTAGGCCTATAGGTATGAAGTTTATAGCATGCCATTACTATATAATTATATATACGATAATAATATAATAACGATAATATTAAGAATATATTTGCACCTGATATTTCAATATGTTATATATGTGATTTGATCCAAGAGTATATTTGCACCTGATATTATCCATTATCAGGCATTTTTAAAGTTATATGTATAATACTTTATATTATTAAAGTAAATGAAGACCGAAAAAATTATTTGCAAACAATATAACAATTTACATTTCAGTTATAATGCCGATATTAGCAAAATTATTGTTTGCATCCGATATTATATATTCATTTCAAATCATATTATTTAGAAATTTATGTTACAATTTATGACAGGCGAAAAACAAAATTATCGATGCTAGTAGCTAGTTATCGGTATACCAAGTGGTATTCTTCTCTAGTTTGGCCTATTTTTTGTTAAAGAAATAGATACAGTACAATAGTTTATACACATAAATAACACAAACACATTATATGAGCTCAGTTCGACTGATGACCAACTGATAGATTGCTTTCCCACACTAGTTTTGCTACATTAAGTCAATTGGTCTACTGCTGACTGACTGAATAATATTTATATACCGCGATATATATAATATTTATGTACCTAACGTCACAGTGACCTGTCACTAATCTGTTGGTCACCTAACTGAATAGTATTTATCAAAGACTGCCGCCTGACTAATCACCTGTCAATAATATTTATGAAAGTATGCCGCCACATACGGTCACCGGTCAGGTCATGGTCCTCACCTGAAGAATATCCACTCCAAGCGCGCCCACATGAAGACTCGCCACCCCAACGCTACCGGTGGTTGAAAATTACAGAACAAAACAAATCAGGATTCCCTAAGGCCTCACGAAAGTCACGAGGCCTTTCCACTTTTCAGCTGGCCTCGAGGCCAAGGCCACTTTCCAAATGTTCCGTGCGATGACTCCTCATTTCATGAAGGTCAAGCTTGTCGCCCCTCCTCTCGAGTTGGCCTGGTGAAGTAGTGAGTTGGTTTCTTGTACTCTCCACCTCACATAGCCAGGTCCACCCGGCTCATCAGGGATTGTTCTGAGCCAGGCGTCTAATCTTCCTTTGAAGATATCCACCGCAACACCACTCGTGTTCCTTAGGTCTTTGGGCAGCTGATTGAACAGTCTTGGTCCTCTCACAACAAAACTATATATATATTATATTATATATATATATATATATATATATATATATGAAATTGCTCTGAATGAAAAAAGACATGTAGTATTTATAGGTGCAGTGATTTAAATATTCAAAAATATTCATAGACTCACAGAGATTCATAAATATTCGATGATTTCTATTCAGATGTTTATTAAAGTCCTGATGTAGTATGGAGAAAAACAATGCATTTGAAATGAGTCCGTAATCGGTAGTAGTACCGCAGTTGGAAGATTTGTCTTGCCGAAGTTAAAACTTGCATGAAATAACTCGGAGGGCAAACTACGATAGGAGTCCTACTAAAACCAGAATAGAAAAGACACGTGTATGCAGAATCACTTCGGGAGAGTAGAACATTTGACGATAAATTTATAATAGCAAAAGTTAATAATAATAATAAAAATAATCAGAAACCTAATGTTGTATCTAATACGAAAAGTAAGAAATATTAAAATGTACCGAACTAGTACGTATTGTACCTGTTAGAAATGCAACTAGTACGTACTGTACAATATAAATTATACAAAGGAAACTAGTACGCACGATACTGTACATGATAAAAAAGAAATCAGTGGGTATTGTATCGTGTTTTGAATGAAATGTCCCAATAACCAACAAATAAGAGAAGAGAAATAAAGCGTTGAATAACCCACAAAAAATGAATACTACGTTACCTTTCACCAAGTATCGTCTGTAGTTCCCTGAAAAGAAAAAAATCTCTTATAGTACTGAGCCCAGTTTGTAATGCACCGAGTGAGAGGGTAGTTAATCTTCAATTACGGCTCAGACGTGACTACTCGTTCACTCTGTGCGTTACAAAATGATCTCTGTACATAAAGAACCAAAATTATCATGCATCAGTTTTGATGGAATTAGTGTTTCATTGCATTTACCGATGAACCAATTCCTAAAAATTCACTGAAAAACTACTACAAATTTTGGATCAATGAAAGAAAGCCACCCCCAGCCTTCTTCAGTTAGCTTTATAAGGCTAACTAACGAAAATATAACGACCTAACCTAACCAATCGTCAAGGGCGTACAGTTGACCTAACGATTGGTTAGGTTAGGTCGTGATATTTTCATTAGTTAGCCTTATAAAGCTAACTAAAGACGGCCGGGAGTGGCTTTCTTTCATTGATCCCAAATTTTGAACGTGACATAACATTACATGCCGTCAGTTTTATATTCACATAATTTTGCATAAAAAATTTTCATCATTTTTGCTATGATGAATATTTTTCAACAGATACTCGAAATGTATGTAAGTTTTTCACCTAAAAAGGTTATTTAAGAAAATTGTAATATAAAGCAAAACTATAAATATGGAATTTATTAAGGCGTATTTTTACTGTAATTCGCAGTGGCGTGCTGAGTAGAAGACTGACGTTGCCTGAAAGGTCCTAGGGACAGCAGTTCGATCCCGGTAAGTGGGTAGAAAATTTATTATTTATTTCTTTATACCTATAATATGCATAATTGAGTATATACGAGGGTAATTCAATAAGTATCCGCACTTTTTATTTTCACAATTTTATTTTCACATCTGATAGATTATAAACACATCACTTCTCAACATAGTCTCCCTGTTTCTCAATACACTTAGTCCAGCGATCTACAAGCTTCCTAATACCTCTCAAAGCGTCTTTTAGTGGTCCAAACAGGTAAAAATCCGAAGGTGCCAGGTCTGGACTGTAGGCTGGATGGTCGAGAATGAAAACCGAGATGAAATCTGGATCCATCACTATGAAACAGAAAACAAACGACAGAGCATGCAATGGAAGCATCCAACATCTTCCGTTGCAAGGAAGTTCAAAGCGCAGCCGTCAGCAGGTGAAGTTATGCTGACACTGTTTTGGGATACACGAGGCCCTATCCTTGAACATTATCTAGAGCGTGGAACTACAGTAACACGTGCATTGTATTCTGACATGTTTCGGAGTGAGTTAAAGCAAGCAATTCGCACAAAACGGAGAGGGGGATTGTCGGAAGGTGTTATTCTGTTACACAACAATGCGCGCCCTCATACCGCTGCACAGACTAGAAAATGCCTTTAAGAACTTAAATTTGAAGTTCTCGACCATCCAGCCTACAGTCCAAACCTGGCACCTTCGGATTTTTACCTGTTTGGACCACTAAAAGACGCTTTGAGAAGTCAGCGATTCCAAGGCGATGATGACCTAAAGGAGGCGGTGCATGACTGGCTACGCACACAGCCCAAAACATTCTTTTGTGATTGCATTAGGAAGCTTGTAGATCGCTGGACTAAGTGTATTGAGAAACAGGGAGACTATGTTGAGAAGTGATGTGTTTATAATCTATCAGATGTGAAAATAAAAAGTGCGGATACTTATTGAATTACCCTCGCAGTAAGGTTAGAGTTACATAAAGAAATTCTAATGAAATCTCAAGAAATTCAGTTAGTCTTCAAAGAGTACGAATAAATTCGAGTGTGACTAAATCCGAAGTAAGCTTAATTTGGGTTTAATTTGAATTTCAAATAACGTAAACAGTTGATATTTAATAGAAGAGACTGAGACTTTAGAGCAGTTTCCGTATAGGTTAGGTTTAATAAATCGAGAATGTTTAGTTTTATATGAACTTTTCATAATCGCTGTTAATTTTTCAAGTTTTAGTTATTTATCTTGGATCATCTGAAGATCAGGGTCCCCAGCCTTCTTTAGTTAGCCTTATAAGGCTAACTGACGAAAATATCACGACCTACCCTAACCAATCGTTAGGTCAACTGTACGCCCTTGACGATTGGTTAGGTTAGGTCGTTATATTTTCGTTAGTTAGCCTTATAAAGCTAACTAAAGAAGGCTGGGGGCCCTGATCTTCAGATGATCTCTTATCTTTATTTTTTATGAAAGTTTGTGGCATTTCCCCAGGATGTCTCCTCACCCCGGTTTAGAAACACTAGTCTAACTATAGGGGAAAAAAAAAAATTATATTATATATATATATCAGGTTGAACAAATTCTACTCGATTAGAAAACGGACGATAGATAACACTGTGTAACACTGATTCTGTTTATATAGAATTTTTTGTTTTTATATGCATTTGTGGGCGCTGAGTCCAAATCTGGCCTTGGTTTGTGTGTATCATCAATGGTTTCAGAGATAATCCATTTTTCATGTTTTACCAGTATAATGTTATTATGGGCTCAGCAATATCAGAATAATCAGGAATTGTTGAGAACAATCCGGATGTTCGTTGACAGGTTCTTGCTCTAGAAATTGCCCGAAACTTCCACTGTGCTATATAAAGAAGAGCGCAGAGTCTGAGAAGTCAGTAAGTGTGAGCACACAAAGAAAGCAGGTTGTTTATCTGATGGTTACCAGCACTGAGGTACTGTGTTTCTGTGCTTCTCTCTGCTGACGATTTGAGTGTTATCGATCCTTTTTTATTGAGAACATTATTTCAGTGTTGTGAATACATCTTTTTTCTGGAATCTATAATCTGTTGCAGATTTAATAACTCTTCTCTCTATATCTGCAGGTTATGATTAATGTAGTACAGTTTGGTAAAGAGAATGGCAACTAGAGCTTGTAAACACTCACCGGATATATTCTGCTACGTTTGTGGGTATTACATAGGCCCCAAGCAAGTACCCCACAAGATTGTGAAAGACACCAAGTTCTGGATCGCGTATCGGCTCTATTTTGGTATGCCTATTGGTGACCAAGATAAGCCCTGGGCACCCCATGTGATCTGTGGAAGCTGCCGCTCCACACTTGAAGGGTGGCTGCGGGGAGTACGCAAGGCAATACCCTCTGCGGTACCCAGAACATGGAGAGAACCAAAGAGCCACCACGACGATTGCTATTACTGCATGGTAGATGTTTCTAAGTACAGGAAAGTTAAAGGAAGGCAGACTCTTCAGTATCCAAGCATAGCGTCGTCCATAGCTCCTGTACCACATGGCGAAGGTCTTCCAATACCACGTCCACCAGAACAGGTATCTATCCATTACTTTACCTTCTGTATTTACAGACTGTGGGTCATTATGTGTCGATTTTTCTTAGTGCTGATGCTCTCTACATATATAGCTATGCCTATATTTTGTTTCTTTGCTTTGCAGGTTGAAAATGAGGATGCAGCTAGCTCATCTGAGATGTCGGCTGGTGAGGACAGTTATGATGAAGAATATACAGTAACTTTCAGTACAAACCCTCACTTTCCAAATCAGAGGGAATTGGACGACTTAATTAGAGATTTGGGTCTGACGAAATCAGGGTCTGAGCTTCTGACCTCCAGACTCAAAGAGTGGAATTTGCTTGGAGAAGACTGCAAGAGCACTGTATACCGAAAGCGGCATGAAGAGTTTGCAAGGTTCTACGATGTCAATGGCTCTCTCTCTTATTGCAGCGAGGTTAATAGTCTATTCACGGCTATTGGGTTAACACATATACCCTCAGAGTGGCGCCTGTTTATTGACAGTTCAACTCGGAGTTTAAAAGCTGTTCTACTCCACAATGGGAACAAATATCCATCTATACCAGTTGCACATTCTGTTCAAATGAAAGAGGACTATGAAAATGTCAAACAACTGCTCACTCAAATCAGGTATGAACAATATAACTGGGAAGTGTGTGGTGATTTCAAAATGATTGGTTTCCTGTTAGGTTTACAAGGAGGGTTTACTAAATATTCATGTTTTCTTTGCCTGTGGGATAGCAGGGCTTCAACTGAGCACTATAAAACAGTTCAGTGGCCTCCACGTGAAGGACTGCAATCAGGAAAGTACAATGTACTCAGGGAACCTCTTGTGAAGCCTGACATAGTTCTGCTACCACCTCTCCATATTAAGTTGGGTCTTATTATGCAGTTTGTAACTGCGTTAGATTTTGGAGGGGAAGTTTTCCGACAGATTCGGGTCATGTTCCCTAAACTCTGAGGCCAAAGTCAAGGCTGGCATCTTTGTAGGACCACAAGTCAAGGCGCTGTTGAATTCAAAGAACCTTGAAGCCAAGATGGCTCCGATCGAAAAAGAGGTTTGGTGTGCTTTCCGTGATGTGATTCGTGGGTTTTTAGGCAACCATAAAGCACCAAACTATAAGGAGTTAGTGTCAAACTTGATTAAGTGCTATGGCAAAATGGGGTGCCGTATGTCTTTAAAATTACACTATTTGCATTCACATCGACTTTTTTCGTGATAACCTGGGCGATGTGAGTGAAGAACATGGCGAAAGTTTCCATCAAGATATTCAAACGATGGAGAAAAGGTACCAGGGCCATTGGGATGCTTCCATGATGGGAGACTACGTATGGTCGCTGATCAGAAAGGATAAGAATGTTCATACGCGGAAGTCGCGTTCTTCAGTGCATTTTTAAGGAACGCACACTGCATAACGAGGCTTGTTATTCTCTTATCGGTTCTCCTCATGATATATATTATATCCTTTGCACCATTTTGGGTTTGTCAAACAATTTTGGCTCAATAAACATTAATTTCCAAAAGTGTTTTTATTTTCAGAAAATATCTATGTTAGCCTTCTTTATATACTTTGCCATATGAAAAGTGTGATAACCTATATTTTTGAAACGGTTGATGATAGAGCAAAACCAATATCATGTTTGGAATCAGCGCCCCGAAATCATTAAGAAACGACAGAAAAATCACAATAAACAGAAAATTTTTCAAATTTTGTTACCCAGTGTAATAGAATAACCTCAAGCTAATGTGAAATAGTTTTAGAAATGTTGCAAAATACACGCGGCGACAGATTCGCACATGTTTTACCACGATACAGAATGATACAGAATGACTTAGGCTAATGAATATTTTCTCTGGTGTTTTTCATACAGTTACAACGCCACCCCTACGATATTACAGTAATTGAAAAAACATAGAACCCACAAAAGAGCATATTCGACATGTGACGCTGTATGAGTTCCATAAAGGATTTAACGCTAGTGAATCCGCAAGAAACATTCAAAGAGTTTTTGGAAATGATGTGAGCGAATGGATTTGTAGGAGATCGTTTGAGAAGTTCAGAAATGGAGACTTCAGTCTGAAAGATTACACTGGCCAACAAATTGAAACGTTTTTTCTCATCACAAACATGATCACACTTTTCTTAATGCATTTTCCGCGCTGATTCCGAATCTGGTTTATTTTCTTTCTAGCACGTATAGTTATATAGATACACTGGTTTTGATATTTTTAAGTTTTTGATATTGCTATAAGAAAATTTATGGATCACAATTAGGAATGCTAAACAACAAATACATCATATGAGGTACCTTATTCAATGTACTTATAAATAAAGAATATATACATTATTTTATTAAAAGCGCTGTGAGTGTGATTTCCTTTTGTAAATTTGGCCTGGATTGTCACGATACAGTATCCAACAATGGTCCGCCATCATGCTTTCATTCCAATATCCTTGGTAGCGCTTCTCCATCATCTGAATATCTTGATGGAAGCGCTCTCCTTGCTCGTCACTCACTGCACCAAGGTTTTCAGGAAAGAAATCTAAGTGAGAATGCAGGAAGTGAATTTTTAACGACATTCGACACTCCATTTCTTGAAGGCATCAAGGAGGTTCTTGACTCCATCCTTATACGCAGGTGACTTGTTGCTTCCAAGAAAGTTTTCACATATCCATTTGAACGCCAGCCAAGCCTTCAATTCCAGCGGACTTAGGACTTTTTCAAATTCAGTGTCATTCAAAACCTCCCTTATTTGTGGCCCAACAAAATTCCTTCCTTCAATTTTGCTGCAGTAACCTTCGGAAATTTCCTTGAAAGGTATTGGAGCCCTTCAGAATTGACTTTACCCATTACTTTAACAAAATTCTTCATTAAACCAAGTTTAATGTGAAGAGGTGGCAGATAGATCTTTTGGGGATCCACTAAAGGGACAGACTGGACATTGCTTATCCCTGGGACATATGTATACCTAAGTGGCCAGTCACTTTTGGTGTAATGTTCTATAGTGGCGCGACTGTCCCACAGGCAAAGGAAACAACAAAATTTTGTGAATCCTGACTGCATACCCATAAGCATTCCTATAACTTTTAGATCTCCACAAACATTCCATTGATGACTGTCGTATTTGATTGCCTTAAGTAGTATATCCATATTGTCATATGTCTCTTTTAGATGGACGGAATGGGCAATGGGGATGGATGGCATTATATTACCATTATGCAAAAGAACTGCTTTCAGGCTTCTCTGCGACGAATCAATAAAGAGGCGCCACTCAGATGCCACATACGTCTGAGATATGGCTGTAAATAGTCCATTGATATCATGGCAATAACAGAGAGGACCGTCTACTGAAAAGAATGCTGTTAATTCAAAATTCCGCTTTCGGTAGTAACTAATACGAACATTGTTCTCAAGTAAATTGTTCTCCTTTAGTCTTGAGGCGAGAAGCTCTGATTTCTCTTTAGACAGCGATAAGTCTCTAACAAGGTCATTCAACTGTCCTTGGGTTAGCTTTTTAGGCTCTAAATGTCTACCTTCAAAAGTGTACTCTGGTTCTGTAGATGGTCCGGAAACGCCAGTTGCACCTTCATCACTTTCCATGTCATCTATGATAGAATCTAGCCTATCACTTGGGGGAATTGGAATGGCAATGTTTCATCATGTTTTACTGGTCTACGTGTTGAATCCAAGTTTGGATATACAATCTGGTGTTTGTTCTTGGCAGAAAACCCCATTAAGTTCACACTACAAAAATAACAGTCTTCATGATGATCTCTCGGCTCCCTCCATATCATAGGTATGGCATGGCATTGAAGCTTTCTTTTTGTTAAGCCAATCACGAAATCCATTTGAACAGCCAGAACAGATTTGATGTGGCGCCCATGGTTTATCTTGGTCACCTAGATGGTAACCAAAGTATAGCTTGTATATTTTCTTAATGTCGGTTGTAATACTTCGTCGCTGTGTTTTAGTTGTCAACTGGCCGCATACGAAACAGAACTTGCCGGGGTCATTCTTACATTGTCGAGGCATGTTGACTGACCTGAGCAAACTATAAATTCAAAAAATATGTACACCAACTTGACACAACAAGTTCTTGGACTGGACTGATCTTTTGACACACAAAGCACGGCGTTGTTGCCTGAATCACAATGCTGCTAGACGTAAAAGCTCACACCTGAAATACATAAGATGTATAATTAAGATAATTGAAATAAATAAGATGAATAAACTAAAAAAACAATAAAATAAACACAATCAAATGTTGAAATATTAGTATTTTGCCTATTTAAAATGGTTAAATCTGTGTAGTTATATATATATCTTCATCTTGAAAACTATACGTGCTAGAAAAGATCTGAATGCAGTTTTGGAATCAGCGTGAAAAATGCTATCCAGCCACCACAGATTGT
The DNA here is from genome assembly GCA_023014485.1 of Bathynomus jamesi. Lineage (NCBI taxonomy): Eukaryota > Metazoa > Arthropoda > Malacostraca > Isopoda > Cirolanidae > Bathynomus > Bathynomus jamesi. The sequence continues at coordinate 348,654 of JAJOZX010004474.1, forward strand.
ACTCTGATGAAAAATCTTTGTTGACCAGTGTTATCAACGAACAGGACGACCAAATGAGTTAGTTAGATGAAGAGTTGCTGAAAGCAACAGTGGAGGAAAACCCAACGGTAACTGTAAGAGAACTTGGCTTGCAACTCGGCGTTAGCCATATGACCATTCATCGTCATTTGAAGCCGTTAGGAAAAGTAGTGAAGGTTGGAAAATGGGTTCCGCATGATTTGTCACAAGCGAATCTTCAACATCGAATCGATATTTGCACATCACTGCATTCTCGGCAACTGCAGGCCACCGTTTTTGAATCGGATCGTCACTAGGGATGAAATATGGGTCCTCTATAACAATATTAAGCGTCGACTTCAGTGGCTTAGCCGTGAAACAAAGCCTGAACCTCATCCAAGGAATGGACCCCATCCAAAGAAAATTTTGCTATGCGTTTGGTGGGATATGCAAATAATTATTCATTTTGAGCTTCTGCCAGATAACCAAACAATCACAGCAGAAGTCTACTGCCAACAACTCCAACGATTGAAGATGGCATTACAAGAAAGACGTCCCGCATTAATTAATCGCAGAGGTGTTCTATTCTACCAGGATAACGCGCGCCCTCACACTGCTCGAATCACCACTGCCCAATTGGAGGCATTTGGTTGGGAAAAAATGCCTCATCCACCTTATTCTTCGGACATCGCACCTTCAGACTACCATTTATTCAGAAGTCTGCAACACCACCTTGATGGACAAAAGTTGCAATCCAGGGAAGCTATCGAAAACGAAGTGATCGCGTTTTTTAACTCGAAACCAAGGGATTTCTTCGAACGTGGCATAAAAAAACTTTTCTACAGGTGGGAGGAGGTTATAGAAAAAGAAGAGAATTATATTGATGATTAATTTGTCATTATGTCATTTAATTTTTGTTGTGAATAAACTAAAAATTCGAGCAAATTTGTCCTTATAAGTCATTTAATTTTTGTTCTGAATGAACTAAAAAATCGAGCAGAATATGTTACAACTTCATATATATATATATACACCGTTGGTTAGCTTCCGCCCGAATTGTTCATTTTGACGAAGGTCAAGCTTTTCACTCCACCTTAGACCTACAGTTTAACGTGGAATCCGAACCACGCCCCATCAGCAGCCCAGCGTCTTAACCACTAGGCCACATAGGGTATCCATTTATCTACCAACCACTTTCTTTATTGTGTGGAAGGATGAACAGCTGGGTTTTCTGCGCGCTGGCTGCCGTCGGGTCTCGAACCCGGGGCCGATGGATTCGTAGTCAGCGACGCTAACTGGCTCTTTTCCGTTCTACCCCAGCAACAAAAAAAGAAATTATATATTATTTTCTACTGTAGTTTTACTTGCCGAATTCAGTAATATATATCTTATTTTGGAGAAATTAATAACAAAAGAGTTTAGTCCGTTTATTTTATTTAAAAGTAGAGATTGCATTTAAGATTTCAATAAAAATGTCCTTTCCTTTTGTCTTCTCCTCCACAGAAATTCACATCTATCATATTTCTAGATGTTCCCCAATGTCTCTCGTTCCTTTGTTTAGCTAAATCAACTGTACGCCCTTGACGATTGGTTAGGTTAGGTCGTGATATTTTCGTTTGTTAGCCTAAAGAAGGCTGGGGTAGAACGTTATTTCCTTAACTATGTTTATGAAATTCCATTTATCATCCATAACAATATCTACAAAAGAGAAATAAAATTAATAATTATAACCATAACTAATTAAAGCACGAATACTTTCTCCAAAATAAAATATATATTATTGAATTCAGCAAGTAAAACTACACTAGAAATTGTTGCTGGGGTAGAACGGAAAAGATCCCGCTAACTACTACACCACTATATATATATATATATATATATTAATATATATATATAATATATATATATATAATATATATATATATTATATATGATGAATAAAACCACGAAGGAAAGGAAACACAAAATGGTGCTCAAGCGCTTTCGTCTAATGACATCCTCAGGAACACTCAGTGTTCCTGAGGATGTCATTAGACGAAAGCGCTTGAGCACCATTTTGTGTTTCCTTTCCTTCGTGGTTTTATTCATCATAAATATTTTTCACGTGTTACTTTCGTGAAATAATTTTCATATATATATATATAATATATATATATTACTGTATATATCAAAGGTTATTTAACTCAGGACTTTCCATTGAACTGCACTTTCAAATAAATTTATTTGGAATCGTTCAGATCAATTTATATGACGAATAGATAAGTTAAAATAATTTAGTTTCAATATTTTATATACTCTATAGAATTTCACATTCTCTCTCTTTATATATATATATATATATATAATATATATAATATATATATATTTTTTTTTTTTTTTTTTTAAGTTCGGGAAGAACCGATTCGCCTCTATTTAAAAGGGCATATCTCAGCGGAAAAACAAAGAAAAAGTGAGAGGAAAGACAGAGGAAAAAGAAAGGGTGGAGGGGACAGTCGAAGGAAAAAGACCAAGGATGAGAAAGACTGCAGGGTCGAGCCCCATCATCCTTGGGTGCTAGGGCCGGGAGGGCGCACGTGAAACCTCCAGGAACAAGCACGTACAAACGAGCACAAAGAGCACTCAAGAGCACGAGCTTAGAACCCCCTTGCGGGGTATATATATATATATATATATATTATATATATATATATATATATATATATATATATACACAGGGTGGGCCGTAAGTTTCCATACATAGGAAAAATAAACATTTTTTTATGGACAACCATTTTTATTTATATAATATGCTCTACATGGTTGCCATTGTTTTGAAAACACATTTCAATACGTGTTCCCCACTGTTGATGAACACGCATTAGCACAGTTGACGTTATGCTTCTAATGGCGTTGGTGATACGTTCCTTTAGATGATTTATGTCTCGTATCTTTTCCTGATACACCATGGCCTTCAAGTGCCCCCAAAGATAGAAATCAAGGGGGGTGAGATCTGGGGATCTGGAGGCCACTCCACAGGACCACGCGACCAATCCAAGCATCCGGAAACTGCTGATCCAAATACCGACGCACGTGAAGACCATAATGAGGTGGAGCTCCATCTTGCTGGAAGTAAACTGGGAAGTTACCTTCCTCGTTTAGCAGGGATGGGAAAATCTCTTCTTGCAACATGTTAAGATACCTTTCGGCATTAAGATTTCCACTGAAAAAATTGGTCCAATAATTCTGTCACCCCATATCCCGGCCCACACCATCACTTTACCGGCACCTTGCATCTTCGTCGGACTCAGCCAGTTAGGGTTAGCATTACTCCAATAACGTATGTTTTGCCGATTAACCTCTCCATTGACGTAAAAATTTGCTTCATCAGTAAACAAGATCTTACGTCAAACGCATATTCTTAGGGTATCTGAAACATAAAACAAACGTTTAATTTTTCCTATGTATGGAAACTTACGGCCCACCCTGTATATATATATATATATATATATAAAGAGAGAGAGAGAAAGAGCGAATGTGAAATTCTATAGAGTATATAAAATATTGAAACTAAATTTTAACTTATCTATTCGTCATATAAATTGATCTGAACGATTCCAAATAAATTTATTTGAAAGTATAATTCAATGGGAACTCCTGAGATAAAATAACCTTTGATTTATAGGATCAAAACTGTCTCGTCGAATCATTTAAGAGGTGAATGCGGATGATATGAGACTGATGGGGAAAATCAGAACTAAATAAAATTTAATTCATTTAATTATTTTGTATAACGACTGGGAATGTGTTTGCGGCTTCACCAAAACTTAAATTAACTTAACCTAACCTAGTTTAACTGTTTAACTTCATATATATATATATATATATACACACAGGGGCGTAGCCAGAATTTCTTTTCGGGAGGGGCTAACATATATATATATATATATATATATATACGCACTAGAATCACAAAACAACACGTGACCTTATTAATAAGCAAACAACCACAAGGAAAAGGAAACACAAAGTCCGAGCGCTTTCGTGACTTTGTGTTTCCTTTTCCTTGTGGTTGTTTGCTTATATATATATACATACAGGGTGACTTTTGCGCCACCTTCAAAAAATACACAAAATTATCAACCTATGATTTTACTTCGGGGTAGGCTGAAGCCCCTTTAGCCCCCCTCCGTCTACGTCCCTGTAATATATATATAATATATATATATAGGGCGTCCCAAAAAATGTATACACACTTTAAATACTTATAAAGGCAGTGTTTATTAAAATACATTTCATTTTCAAAATGTAATAGAATCTACAGACATTATTTAATTGTTTTGTCAACGCCTGTTTTCAAACTGACGTCCGTTCTGGTCCAGGCACTGCTGATAACGCGAAGCAATGGAATCGCAAACATCACGAAACATTTCGTTTGGTATTTGTGTGCATTCTCGTTCAATGGCTGCTCTCAATTCAGCGACTGTTGCAGGTTTTATAGCGTAGACTTTGTCTTTTAAGTATCCCCATAAAAAAAAGTCTAGTGGTGTGAGGTCTGGTGAACGCGGAGGGTATTCTACGAAACCCCTTCGTCCAATTCACATCCACATCGTGCCAAGTACCACTCGCAATACTCCACTCTTCGGTCCGGATCATCTTCATTAATAGCATGGACTAATCTTGGAATGTAACTTTTCCATTGACAGCGCTTCAAAATGCGTTGGACAGACGATTCTGAAATTCCTACCTCACGACTCGCTTGCCGCACAGATTTTCTTGGACTTTGGTGATACGTTTCCAGTACTCTTTCTTGCTTTGTGGGGCTTGTCGATGTCCGTGGTCTTCCGGAACGCTTCTTGTGGACATTCTGAACAGTTCCATCGGCTTCAAACTTATCTCTAATTCGAGTGATGGTAAGTCGCGTTGGTGGATCTGTTTGAAACTCCCTCCTAAAACTGTCTTTGCACTTCAACTGCGTTTTCACACTTCAGTAGCATTTAGAATGAATTTCCTTTTTTCAAAGCTTAGTCTGACTGCCATTATTAATTCTAATGGGTTTAACTTGGAAAGAAAGAAACATCAATTGAGCTATCAGCTGTTAAAGTGTGTATACATTTTTTTGGGACGCCCTGTATATATATATATATATATATATATATATATATATATATATATATATATATATATATATATATATATAATATATATTAGTAGTCGTAACACCGCTTCCTATTAGACTAATGAGATTAAGCAACGCTGGCTCGGTTCAAGAATTGGATAGGTGACGTCCTCCGCGCTCAGATGATGTAGCGACCCGTGATTCGAATTGCACGTAAAGCTGTAGGTCCCCTCCGGCCTTTGACGTTGCGAAGAAAGTTAAACAGCCTGAAATATTATTTATTATTAATTGTTAGGTGGGACTAAACTTAAAAATGTCTTTCCTTTGACAATTAAGCGAAACATTGTTAATTGCGTGATTTTGGCTTTCTTACTAACAGTCCTGGGAAGGGGGAGAGATCACGTGACAGAGGGGATCGGCAACTTAAAAGTCATATGATGGGTCACTACATCACCTAAACGCGGAGGATGGTCACCCATTGTAGATAGTCGAGTGAAAACAACGACAAATAGTGCGTACAAAAGAAATGGTAAACGAATTATGGAAATTGCTTACACAATATTTTTCATAATTTAGAGAAAATAAGACAAAGTTGCGAAAATGAGTCATCTCTGAGGAAATAAATGGATCGTATTAATGAAGAAAGAATATCGCAGAACCACTAATCGCTAATTTAATTAAAAGGTTTCTCATCGTGAACTTCCACAACTTGACTTTGAAATATATCTAAGTACATTTATATTTATATATATATATGTGTGTGTGTGTGCAAAGAACCACAGGGAAAAAGGAAACACGAAGTCCGAGCGCTTTCGTGATATATTCACATCTTCTTGTCCCTGAAGATGTGAATATATCACGAAAGCGCTCGGAATTCGTGTTCCTTTTCTTTTTCCCTGTGGTTCTTTGCTTATTAAAAAGATCACGTGTTTTGTGATTTCTTTGCATATATATATATATATATATATAGGGTGGCGCAAAAGTCAGGATACATAGGAACTATGCTTTTCAGTGCAATTATTATATTATACATATATACTGTATATTTGCATTCAAAATGTATGGTTCCTATATGTCCTGACTTTTGCGCCACTACATACATACATACATACATACATACATACATGTAGTGTATTTAGATTTTCAAAAAGCGTTTGACACCGTGCCGCACAAAAGACTCATTGAAAAAACTAAGGCTCATGGAATCAGGGGTGTAGTAATAAATTGGCTAGAAGAGTGGTTGCGAGGCAGGAAACAGAGGGTGGTCGTTGATGGAGCGGAGTCGTGTTGGGCTAATGTAGCGAGTGGCGTTCCTCAGGGTTCTGTATTGGGCCCCTTGCTTTTTCTTATATATATTAACGATTTAGATGTCGGCCTAGTCAGTACAGTTTCAAAGTTTGCGGATGACACGAAGCTGTGTGGTAGGGCGATTAATGACGAAGATAGAGGTAAAATTCAGGAAGATCTGAATAAAATCGTTGATTGGTCAGTCACATGGCAAATGAGGTTTTAACGTTGATAAGTGCAAAATTTTGCATATAGGTTCGCGTAACGGTAATTTTGCGTATAGTATGTCAGGGAAAGATTTAACAAGCGTAGAGCAGGAAAAAGATTTAGGAGTTATAGTCACTGGTGATTTAAAAGTAGCGAAACAAAGTACAGCAGCGGTCAATATGGCGAACAAAGTGTTAGGTTTTATAGCTCGAAATTTTGAGTACAAATCGCGCGATATTATAGTTCCTCTTTATAAATCATTAGTTAGACCCCATTTGGAGTACGCGGTCCAATTTTGGAATCCGTATATGCGCAAAGATATAGACAAAATCGAGAGAGTTCAAAGACGAGCAACTAAGATGATTCCGTCGCTTAGGTCAAAGTCGTACGAGGATAGGCTTAAGGAGTTAAAATTGACAACACTCGAGACTAGGAGGGTAAGGGGTGATCTAATCCAGGTTTTCAAAATTATGAATGGGTTTGATAACGTCGATAGAGATAGCTTTTTCGAAATATCTCAATATAATAGGACTAGAAATAACGGGTGTAAGTTGACAAGTAGAAGGTTCGAGACAGCAGTTGCGAAAAACTTTTTTACGCATAGAATAGTAAATAGGTGGAATAGTTTGCGGTAGAAGTAATTAGTAGCACGTCTATAAACATGTTTAAAAATCGATTAGACGCATATGTTGATAGAAAGGGTATAGTTTAAGGTAGTAAAATTAAGGCTTTGTGGGGATAGATCCCACAGCTCAACACAAGTGTTGTGGGATATAGGGAGGCAGCGTCTTGGGTTAGGGGATACTCTCTGTCCTTACACCCTATTTGAAGAGATTCCTCTGCCGAGCGGTGCCCCCATAGTACTGTGAGGTATTGAAAAACTCATGATCTTCACTTGCCCCACAAACACCTTTAAATGGGAGACCCAAAATGGGTGCACACACATTTCTACATTACTGTACAGTCTTTACAGCCACACCTACACTTTTCCTCCTAAGTGTATATATTGTAATGTATATGGTTGTAAATTTTGACTTGGTCCGCAATCGATATGGACCGTGACTTGATGGATACCGTAATGAAATTGACTGGATTCTTTGGATCTGATATATTTGCATGTCCATTATAAATAGATATAGATTGTAACATATTTGTGGATAGTAGTCTATTATGACTTGATCCTCTGGATCCAGAGATTCTATCTTTAGTTTTAAATCGATAATTAATTAGTTTTAAATTGATAATTATTTAGTTTCGTAAAAATTGGTTGTTGCCAATTTACCGGCAGTTTTTACATAAATTTCTTATGTTCTTGTGGTTCGGAACCCACGTAAAATTGTAGGTGTCCTCCGCCACCACGGATGACATACACAATACACGATTACGAACACAGTTAGGTAGACCAGCCATGAGTGGATCCTAGGGTCTTTGTTGGTCTGAAACATTATAACATTATAACATACATAGTAGTCCCTCTATAATCGTCGTTAATTAGTTCCATGAACAGACGACGATTAACGAGTCATTGAAATACATGTAATAATGGCAATTCGTTCCAGACCACCTGCTGCACTGTACTTACCAAATTATGAAGTGACTGGCTGTGCATGGAGGGGGGTTGGTGGGGCTTGGTGATGGAGTTTTATTGCTTGGTAGGTGAATCACCCTTCATCAGCAGATCAGGGAGATCTACTGCTGTTGATGTTGATGGATGGGGAGACTTCGGTGGATCTGATTTTCTTTTGCAGAAATAATTTAGAGTTGGTTGTCTTGTAGCCTTCTTTTTCTCTGCTAAGATTTCCTTATAGCAACGAAAGCTTGATTGGCTTCTTGAATGACTTTGGAGGAGCTTTCTGCATTGGGGTCATTTTCTAAAACATCCTTCATCTTCTCCCAGTGCCAGAAGAAATCCTTCAGATTTCCTGTTGTCAGTGTCTTGACAATCTCTTCTTCCTCTTCATTTGACTCCTCTGATAGATACCCTGTGCTCTTCAAGCTGCAACAGTTTTTCATTGTTGAGTTCTTCACTATGAGATTCCAAGAGCTCTTCGACATCGTCCGTTTCCAACTCGAAGCCCAGTTGTTCACCCAGCTCAATAATTTTGTCTTGAATTTGTGTTGGAGTCTCTTCGTCAATTCCAGGCAAGTCAGCAACACACTGAGGCCAAAAATTTCTCCAAGCAGCATTCAAACAATAAGTGCTGACTTCATTCCACGTTGTAGAGATGTTATCAGAACTCTCTCAAGGTAAGCGTGCCTTCTAGACACTGGCTGAATGTCATCTTGTGGTAGTATCGCTTGAAGTTGGCAATAACATTCTGGTCCATAGGCTGCAGTATAGATGTTGTGTTCGGTGGCGAGAAAAGAACTTCTACCATGTCATAAGACAAGCCCTCCAAGTTGGTTGGATGCCCAGGAGCGTTGTCCAGAATAAGAAGGGCCTTTTTTGAAAGATTATTGCGCTTGAGTTATGCCTTTGACTGCAGGGCAAAAGTGATCACAAAACCACTCACTGAAAATTGCCTTTGTAACCCAAGCTTTTTTATTTGACTTCCATGCAACTGGCAGTCTGGATTTTAGAAAACCTTTCAGAGCTCTGGGGTTCTCTGAATGATAAACCGGCAATGGTTTCAATTTGAAGTCCCCTGTAACAATGGCCCCAAGAAGAAGGGTCAACCTGTCTTCGGCTGGTTTATGTCCAGGCATCTTTTTTTCTTCTTGCGTTATGAAAGAACGGTTGGGCATTTTTTTCCAAAACAAACCAGTCTCTTCCGCATTAAATATTTGCTTTGGATTATAACCCCTCTGAAATTTGCAAATCAAAGTCACTTGCATATTTTTCAGCCGCATCTTTGTCAGCACTTGCTGCTTCACCAGCTGAACAGCGGAAAGAACACCAGTCCTTATTTGGAATTTCTCAAACTAGCCCTTACTCGCACTAAATTCCACTTTACACTCACTATCCTTTTCTTTAAGGTCATCAACTATCCTTTTCTTTAAGGTCATCAAAAATCTTTTTGGCTTTTTCTCTAGTGAACATAGAACTAATGTTTTGACACTACCTACTGATCACTTATCCACAATAACGATAATTTTTCCATCTTAATCATAATTTCATCTCTAGAATGTATTATTTTAATAGAACCAGGCACTGATAATATAATGTTGCAATATCTTTGTATTTTTTTTGTATCGGCCACAATCGATCGCACAGTAGTTGGCGGTACGCCATATTCCCTGACACTGTCTGCAGCACGTTTTCCATTTTCAAAATCATCTATAATTTTTAGTTTAATCTCCAATGTGGTCACATTTCTAGGCCTTTTACCTTTACCACCACTTTGTACATTCTTAGGAGGGGCCATTTTCACTTAATTTTACTAAGGTGAATTAAAAAAGGAAATACTTTAAAGTAAATTGCGTAGTAAAACTGCGCGACATCCGTCTCCCCTGAGCGCTCAACAAAGACTGATGCCCCGCGGGCAGACGACGATTAATAGAAGGAGGGACGATTAACGAAATAATGGTGTTAAATAGGGAACGACGATAGTCGATGGCAACGATTATAGAAAATACAAGCGGTAGCTCGCTATCGCTCGCGACCGTTGTACAACGGCCCTTCGGGCGGGTAGCACTGTGACATATACTGCTATATACGCCATTACCCCCATTACCCCCCTCTCCCCCATTACCCCCTACTCCCCCATTACTCCACCCACACAAAAGTAAAAAACGCCATTACCCCCACCCCTCTCCCCGTTACCCCACCCCCACTCCCCCAATTACCCCCTCCCCCACACACAAAAGTAAAAAACGCCATTACCCCCATTACTCCCACCCCTCTCCCCATTACCCACACCCCCACTCCCCAAATTACCCCCACCCCCAATTACCCCACCCCATCCCCCACTACCCCGGGCGGGTAGCACTGTGACATATACTGCTACCCGCCCAGAGAGCAGTATATGTCACAGTATGTGTGAAGCTCAAGATTTTCACGGCTGCGTTCTTTTCTGTAGTTTTATCGCGGTGCTGGGGCCTTCGGACCCAGTAATTGTGACCTAGGACCGGGAAACTTCACAGAGCACATCGGAAGCTCATGGGCTATCAGTTGGTGGTGGTTGCAGAATTTTCTGATGTGCCGTTTAGGCTGTGCACGGTTCCGAAGAAAGCGGACAGACACACAGACACAGACACATTTTAGCTCAATAGTACAGGGTGTTTCAAAAGTCCCTCATTATTTTTAAAATTTTATTAAAATAGCAATTACAAGAGGAACCAAATGACAATTTGGTTGCTGAGTCTACGATTCATGAGAATTTTGGTGGCATCAAACTTGGCTTCATAAGTCTACTGGAAAGTCACTGGTACACCTCAACGTGGGCACAGTCTTTTTCGAAACAAGCGAACCACCGTTTTACGCATTCTTGGCCGACATTGGACAACATTTCGGGAGTAACAGAAGCACACGCATTCCTGATCCGTTCTTCTAGTGTGGGGAGGACTCGCGGCTTGGTGGCGTACACTTTGCTCTTAATGTAGCCCCACAAAAAGAAGTCGCATGGGGTAAGATCAGGCGAGCGAGCAGCCCATTCGATGGGACCACGGCGACCAATCCACCGATCCGGGAACTGCTTATTCAGAAATGAGCGAACCTCACGCGAGTAATGAGCAGGGGCACCGTCTTGCTGGAAAATGACTTCTTGCATGTCAGCTACAGCTGACAGTTGGGGGATGCAGAACTCCTGAAGCATACGAAGGTAATTGTCTCCGTTGACGTTCACGGAATTTCCATCTTGATCCCGGAAGAAGAACGGACCAATCAGCCCAGCTGAGGAGATGGCACACCAGACGACCAATTTCGGCGTGTTCCTTTCATATTCACGGATCTCCGCAGGATTGTGAGTTCCCCAGATGCGGGTGTTGTGCCGATTGACGCGACCAGAAAGGTGGAAGAGAGCTTCGTCGCTGAACCACATGTGCTCCAGGATCGATGGGTCTCTTTCGTAGTGATGCAGCAGTGTCTCACACATCTCCACCCAGCAATCGTAGTCTTGAGGTTCCAGCTTCTGAACCACCTGGATCTTGTACGGATACAGCTTGAGACCACGCCGCAAAATCCGTTGGATAGATGTCGCGCTTTTGTTCAGTTCCGCAGCAGCTCGCCGAATGGACTTTCCTTGACTCTGAGTAAACGCCTCACGGACAGTTTCGACATTCTCCTCACTCCGCCCACTTCGAGGTCTTCCTGATCGTGGTTTGTCCTTTACGGATCCGGTCTCCATAAACTTCTGGTGGGTGGCGACGATGGTGTTTCTATCCGGTGCATAATGCTGTCCGTAGACTGCCCGGAATCGTCGCTGCACTTCGACCACAGATTGAAAAAGCCCCTGCCATGCAGCGATTTTACACCTCTGCTCTAGAGTCAGCATGGTAGCAGAAGAAAACGGAGCAAAACTTCAAATGTAGACTCAAAAAAATTCTCAACTACTGAGTGAGTTTACCACAAGATGAACGTCGTTGGTCGATTAGCTGCAAAGAAAATTGAAAATCAAATTAGTGAGGGACTTTTGAAACACCCGGTATATAGGATTTTCACTGATTAAGTTTTAGAGAGAAAGAAAATGTTTTGTTAATTTACATAGTTTTGCTCCCCTATATACGAGTACGTACATCCATTGAGGGGACGAGCAACTCGCCAAGTTGTATAGAGAGTCGACGTAGTAAAGACCCTTCCGTACATATAACTACAACTATATCCGTACATATACATCACAAAAAAGAAGGAACAATACGTACTATGTTAACTCATATTTAGTGGTTAGCATCGCTTACTACGAATCCATCAGCCCCGGGTTCGATTCCTGGCGACGGCAGGCGGAGAGCAGCTAACTCAGCTGTTCATCCTCCCGCACAATAAAAATTGGTTGGTAGATAGTGGGTACCCTGGGGTAGCCTAGTCGTTAAGACGCTGGGCATCGAGTCCGGGCAAAGACTATATAATTTCTGACCACCCGTAGTGGGTCGTAGTTCGGATTCTTATTTTACTTCTTTTCATCTTTCACCTCTCTCCTATTCTCTCCGACTATTTTTCTGACTTGTCGGCAGTGGCCGGCGGATGATGATGGTGAATCTTTTTTCTCTTTTTCTGAATGAATGTTAACCCACGAGTGATAGGTGTTGCTTCTTACTTAACCCCTTATTCTCTTCTCTTCTCTTAACCCCCTACTCTTCCTTTCTCTCGGGCTAACCTTAGAGTGGATCTTAGGGTCTTTGTTAGCCTTAGCTTCTGTAGATCTGTAGATCATCATCATCATTGTACCATAATTCACCGCATGTCTGTTTGTCTGTCTGTCTGTCTTTTCAGGTCCAAACGGCTGGACTGATTTTCATGAAATTTGGTGACAACACTCTCTGGGGTATCCCCCATAAAAATTATCCCAATTTTTCCCCAAAAAATAATTTATATGCTAATACACGAAGCACTTAAATTTCAAGATTTTGACCCATTGGTCTTGGGGATGTGAAACTAAAAATTTTGATGGTTGTTTTCTTCCGTGAATTTGTTGATCTGCTTTTCTGTCTATTAGAAAAACATAAAATTACATAGAAGCGTGAACTGGTGGCCTTCCCTCTCATTAAAGTCTACAAGTAAACCAAGTCCCAACAAGCTTCTACAGTTTCATACACTTTCGTCGAATGAAGAGAATCAAGTTGGTGAATAAATTTAGAAAAGAAAGTAGCCATCAAAATTTTTAACTACGCATCGGAAACCATGATAGGTAAAAAAAAAATGTGACAAGTTGTATTTGAAAATTAACTGCTTTGTGAGCTTCAATAAGATCTGTGAAGCTGCATAATAGTAATATCAACACTATTAGTACCCTGACCTCTACAGTAAATACGTATTGCCCGAAGGGTAATAACAGCCTTCCGCAGGAACAAGCAATAATATCCCGACCGTGTGGGCCTTTTTTTTTTCTGCGTATATAAGTAATTTTGTGTGTGTGCGTTAGTTGGCATTATATATATAAGTTTTTTAAATGATTCTCTCTCTCTCTCTCTCTCCTCTCTCCTCTCTCTCTCTCTCTCTCTCATTATTATTATTTTATATGAATAAATCCCTTTATCGCAAGTGTGATAATAATAATAATCCCTGTCACTGTAATAATTCCTTGTTTTTACGCCTCTCTGTATTTGTGGTTTTAGGTGTCGTCAGTGTGGTAGATTACGCAAAGGCGATCTTAATATTAAAACAACAAATAACTAAAGTGAAATGCACAACTTGGCTTGTAGGCCTACCAAATTAGAGAAATAATGTATTCATCAATAAAATTTGATGAAATTGTGATATATTTCTGTTTTAGCGTTGTAATGACTTCGTTCTTTTTGTGATACATACATATAGTGAAGAAAATACGTATGAAACGTGATAATACGGAAATAATACGTAATATGGTACAATGTAATTAATACAGAAAGAATTTATGTTATTGTACGAAACGAGACAACGTTATTAGGTTCTCTATGAATTAAAACATGAAACTGAAAGAATTATTGAAGACATACAAATGGAGGATCTAAATCGAACTATACAAAGCCGTTTTTCCCGAAACAAAATCAGCTGCTCTCAGAATCACCTCTTTGCTAACTGTATAAAATGCTTTCATCGCAGTTGAGAGAGGTTTTTATGTACACAAAACGTGTGACTCGCATTTGTTTGAGCTTTTATAAAATTTTGCTTTCAATTTCCTTTTCGAGTTTCACTTTCAAAACTGCTTGTTCCTGCTTCTTTCCTTCGTCATATGCGACTTAAAAATCTGAGAGAGAGAGAGAGAGAGAGAGAGAGAGAGAGAGAGAGAGAGAGAGAGAGAGAGAGAGAGAGAGAGAGAGAGAGAGACTAGCTAAATATAAAGATGTTTTCGCTTGAGCTGTTATACACAAGACAAAACAACACGTATCTTTACGTTTTAACCACAAAGAAAGAAGCCATTGTGATCTTTTTGGAATATCAAATTTAAAAAATAGAATATTACAGAAGGCAATTGTCCGTTTAAAAATAATCTCTTATCCTTATACTGTCTAATATTCTTATACTTCCTTTGACCCATTCCAATACTTCACTCAGAAAACTCTGTTTAATTTAAACAAAGAAAATATTTGAATTTTAGACTGATAGAGTACAGGGTGTCCACAATGTATTGTCACCCCGGTAAAATACTAACTGATTTTCGTTTTTCTTTCAAACCCATTTGAAATGTGTGGTAGCACCAACTACTATACGATTGAAGAACGCATATTGGCGTCGGGTACATGAACGATCACGTAATAGCAAAACCATTGAAAATATTCGTGTAAACTTCCAGGATAGATTCAGTCGTGCAGCTCCTCCAAAGAGGACTGTTGAGATGGGAAAAGAAACCGTTCACAACAGGAACTATAAAAGATAAACCAAGAACTGGCAGACCATCTACAGTAAGTGATAAATGGGTCTGTTTATATGTGTGCAAGGAACATATAAAGGATGTAATAAGCGATATACCGAAAATGATTAGTAAAAGATTTCCTGTAGGCCTACATATACAGCATAGAAATGCCATTTACGAGCAAATTGTATAGTTTATTGGCAGAATGAGGTTTAAGGAATCTTTTTGGACGCTGCGGAACATAAAGATTATTTACAGTAAGTTAAAAGGGAGGAAGGTCTAAAATTAAGTAACTTTGCAGCCTCGTAGATGTTTCGTGCGTCGATCTCTTTTCACACGGAGGTGAAACAGGTGTCCCCGTCTCTAGACCTGGCCTGATGTAGGAGGGAGTTTCTGTTTTGAGCTCCCCCATCTCACATGGCCAGGCACGTCCCGCTCATCCGGGACCATCTTGAGCCAGGCGTCTACCGTAAACTAAATGCAAAATATGCTTTCTGTATACAGTTGATGTTGTATGAGAAGGATCGTAAAACCTCGACATATAATTGGAGATCACGTATAACGTAATATATAGATTTAAGTTAAGCTCACACATTCTTTTTCCGTGCGTATATATAAAGTCTATACTTAATATTAAGTAACCCTGACTTTGTATATAAATTTAATGTGATACACTGACATTACAAAAATTCTTATGGGTACACGGGGATAAAATTAACTATCTTAACTGTAATTGGTATGTTGCACGGAGAGAACAGGGGAAGGGGGAACGGGGTTGTAACGGGGAAAGGGGCGGCAGAATAAAGACTTTTTAGCGTGTTAGAATTTTGTTCTGTCTCTTAGGTTGTTCCGAAGGGTGGGTCCAGCGAAACATAAAGATCTAGTTGCGTAGTCTAGAGCAGTGGTTCAACATTTTTTTTTTTTGTATGGTTACCCAAACCCAGTTCTAAGCCAGCTTCATTACCCCAACCATTACTTATTATTTTTTATAATTTCTTGGTTATCACAAATTATTTTTTATAACTTCTGGATCGCGTGTCATTACGCCACAAAATAGTTGTCATTACCCCAATGGGGTAATTTACCCCTAGGTTGAGAGCCACTGGTCTAGAGTGTAATTTGTTTTTCTGATGTACCCGCTTGATTGTCTTGTATCGATACGGTGTTGGGTTTGGGAAGTTAATATTTTGTTTTTGAATGATTTCTGAAGCAGTAGCTATTTCTTTTTCTGTAGATATTTCAATCTCTAAAATTATACAACAAAAATATGTAATTTTTCACGCAAGTTTATTTCTTTTATTTTGCTGTATTTCATTATATATTTTAAATTTTTTTAAAATATACCATTTCCTAGAAAATGACTGAAGCGTACATACGAAACATTGGATTGAAAATCCTCGAATCAGTATCTTTGTTTTACTCGAGAACGGTCCTCGAAGTTTCTTTAGTTGAAAGAAGTATTTTTCATACTTAAAAGAAGGTTTCAAAAAAGAAAGTGAATTCATTTTTTATTTAGAAGTTAGAGAATTCTTTTTTAAAGGTTCTTTTTTCGGAAATAGTTACATTTTTGTAATATAAGAATTTCGGAGGCGTTTTTTAGTATTACATTTTATGCTTGAAAAATTTGTTGAGTAGAGAAAATAAATGAGTTAAGATATTTTAAAAATAGAACAGAAGTGGTTTAGAAATTTTTAAAAATTTGCTGTAAGAAGATATTGTATATTCACGATTTTGGAAAATAATAGGGAAAATCTCTCAAGATTTTAAAAATATGGAAAATAAACAATTTTGCTACATATTTAGTTTGAAGGGAAAGATAAAGGAAACACGTTATTATGTATTTTAGCATGTAGGAGTCTTTATGCATCATCTCATATAGGGTGTCGCAAAAGTCTTAGCGGTTATTTTTTTTTTTTTTTTGTAGGATTCCAGGATTTTTGGTAAACCATCTTTGAGGAGTGTTCACAAAAATTTGTGAAGTTTGTACACACCATCGACATCATTTTTAGGATTATTGAGCTGACGTTCGACGTTGCGAACATCAGCAAACAAACGCATCAACACACTGATTGTAACGCTTGCGATACGAGGGTTGACTTCCTCAAACATGATGCAAACTCGAGGCAACGATGCAAGATGAATACGACGTTGCAACTAACAAATCAGATTTTCCAGTGCTCTTTTTTCGACAAACCTGCTAAATTTACGTTTTCTTTAGAAAAATATAGTTGTCTAAATTGTGATAAAAATGTGGTCAATATTCGGGAGATACACGGCCTCCGAATTCAGATTTTTTATTCATACCAGTCGTCAGTATATATGATTTGATGAATTTAAAAAAACTAGACCTTGTGCTTTTAAAAAATAAGGGAGATATCGATTTTTTTCACTTTAACGATTTTTTGACATTTTCTGAGTCGCGAAACTTTATCCACCGCAAAGGTTAGTTATTTTTCCATCGATTTAGTGAAGGTTAGGTTAACCTAACCTTCACTAAAACGAACATAACCTAACCCAGGGCCGGATTAAGCATTGTTAGGGCCGGGGGCAATGAATATTTTCGGGCCGGTGTCACTAGAAAAACACAATTCTTTACCTGATACATCATACATGAGTGATGTGATCAGCTGACTGGGATCGATCAACAGAAAACGAAACAAAAACAAAGATGTGATTACAGAAAATGTATACTTTGTTCACATAAATGGGATACTAAACTAGGTTTTGTAGAAGCGGAATCTAGAATTTTTTTTTCTTCCTCACGGTCGACCAATTATTTGAACGGTAGATTATAGCGTTTACATAGTTTCTTGGGGTCGGTCAGCATCTTGGGACCGGGAGAAAATGCCCCCTTTGCCCCCATTATAATCCGCTACTGACCTAACCTAACCTAACCTTCACTAAAACGAACCTAACCTAACCTTCACTGAGTCGACGGAAAAATAACTAACCTTTTATTGTGGCGGTGGATAAAGTTACGCGATTTCTCGCAAAAAATAATGCAAGATAGTCTTGTGGTCTTTGTTTTTTTTGTTACCAGCTCTCAAAACCAGTTTCTCGAAAAATGTCAAAAAATCGTTAAAGTGAAAAAAATCGATATCTCCCTTATTTTTTAAAAGTACAAGGTCTATTTTTTTTTTTAAATTCATCAAATCATATATGAATATATGAGAATATATGAGACCGAATATATGAGATGTGATGTGCAGCAGGACCGAGGAGGGGAAGTGACATTGAGTGGAGAGCGTGTTAAGACGGTGGAGTATTTTAAATACTTGGGGTCAACAGTGGATGCAGAGGGGGGAGCAGAGAGAGAGATAAACTGTAGAATACAGTCGGGGTGGAAGAACTGGAGAGACGTATCAGGGGTGCTCTGTGATAAGAGGGTCCCAGTGAAACTGAAGGGAAAGGTATTCAAAACAGTGGTGAGGCCGGCAATGTTGTATGGAATGGAGACTGTGCCAATGAAGAAGAGCAATGAAAGAAAAATCGATGTGGCTGAAATGAAGATGTTGAGATGGATGTGTGGAGTGACGAGGAGGGATAGGGTCAGAAATGAGCATATAAGAGGAACAGTGAAGGTGGCGGAAGCATCTAAGAAGGTGCAGGAGGCCAGGCTGAGGTGGTATGGACACGTCAGGAGAAGAGAGGAGGAGTATGTGGGGCGCAGAGTGCTGGAGATGGAGTTGCCGGGACGGAGAAGAAGAGGAAGACTGAAGACGAGATGGAGGGACTGTGTGGTGGCGGACATCAGGGAGAAGGACTTGGAGGAGGACGTGGTATACGACAGAGGAGAGTGGAGAAGACGAACCAAAAACAGCGACCCCATGTAAAGATGGGATAATAAGCTGCGGAAGAAGAAGAATCAAATCATATGTACTGACGATTGGTATGAATAAAAAAACTGAATTCGGAGGCCGTGCATCTCCCGACTATTGACCAAAAATCTTGAAAAAACACCACGACTTTTGCAACACTCCGTATAAACTGTAACTCCTATAAACAATTTTGCGCATAACCTACCAGCTAGCTCATCATGGAAGATGAAAAGGAAACTAGAGGTAGTGGGACTCTGAAACTACGCGACGCGGGTTCGAGTCTCAGTAGCTCCTATTTTCCCACTTTATTGCCTATTCCAGGGGTGGGGAACCTGCGGCCTTCTGCCTATTTGACATTCAGAATTCATACCGTACGATAATGGACAGCAAATGATACCACTTTAGGGCTTTAGGCTATTTCATTAGATCATGGTTTCAGCTTCACTGCTTCTTACACATACAAGCCTTCTTTATGGCTTGAACAATAGGAAATATGGCAACGTTGCCAGTTGAAACTGGCAGAGTTGCCTTACGGCTTACGCCCTTACCTATCAACGATCAACTCGACTGGCTGACTGGATGACAGTTACTGACGATTCTCCGATAGTGACACGCACGCTTGTTTCCTTTAAAACTGTAAATCTTGGATCAATTCGTGTACCATTTTTATTTAAAAATCTTCTGGTACCCGAATCATGTCAAAAACTGTGAAAAGAAAATTAAAGGAAGAGAACAGAGTATTCCATGAAGAATGGGAATTGCAGTATTTCATAGTTACTGAGAAAGATAAAATGATGTGTTTGCTCTGCAACGCCATAATTGCAACAGTGAAGAAACACATTGCATATCAGCATTATGCAACTCATAAGAACCACAAGTATGCTATATTGGGAGAAGAACCCCGAAAGTTTGCACTTACGAAGATGAAACTTCAAAAGCAGCAACAACAGCACGTATTTAAAACGATGTCAGGCCTAAGGACTGAAATCACTGAAGCAACTTATAAAGTAGCATATATACTTGGAAAAAGAGGTAGGCCATATAGTGATGTGGAAATCATAAAAGAATGCATTGTTGAAGTTGTAGCCCCTTTAGATTCAGACAAGGTTAACAAATACAAACAACTACCTCTTTCAAGAAGGACCATAACTGATCGGCAATATGAATTAGCCCTCAATGTAACTGAACAACTTCATACAATATGCCAAAGCGAAAATACTTATTATTCGATTACCTTGGATGAGTCCACTGATATTACTGACTCAGCGCAAGTGTCATTTTTTATTCGTGTTATAACTGCAGATTTTCAATGCTACGAGGAGTTACTGGCTTTGGGTACCCTTACGGGGAAGACACGTGGAATTGACGTCTTGTCTCTCTTCAAAGAAAAATGCCGTGAAGCGAAACTGAATTTATGTAATTTAGTAAGTTTATGCACAGATGGTGCACTTTCCATGAGAGGAAAATGTGCAGGATTTGTTGCGCTACTACAAAAAGAACTGCCAAATCCAGATAGCTTGATTTCCTTTCACTGTATTTGGCATCAACAGAATCTCTGTGCCAAATCTACTGTTTTAAGTGACATATTAAGTAAAGTTATACGTATTGTGAACTACATTAGAACAAATGCATCACGACATCTCGCAATATGCTTATGCTTGATGATGAAACATTCAGTGTGGATCTTCCGTATCATTCTAAAGTGCGCTGGTTGTCACAAGGGCAAGTCTTTGAAAAACTTTTGTCTTTGCGAAAACAAATCACAAGATTTTCTGAGGAACTCAATGAACCATGTGAATTGTCAAAAAAGGATTTCTACAGAAATGCTGCATTTTTGTGTGACGTAATGTCAAGCAAAATTACCTGAATATTTCTTTGCAAGGTAAAACTAAATCCATATATGAAATGTGGCAAAAAATTCAGGCTTTTCGGAGGAAGCTGCGCTTTTCCAAAACTATCCTTACCCGATCGGAACTTTCAGCTGAACACTTCCCTGAACTGGCAAATGTAATTGATGAAGAAGATACAAGCAAATCATTAAGCGAATGCGATGTGAAAGAATACACAGCTGTCCTAGACTCCCTGATTGAAGAATACGATGAAAGATTTGAAGATTTTGAGAAACATGACTTCACACTGAAACTAGCTTTCCAACCACACCTGGTTGGTGTCTCCAAAGCACCTGAAGATTTACAGATGGAGTTGATTGAGCTATTAGAAGATAATATCTTTAAGTCTCTATTTGATACTGAGAAGGATCCTGTTGAAATATGGTAAAATGGCGTTGAATACCCACGTCTGCGCCAACATGCTCGTCGAATGTTGCCTTCTTTCGGCACAACCTACTGTTGTGAATGAACGTTTTCATATGTGACAAATCAAAACGCGCTTGAGATCTCAGATGACGAATATTCACCTGGAGGACCAACTAAAACTGTATGTAGCTTGCTCTAGAGTGTCGAAGTGGAATGCTCTATATTCTAACAACTGAAAAGAAAGGTTCTGAAAACTTAATCCAGATGAAGAATCTTGATTGAAAAAGGGAGAAAAGGAAGAAGAAGGAAGCCATCACTTGAAAGAACCACAGTAAATAGCTAGAACAACGTGAAAAAAGTGTTAGCAGCTGACGAGGAAGCTTCTAAACAGTGGCTGCATCCTCCAGCCAGGACACGTCAACGCGAAGAGGCGACGTCAAACCAAAACATCAACGCGCTGGTGGCCAAACTTCCTCAAATCTCCGTGCAGCGGGCTGTCTACGGTTGGCCAGACTGGCAGTCGACGGCCTATTGCGTGGCACGGTCAGAGTGCCGATCGGCTCCCGGGGCCGGACCTATTCTCAGCGTGCTATTTTTTCAATTACAGGGAACAATTGCGTGCTCCCCGAACTACTCTTACTCTCTGGCGACATTAAGACTAATCCAGGCCCCACTACAACTTACACATGTCACCATACACAAAGATATAGACACAATAGCACCATGAGACACATACAGAAGTATAATATTAACATATTACAGTACAACGTAGATGGCCTCACAAACAAAATCATGCAGCTTAGGGAATTCGTACACAAACAAAACATTCACATAGCACTTATACAAGAAACAAAACTAAAACGCACACAAAAACACCCACCATCCCTGACTTCACGGCGATCCGTCAAGATCGTACTGGGGTAACGGGGGTGGACTCATCACTTACATACGTAAAAGCATTAGCTACACTGATGCTACCCAAAACATTACAAACACAATCCAAGCAGATAACACGATAGAAATACAGGCAGTTAACATTAAAACACGCGCAAAACACAACACCACACTAATCAACATTTACATCCCACAGATAGTTCACCTCAGGTGCCAGCCAATTACAATCCACAGTTACACAATCTTGCCTCTCTCACTAATGTCATCTTAGGAGGAGACTTCAACGCCAAAGACACTAGTTGGTACCTGCACAACCAAAACAACACCAGAGGCGCCAACATAGCCACACAACTAAACAGCCCCTTCATTCTTAACAATACAGAAGAACATACACACATACCACATCAAGCAGGATACTCAAATTCCTCCCCAGACATAACGTTCTGTTCCCCCTCACTAGCAACACATACACAATGGAGAACAGAAAAACAACTGTCATCAGACCACCTGCCCATCATCATTACAACACATTCTACACTCTGCCCAAACAGCCTTAGGCACACTTACAGAAATTACAAGAAAGCTGATTGGGAACAGTTCAAAATACAGACTGAGGAACAATTCACCACATTAAACATCACACCCATCATAAACATCGATACAACACTCAAGACATTTAATCAGATTATCATAATGCAAACAAATACATACCCAAGGGCAACATTAGGAAATACAACCCAAATTACACTAGAGAAATAGCCCACCTCATAAGGCAACGTAACAACCTCAAATATAACACACAAACACCACACACAGAAGCCATAAAACAGCAGATACAACAGCTCAACACAGAAATAAACAACAAACTCAAAGAAAAACAAACAAACATTCAGGGAATTCATAACAACACTAAACCACTCCACAGATACATCCAGGCTATACAAGACTATAAATAGCATTACCCACTCTAACAGCGGCATTCACACCTCACACGCGGCTATCTGTCGCAGCCAAAATAATATCCCAACATACACACAACAAGCTAACATTCTAGTTAATCACTACGCAAAGATAAGTCACTTAAACAGAGACAACAACCAAAACACGCAGACAGACAAACAGCCAGACACAAGAAAACCTACCGACTCGACACGACCATTACACCCTTCAATACAGACCAGACCACCAAGATCATCAAAAACATTAAGAATTCGAAGGCTACTGGACCAGACAACATATCTAACATACACCTTAAACACTTGGACCCACAAGGAATACTAGCTCTCACAAATATCAGCACATATTCATACCAACACTGTATTATTCCTGACATATGGAAACAAGTAAAATTATTACACTACTCAAACCAAACAAAAATCCAACAGAACCAGCTTCCTATAGACCCATTACTTTACTATGCACACCTTCCAAAGTAACAGAAAGACTAATCTTACAAATCACCAACCCACACATACCACTGTCACCTACTCAACATGGATTCAGACCTCACCACTCAACCACGACATTACTCACTAGCCTCACGCAGCACATCATGGATGGGATGAACTCCAGAAGACCAGCTCAACGTACACTATTAGCAACAATAGACATTAGTAAAGCATTTGATGCTATCCCACGCTTCCCTCTCATAAACAAAATACTCAACACAAAAACATGCACAATAACACCAAAAGGTGGCTGAGCAACTATCTCTCAGGAAGATACTCACATGTCACATTTAATGGCAAGTCATCCAAAAACAAGCTTTTTCCGAACGGGGTCCCTCAAGGCTCTGTTCTCTCACCAACACTCTTCAACTTATACATGCATGACATTCCAACACCCATAGATAACAAGCTTACCTTTACCTTAAATTTACCTTAAAGCGCTTCTGCCTCAAGGGTGCGCTGCTCCCACGAAGTCCACTCAGCGCCTCCGAGGCGGGGCCACGACGGGGTCGCACACCCTTCTTTTCTCTTGCTCCTGCCATACGATTTGGTCCCCTATTGAATTTGTGGGGGCTGGTCTGGCAGAGGAATACCCTGACACTGTGGGTTGGTCGGGTATGTTGGCTAAAAACATGTCCAAGTGTTTTTTAAAAGTATCTACTGGGACTGCACTTATATCTCTAAGGTACTGAGGCAAGGAGTTAAACAGGCGAGAACCCTGCCTAGAGATACTATTATATTGAAGGGTTTGAATCCTTCTCAGACTGTTTGGTGGGAGGTGATATTTTTTACACATTCTGCCAGTTCTTGTTAAGGTGGGCACAATTGGTTCAGTATTGGGGGCAACTAAAAGCCCTTCTAGAATTTTCCAGGTGTAGATTAGGATGTATCTCTCAAACCTTCTCTCTATGGAATAAAGGTTGAGGCCTCTAAGCCTATCCCAGTAGTTTAATTTGTTTTTACTCACCTGTTGCCCATCAGGTTGTTTAATATACGAGGTAAAGGTTCTTTGTAGGCCCTCAATTTTTTGCAATTCATTCTGTTTGTGGGGAAACCATAATTGAGAGCAGTAGTCAATGCGTGGAAGGACAAGTGATTTCCACAGGGTAAGCATGGTCATACTGTCCCTAGTTCTGAATGTCCTCAGTATATATCCTATTAGTTGTTTGCATGATGAGGTTACTTTGTCAATGTGCCTGTTGAATGTTGCATCTTCAGATAATATAATCCCTAGATCCCTGACATGATCAGTTTGTGCAATATCTTTTCCTGTGGGTCCAGTGTAGTTGAATTGTTCTTTCAGGTATTTATTTGGTCCATACTTAATTAGTTCAAATTTGTCTTCATTGAAGGCCATATTGTTTGCATCTGCCCATGCATATATAGTAGGGTGCCACTTATTTGGGGTGTTTTTCATTTTTTGGGAATTTCTATCAGGACGGGCGCATTTCTGGTGTCATTCCGTCTAAAAACATTGTGTGTAAAATATTTTTGAAATAAAATAATAATTAGAACTGCCTCAACGAGGTCAAAGTTTATACTTTTTGTCGAAAAGTACTCATGGCGTTCTGTTATCATGTCAGTTTTCGTTTCGATAGCTGCTGTAGTTTCTGAGTTGAAAAATGATAACAGACAGACAGAGACGGACGGTCAGAGTCGTTGGTTTAGTCTTCCGTACTGGTGTACAGAAGACTAAAATGAGGTATTATACAGGGTGTAACACGAGTTTATCCAAATATTGATACAGGCGAAAGAACATGTTATTCTAAGTAGAAAATGGGTTGGGACGAGTTTTGCCAACACTAACAGTGTTTCATTCTCTTTTTCAGTGAGTTCTGAAACGACGTGATGGCTTCGGCAACAAGATCTAAAACAGCAGTCTATCTCCTGGGGACCGTGGACCACAGCATCACAGGAAGCATGCTGCCTACGGGAAAGCAGGCGCTTCAGTACTTTTTCCACCTTCACCTTGACGTCAAGAAGCCGATCAAGGAAGCAGCCGCTGAGACAGTGACCGCAGTCAAGGAATTCTGGGAGCGGTCCGTATTCCTACGCAGAAAGACCAACGCGCAAGGGACAAGGTTCTCCGAATGTACGAGAAGTGGCGGGCTCTGAACAAGAACTCGAAACGGCGCACTGTGACCCAAATCAGGAACGAGGCCGAGTTCCTCTCATCCCTTGACCGCCTCTTCGACATCGCACACGAACAGGCGATGTCGATGATCACAATCGAAGAGGATAGGGAGTTCCTGAGGGACAAAGGGCCGAGGTGCGGCGCGGCCGCATCTCCTCCACACGTGACATGACGCTGCACACTGAGGAGGAGCGTGCGAGGAGACAGGAAGCGGAAAGGAGCCGCCGGCAAGATGATGAAAGGGCGAACAGAGAGAGCCGAGAAGAACTCGTCGAACTGGCATCGAGCTCCAGCTCAGGTGCAAGCAGCCCGACTCGGTCACCGACACGGCGTCGTCGCCGAGAAGAAGAGGAAGAGCTCTCTCTCCCGGGCCCGTCCACGTCGAATGCAGAAGCATCTACGACCCCTTTACCACCCAAGCGATTCCGCGCGTCGAAAAAGATGATCACCCCTGATCTCTCCGCAGCGATGGATCGGACGAAACTTACCGACCGAGAAGGTGTTTTTTTGCTGTCGGCGGCTGCGAGGAGCTTGGGCCACGACCCTGAGGAGCTGGTCTTGAACCGCGAATCCTCCCGCCGCGACCGAGCAAAGTTCCGTGCTATGGCAGCAGCGGAAATGAAGGCAGCCTTCCATCCTACTGTGCCGCTGACCGTTCACTGGGACGGGAAAATCGTACCAGCGGCTGACGGAGGCCCCGCTGAAGATCGCCTTCCAGTTCTGGTGTCTGGGGAGAACGTCGACAAGCTTCTGGCTGTGCCCAGCCTCCCCGACGGCACCGGCCGCGCCATGGCGGAAGCCGTCCTCTCTGCCCTCGAGGATTGGGACATCAAGGGACGGATCTGTGCCCTCTCTTTTGACACCACCGCCTCAAACACAGGACTCTCAGGAGGAGCTTGCTATATCATTGAGCAGAAACTCGAGAAGACAGTGCTTCATTTGGCTTGCCGCCACCACATCCACGAACTGGTGTGCGAGAAGGCATTCACGGCGTGCCTCGGTCCCTCTACTGGTCCTGACATCCTCCTGTTCAAACGATTCGCCGCCCAGTGGGACTTCATCGATCAAACCAAAGCGAAGCCCTTCGAGGATGGAACCATGCCGCAGCACCTGAAGGACGCCCGCGACGACCTGCTGATCGAATTCAGCCGCCTCCTCGATGGTCAACATCCACGTGATGACTACAGGGAACTTCTGGAGCTCTCTCTAATTGTGCTGGGCGGTCCGAACAAGCGGGGTGCCCGGTTCGCTCGTCCCGGCGCCTTCCATCGCGCGCGCTGGATGGCAAAAGTCATCTATGCCATCAAACTGTTCCTGTTCCGGGAACAGTTTCAGATGTCGTCAGGCGAAGCGGCTGGAATCCGGCGATTCACCATCTTCGCCGTGTCCGTCTACGTGACGGCCTGGTACAAAGCGCCGCTCCCGGCAACGGCCCCAGCCGCGGACCTCGCGCTTCTCAAGGCCCTCGTCTATTATCCGGACTCAGCGGTGGCCAAGGCGACGGCGACAGTCTTCGCCAGGCACCTATGGTACTTGAGCGAGCGCCTCGTCACCCTGGCCATCTTCGACGAGGGTATCGACTTGGCGACAAAGCGGGAGATGATTAAAGCGATGGAAGAAGAGGAAGGATCGGAGGATCCCCCGCGGCGTATCAATGTGGACCTGTCCACCGCCTCACTCGCCAACAATACATTGGCCAAGTTCACAACGACTACATCAAAGGAGTTCTTCAAGGTTCTGGACATCAGCACCGCCTTCCTGCTCAAGGATCCGGAGGAGTGGCGGATGGACCCAGCCTTCATCGCCGCATCCCGCCGAGTCCAGGCCCTTCAAGTTGTCTGACTTCGCGGAGCGCGGGGTGGCGTTGATGCAGTCTTTCAACCTGGCCCTTACCAAGAGTGAAGACCAAAGGCAGTTCCTCTTACAAGTGGTCGAGAAGCACCGCTGTGACTTCCCAACCGCCCGCAAGTCCACCGTGACCTCTGCAAAGTAGGCAACAATGAGAGGGAGATGGGCGCCCATGATACCCCCCCCCCCCCCCTTGAGGGGCTCGAGTTGAGGGGCTATGAAAGTATGAAGTCCAGTTATATGTTTTAGGTCAAGATTAGTAGCTTGAACAAACTAGAAGTGATATTTTATTTGCTAGAGGCATAGAACATCATGATCTAAAATTTCTACTTTTCGAGAAAATATACAAACTTTGACCGTATTGAGGCAGTTCTAAATATTGTTTTATTTCAAAAATATTTTACACACGATATTTTGACAAAATGGAACCAGAAACGCACCCGTCCCGATAAAAATTCAAACGTTCGAAAATAAGTGTCACCCTAATATGTAGTTTGTAGATCTTTTTGTAGCTCTACACAGTCTTCTTTTTCTGTAATTGGTCTTAGTATTCTGGTATCATCTGTGAATGACAGGAGAGAGCTTCCTAGGTTACAGTTTATATTGTTTAGCATTATAATGAATAGAATTGGTCCAGTACTGTACCTTGGCACTCCACTAATCACTTCTTTTTCTATAGATCTTGCTCCATTTACAATTATTTGTTTTCTGTCAGAGAGAAAGGCATGATCCATTTTCCTACTTTTCCACAAATACCAAGTTCTTTCAGTTTATGGAATAATATACCATGGTCAACCTTGTCAAAAGCTTTTGCAAATCTAGATAGATGACGTCATCATTGTGGTTTTCTCCAAATATTGTAGGATTGTATTGCAATGGTCTTTAAGTTCAGTAAGGCAGGATCTCTTGTCTGAAGCCATGTTGAAAGTCTTCTAAGAGATGTTCATTTTCTATAAAACTGACAATGTGCCTTTTCAGGATTTTCTCAAATATTTTGATAATATGGGAAGTCAAGGATATGGGTCTATAGTTCTTGGCTTCCTTTCTTTTGCCTCCTTTGTAGATTGGGGTAATATTTGCTTGTTTCATGATTGGTCATTCTACTGGTGTCTAGTGAGGATCACAGGATTTTCAAAGGCAGAGATAAAGTATGTTTGCATTATTAAGAACCTTGGCTCCAATTCCATCTGGACCAGGGGCTGAACTCCCTGGTAGCTCAGTTATTGCCTGTTGTATATCTCTAGTGGTTATTTGTATATCTTCCAATAATGGTCTGTCTTGGTCATTTTCTTATCTATCAAAAAATGCTGTAGTTTTTATTTTCTTTGCTACTACAGGGGTACTCCAGCTTAAAGCATATTGAGATTGTACAATGTTTGCCATTTCCTGTGATTAGATGAGAGTTAGTCCATCTTTATCAAGCAATGGCCAATGCTCGTTTTGATAACTGCTTTGCGTTTAGCATAGCTAAAGAAGAATTTGCTATTTTCCTTTATAGTGCCAATAGCTTTGTGTTCATTATCAATATTCTCTTATGGTTGACTCCTTTATTTTAAGTTCTAACATCAGTATCTGATTCGGATGTTACTATGTCTTGTATCACTTAATATTTTGTCAGTTGTTTAGATAGCTTTGTTCTCTTTCTCATAAGTGTCCTTCTGTATCTGTGTTCTTTTGTCGGTGCTTCTGTGCACTATCGTTTTTCTTTGGTGTGTGCTTGTATAATGCTGATGACAGCAGGTATTGTATTCTACTCCAGCATTCTTCTGGTTCTAGGTTTTCTAATTCATCTTCCCAGTTTATTTCTCCCAGACAGTTATTTATTGATGTCCAGTCTGACTTGTGCAGGTTTAGGTCAGAGTATGGCAAGTCGTTTGGCATGGGTCTTGCTTACATTTGTGGAGGACAAGTTTGTGAATATGTGCATGACATTGTGGTCGGAGTGTATAGTTGGTGTTATAACAATGTGGTCAATTGTAGTTGCATTATTTGTCAGCACTAAATCTAGGATATTTTTTTCTAGTTGGGCAGTGGACATGTTGTACTAGAGCAGTTTTTCCATAAACTCATTCAGGTGTTTTGATTTGGACCTTTTTGTCTGATTTCATACCACCATATTGGTTCCAGGTGCAATTTGGGAGATTAAAGTCTCCTGTAATGATGCAGATGATATCACTCTAACATCCACCCACAACAACATCGACACCGCTACAAATAACCTACAAACATACATAAACAGTATACAAGACTGGCTCACACACAATAGACTCAAAGTAGCGCCCACAAAATCAACCATCACCTTGCTTACAAGCAACACAAAAGAACACCAGGTAATTCCACAGCTTACACTAAACAACATCAACATTCCACACACTCACAGAACCAAAATACTTGGTGTCACATACAACACATCATTATCGTTTGCAAACCACATTCAGGACATTAAAACCAAATGTACGTCAAGACTTAACACGCTTAGGGTACTAACAGGCACAAACTTTGGACACCAGCAGGAAACAACATCACTCATATACAAACAATATATTCGCTCAGTTATGGACTATGCTAGCCCATGCTGGGCACCCATTATCTCAAACACACACATAAACACCTTACAAACAATACAAAACAACGCACTTCGTATCATTACAGGATGCACTCAAACAACACCAATAGAACACCTGCACACAGAAACAAAAATACTAAAAGTTAGGGAACATTTAGACATGAGGGGAACACAATTCATGGCAGCAGCGACAACTAACCCACAACACCCTTGCCACTACATGTACAATCATGCACCAACACCTCGCACCATTAAGGTAACACCAGAAAGACATTATAACCAAATACTCCATTCCATACCACGCCCCACAGACATCACACAGTACAGAAAACACATACACACACACCTAACCCACAAAGCACTGACACGACTCGGTCCGAATGCGGTCCTAGGTGCGAAGCCGCCACCCATTAACAGGTCAGAGATCAGCCTGAGCAGATCGGATCGAGTTAACTTAGCACGATTCCGATTTGGACATCACCCCAACTTACGGACATATAAACACAGACTAGACAACTCCATAGACGACACCTGCCACCTGTGCCAAGACACACCACAAACAATTGAACACATTATGACGGACTGTACCGCTCTAGCACAACAACGAACGCAACACAACATCACTAGTGCGCTGAACCTCTGGTCCACTCCGGAGAGGGCGATCGGTTACCTGCGTGCCGCCGGCTTGCTCGATCAGGGTGGGCTGATCGGCTAAACAACAACAACAACTAAAACTACGGTCAACGATATTGGAACCAAATGCACGACTCCTGTCCCGCAATAAGCAGTCACAAAAAAGTCATTAAATGGTTTATCACTTTTTCACTTAATATTAACATCATTTCACTTAATATCATTTTTCACTTAATATTAGTTCTATTGTTAATTATTCTCCCCCAAAAATAAATGTGCACTTGCTGAATTTTTTTATTTATTATAAAAGCCCTCACGTATTATCAAGTTTGATTTAAAATTAATAAATATGTAGATTGTAGACTAAAATATGATATTTTGTTGTACTGTATATGTTAAATTCTCAGCATGCGGCCTGATAGGGTCTTGGTTAAATGAAATGCGGCCTTCCATTGAAAAAAGGTTCCCCACCCCTGGTCTATTCCCTTTCCATGTTATTTCAGTGTGATTATAGTATATTATCTCGCTTCCTAGAAAAGCGAGATAATATGGAGGTGACGTTTTAGCGACTTAGTTTGGGTGATATCAAAGCGTATACTAAAATTAATCGGACTGTGCTTCTACAAAATTTCATACAACTCTGCGTAATCGAGAAATCCAGATAGTCAATAAACAAAATCCCACAACTATCAAAATTTTAAACTTCACATCTGTAGTCACTGGGCCAAAATTTGGGAAGTTTCATTTAAAATCTATAACTGCCTCGTGAGATAAAATTAAATGTTTATCCCTCACTGGCCTAAAAAATGTTCAAAATCATTTGCATGAAGTTACTTCCACGTTATAATGCGAGTTTAGACTGATTAGATATAGAAAAGGTTAGTTAATATGACAAAACATTTGAAGCGATAACTCATCATCCTATTGGTCAATTCTAAAACTTTGGGTCTTTCATTTTCTGGTCGCTATACCAAGGAGAAAACAGTTTATGCAAAGAAGCAGCTACTCACTCTTATCCAAAATAACATGATATATATATATATATATATATATATCATAGTCGATAAAACCGACTGTGACAAATTAACACGTAGGGGAAGGTCCACAGGAACGGAAATACTGTAAGTTTGTTTCAGTACCTCCGGAAATTGTTGCTTCCTCCTTCAACAGTTTTTAAGCTGTATCAAGTCTTTCGACTGTACTTCAGTCTGGTCAAATTTGATGTTGTTCCAGCTCGACTTAATTCCAGTGAATTCGATGTACCTCCATTCCATTATATTTAATTCAAATCTTTATGATTTTTAACCTAACTTATTTAACATAACTAATCATACGAAAAGGGGATTAGGGGCGGTAACGGGCATTTAAACTGTTTTTGCCGAGCGAAACGAGTCAAAAGAAACCATCGTACTACAGAAATATAACCTAACCTAACCTAGCCAATCGTACGCCTGATGGTGTGGGAGTAGCCTAATCAGGCACTGAATAGTACGTTTGATCTAATTCAAGTACTATTCGACTTAATTGATCGATTCCCGATTTTGTATTCGGTTTTATTTCATTCGAGATAATATATATATATATATATATATATATATATATAATATATATGTATATATATATATATATATCCCCGCAACGGGGTTCTAAGCTCGTGCTCTTGAGTGCTCTTTGTGCTCGTTTGTACGTGCTTGTTCCTGGAGGTTTCACGTGCGCCCTCCCGGCCCTAGCACCCAAGGATGATGGGGCTCGACCCTGCAGTCCTTGTCATCCTTGGTCTTTTTCCACTTCGACTGTCCCCTCCACCCTTTCTTTTTCCTCTGTCTTTCCTCTCACTTTTTCTTTGTTTTTCCGCTGAGATATGCCCTTTAAATAGAGGCGAATCGGTTCTTCCTGAACTAAAAAAAAAAAAAAATATATATATATATATATATATATATATATAATATTTATATTATATATATATATATATATATATATATATTCTTTGGTTGGTTAGCGCTCCCATCCAAAAACCAGTTTTGTGTCTCAATAACCTTTTAAGAGCGCTTTCCAAAGACTTCAGTATCTTATACAGCATTTATTTTTAAGGAAAAGTACAGCTAAAGCATTTATAAAGATATAAGAGCTCTTAAATAATACTCCAAGGAAAAATTACGATCTTATAAGTGTTCCAGAAGAGTTCTTATCGGAATCATTAGTATTTGGGACATAAAAATTGTTTCATATTCCTTGCCGCACGAAAACTACTCTATTTTTGGGGTGTGGGTCTGTAAATAGAAGACTTACACGAAGGGAAAAGTTTTCCAGAACTGTACAAAATTTTATAATGTGTTTTTGGATTACAGTACAGTGCTCTAAATTCTAATGTATGTCTTAGTATTAAAGTGTGGACTGAAGTAAATATATAATATACATGATAACACGTAAATAATACTTAATATGATACAATATATATATATATATATATATATATATATATATATATATATATATATATATATATATATATATATACATATACTCATTATACTGTATATGCAGTATATCTTTAAATTTTAGAACTCTCCTCAACATTTCCTATTCATTATAAATATTAACAACTTAAACTTATATATTGAAACAAAATACACGAAAATCGATTAAAACTCGTGAAAAATGAATTGAATATTGAATAAGACGAAAAAAAAAATTCCGAATAAAAGTAATTGGAAAATAGAATAAAATTCAGCTTTATTCTCCTCACGGAATCAATAAATGTCAAAGACTACTTTTATATTCAGTTCCAAACTTTTGCTACTCATGAATTCAATTTCCTATATTATTATTATTATTATTATTATTATTATTATTGTATATGTATATATATATGTATACACACACGAGTAATTTAGAAAACCCTATGACCGTGCAAATTCAATAAAATAGTAAAATCCCGAAAAGAAAATTTAAAAGAATTAAAATTAAATTAAAAGGTAACTGCAAAGCTTTTCGAAGGTACTTCCTTCTTCTTTCGGGCGGGAATAAAAACTGAAGTTAGAGAAAGGGCACACAAAAGAGAGTTCAAGAAACGTTATACCTCCGACAACTGAAAACGTCTGGCTAAAGATCGTATAGAAGATTCTTTGAATAAATAAATAAGGAAAATAGATCTTGAGGGCAAACAGATGATTAGTCTTGATGTAGTTTCTCTTTTTACTATAATGTTCCTATCGAGACAACTTCAAAATACCTCGAAGAATTTCTCATTGAAAACGACATTCAACTTGCCGTACCGACTTCCCCTTTTTATAAGATCAATTATACTGTTTGTCACATTCTTTTTTCACTTTTAACAATTTATTTTCTCGGGAAAAAGAAGGCCTCAGTATGGGCTCCCCACTTTCAGTTACCCTTAGTAATATATTTATGGAGTTATTTGAAAGGAAGTTTCTTCCTAATATTATTGATTCATCTGTTTATTGGTATCGTTATGTTGATGATATATTCGTTCTCCTTCCTGCTGAATCTGATCCTAATGTTATTCTCGACCGATTAAATAATATATTATCCTCTATAAATTTTACTATAAAGTTGAAGAGAATTAAAAAATTCCCTTTTTGGATGTTCAAATTATAAGATCTAATAATAAGAAACCCGAGTTTACTGTTTTCAGAAAAGCCACCCATTCCAACTTTTATGTTCACTGGCTTTCGTCTCACAGTTTCTTTATAAAGAGAGGCATCCTTTTTTGTGTTTTTAAGAGCTTTTAGGACTTGCAGCCCTTCGTATTTGGATGCTGAGTTCGTTTATCTTTTACTGAACTGGGTAACCCTCATATTTTTATTGAGAAAGCACTTGGTGCTGCTAGGAAAAAAAATTATGACTATAACGGCTCTACTAAGAATTTTAAAGATGTTTTAGTTGTTCCTTTCAGTTCAGAGTCATTTCGTAATAGTTTGCCATTCAGTTTTCATGCAATTTCTAAAGTACCTTGCACTACTCGTACTTTTTTACGAAGGGACCAACCACCAGAGCGGGCTTCTAACACTGGGGTTTACAAAATTTCATATTTGAATTGCTCTAAATGTTATATTGGTGAGACCATTGACTTACCGTCGTCTTTATCAGCACAAATATAATCTAAATTCTAAATAGTGCTGATGACAACTCAGCCTTACATAAACATAGCTTAGAATGTGATCATAAGTATGGATGATTTTTATTCGAGAACCATGAAAAATAGTTATCTCTCAATGATTCCTCATTTCACGAAGGTCAAGCTTGTCGCTCCTCCTCTCGAGTTGGCCTGGTGAAGTAGTGAGTCAGTTTCTTGTACTCTCCACCTCACATAGCCAGGTACGCCCGGCTCATCGGGGATTGTTCTAAGCCAGGCGTCTAATCTTCTTTTGAAGATTTCCACTGCAACACCCCTCGTGTTCCTTAGGTCTTTGGGCAGCTGATTCAACAGTTTTGGTCCTCTCACAACAAAACTGTTTTCTTTCAGGGTTAAGGATGTTCCCTGTCTCGCCTTTAATTTGGGAACACGACACACTCTTCCTTTTCTACTTTCCATTGTTTGGGGAGTTACAAAGTTCAGAGTAATATTAGGGACTAGTTTCTCCATTATTTTCCAAGTGTAAATAATAGTGTATCTCTCTCTTCTCCTTTCCAGTGAATATAGGTTTAGTTTGCGTAACCTTTCCCAGTAATTTAGTTCTTTGCACGCATTGATCTTGGCTGTGAAGCTTCTCTGAATCCCTTCCAGCTGTCTAATGTCTTTTTTTTTTATATGAGGATGTTAGGCCCGAGCAGTATTCCAATTTGGGTATAATCAGTGTTTTCAGTAGAGGAATCATTACATTCTTATCCCTTCGTTTAAAGGTTCTCAATATCTGCCCCGTTATTCTCTTTGCTTTGTTTACTGCTATCTTATTTTGTGTTTCAAATTTCGTATCATCAGTCATTACAACCTCTAAATCGTTTGCTCTAGAATTTCTCTGAATTTCCTGTCCATTTGGGGGATAATATTCCATGGATTTTAGGTCTTCTCTTTTTCCGTACCGTAACAGCTGAAATTTCTGTGTTAAACTTCATCAGGATACGCCACTAGCTGCCCCGTCAGTCTCGTAATGGAGTTCAATGTGGAAGAATGTGTGTTTATCGTTGAGCGATAAATTAAGTGTGTCATTTAAATCGTGTAAGAGGACCATCAGATAGAAACTTTAAAATTGTGTGTATATCGGCGTCAGCATATGTCTTACGCATGCTATAACATCACTGCCCGTTTCTCTGAATTGCCTCACCAACTTCCATATCACTGATTTCGATGGTATATTTCGGCTTCCAAGACGACGATGAAACTTAACCAGACATGCTTTAAATGACACACTTAATTTATCGCTCAATGATAAACACATTCTTCCACACTGAACTCCATTGCGAGACTGACGGGGCAGCCAGTGGCGTATCCTGATCAGCTGCTTTGGTTTATCGCACTTATATATATATATAATATATATATATATATTATATATATATAATATATATATATATATGTGTGTGTGTGTGTGTGTGTGTGTGAGAGAGACCGACCGGAAATTCCTTTCTTCGCTGTTCGGAAACATCTGTGAATCACCAGAGACCGAAAAACACACGTGAGTTCAAAGACAGAGAAGCAAATTGTGCTGGGTTTTTCCCGAAAAGGCCAGCGAAAAACTACGCGTCTTCCGAGCCTATATAAGCCCGAGTTCACTAAAAATCGCTCCTACTCTGCTCATTGCTCCTTCTCGTGAAACTCTACTTTCACGTAGCGCCGTTCGATCTCAGCTGTCTTCAGTCCTTCAACGTCAAGCAACAGTTCACCAATACACGAAGTGAATCACCACTTGAGGCGACCTACAATTTCATCCTGCCGGAAGCAAACATCACTCTACCGGCGTTATCCTGACCCTGGCTTCTCATCCTTCACATTTTGGTCGACGCCCTTTCAACAAGTCCATCAACGGGCTCTCAACAGATCCTCCTGCCGGTAGGTCTATACGTCCTCAGACCATCTCCGTGGAAACGCAGTACGGTCAACCTTCACGTAGGCCCTCGTCAGTCTTCAGAGTTATCCACGTTGAAACGCAGGAGGGTAAACTTTCACGTAGGTTTCTTCAGCTTTCATAGCTATCTCCGTCGAAATCGCAGTTCGGTAAGCTTCTTGTAGGCTTTCACTCGGCCTACAGTGTTTTGTTACGTCGTGCTAGACTATTCAGGATTAAAAGCTGAAAAGTCCACAAACTCTGCCTAATCGCGTAGGCCCTAAAAAGTGTTCTCAATACCGTTCAAACTAACTCTCCTGTTAAGACCGCAGTAGGCCTATTCAAGTGTTGTACCAATACCGTAGTGTTGTATCACCTTGTTAATTTGTTCATTCATATAATTTCCTTATTTGTATAATTACTTATTGCTGTGAATCCAATATCGTACCATATTACGTAGTTGTTGTTTGGTATTGTAGTGTACAATACCAAATATCATTACCTTAATTATTGTTGCTAGTCATTAACGCAGCGCTTAACGCTCATACTGTGTAACCATTTCTTATTGCTAATAAATAATCAGTCATTTGTAATATAGTACAAATACCGTTATAGAAGTGTTAATCAGTGTGAAGACATAATTAATTTATTTTTCTAATCAAACACAAAACAACAAAGTAATTTCTGTCTCCTTATTAAATATTGTTTGTTTGGCCGTATCCCAAACTGGTGACCCCTAATTATTCATTGCAATCAAATTCATAAATTATAGTAAGCCTACTTTCTTGGCCACATCAAATTGGTGATGTGTAGGCCCCTATAAATTAGTAACCCGTAGGCTAATATTAAACAAATCAATAAAGAACACAAATTATATAGATAGTAATATAATAAAAACGGATGAGCGCAAACACGACGTTCTTATACGCAGTAACAAACGGAACTGGATAGCAACACAGAGCACTCGCAGAAATAAGCGATAAACAAGCCAGCTCTAGGTTGCTGATTGGCTGATATCCCCTGCGTCATCATCCCATAGTCCCACTATAACCTTCGATACTCGCATAATTACTGCGGTCAACCGTGGCTGTGGCTCATCTTATAACATCGTTATTTCATCGCGCTCTCAAAACTGTAGTAATTATTGTTTGAAATGTATGGTTTGATGAGCTTTTTAGGCAATGTTTTAATATTTACTAAAAATAATTTTTGCATTCTCTGAGGTTGATTTACCGCCGGTAAACGCGATAACACCGAATACACCAATGGGGCAGCGATCAGGTGATGTTATACACAAGCGCACGATCCATGCTGAAGCCGATATACACAATTTTTAAGTTTCTATCTGATGTATGCCTTGAGATATATCTATTCTTTATGGTTCTCGAATAAAAAACTCATCCTGTATAAATAGTAATTCCTATCTTCTTCTTAATGCTGATAATAGTGATTGGAGGAAATTGGTTAAGTCCTATTTAATAAAAAACATCGATAATTTTAATGTCAAGACCGGTCTATTTTCCTTAGATTTTTTTAACCATCTTTTATTTATTCAAAGAATCTTCTATACGGGCTGTGTCCAGACGTTTTCGCAACTCTCTTCTGTGTGCCCTTTCTTTCACTTCAGATTTTTATTCCTGCCCGAAAGAAGGAGGAAGTACCTTCGAAAAGCTTTGCGGTTGACTTATTTTAATTTTAATTCTTTTAAATTTTCTTTTGGGGATTCAAAATCTGCACATGGAAGGTTTTTTCCTTGCATCCTATTTAACACAAAACTGCCCGAAAAGTATTTCCCTGGTGAACAAAATTCAGAAATTCAGGCAGTAAAGAGTTAATTTCCAGAGAATGTGACTACATTTAACAAGCTATAATGGAAGACAGAGAACACACATTTTATATATGTTACAGTAAGATTGTGAAACTATTGATTTCATGAAATCCCTGAAATTTTTAGTAATTTCGCGTAATTACTGTTTCACTCAGGGACTTCAGGTTAGGTTAAGTTAGGTTAGTTTTCTATTTCATGAAACCACTAGTTTCACAATCATACTGTAACATATATATATATATATATATATGTGTACGTACTCTTCGAGTTTTCTTGTACAATATATCCCTAAAACAGCCAGCGCCAGTAGCGAAGGGGTAGCACCTTATCTCCTGTAAATGAAGTGAAGACACTTAGATCGGGAGTTCGAATCCCGATGGTGCTGGTAATGACAATAATAAAGGAGTTAGACCAATAGACCGCATTAGTTGGCCTGAGCGCTGTGCCAGTTTCAGGACTTCCTTATTATTATTATCCTCTAAAATACTAAACATTCTTACGAAGAATGAGATATCACATTGACTGTGTTTTAGTATCATTACTGCGTAGCACAGTTTGTGACTACATGCACCTGTTCTTTAACGGACATGTGCCTACTAAATACAGGGAGAACCAAACTTTTCTAACAGAAGAACGATAATTGAAACTAAAAACAAAACTTTGGAAAAAGTTTTGGACAAATAATTCTGGACGAAGAATATAGTTAAATTATTGTCAAAACTTACGTAAACTACACGCATGAACTGATATGTTTTCCTTACCTCGGGGTTGAAATGTTTCCTTCTTGCGGTGTCCAAATGTCTCCTTGGGAGTTTCTGGATCCCCTGGATCCTCTTGACCCTCTGGAAAGCCTAGATCCCCCTTGGGGTCTCTGCCCCATGGCCATTAAGTTTGAAGGTTCTTCCCGTTTCCTTATTTCTGAGCCAATTCTCACGTGCAGGTAGGCAATTATCACTAATGGAAAAACGTACCTGAAATATAGAGATAAGGAAATACAGAACACAGAAATATCGATACTAGATCAACTATACAATGTGTCTAAGGAAGGTCTGAGGTCTGAAAAAAAATTATGTATCTACTGTATAAGTGTATATGGATAAAAAGGATGATGAACGCCCACGTCAATATTATGAGAACTTCCGAAACATTTGATATTAAGTCCTCATAATATTGACGTGGGCGTTCATCATCCTTATTATTCTTGAATGTCGGTTCCCCAAGAACACTCCTTTCTCTAAAATTATATATATATATATATATATATATATATATATATATATATTAGGGTGGTCCAAATCCATAGGGGGAAATTTCAAAATTGTCTTAGATAGTCTCCACAAGTGTGGTTTTTGTCCATTTAATGTCCACATGGTCTGTGCAAAATTGCAGCGTGATTGGTGAATATTTAGAGGTCGCCCCACTCTGAATATATATTATATAATGTACTTTTTCTTCCGTAGGTCCGATGGCTCAAACTCGATCATTTCCAAAAGTTTGGCTTCTAGGGATGGCAACTGGAACTTTATCCACGTCAAGGCTCCCTACATGCCTTGACGCCCTCCTCTTGGGGCAATACCACCACATCAATCAAAAGCAAACCACCTTCGACAGTCTGAACCAGGCATGCCAGAGGGTGATTGAAGTCTGGACCCGAGCGCGGATCCCAACTCAACGGATCGACTCCTGTGTCCGTAAGCTTTCAAAGCTTTTAGACCGCTACGAAACACTCAAGAAGCACAGGACCAGGCAACGTGCCAGCGATAGAATGAATGAAGACATCTTCAAAGCGGACATCCAGGAACTGTTTGACATCGCAACCAGTGATGCCATGAGCACAATCGTCAACGTTGAGGACCGAAATTTCCTGTCCATGCAGCGCAAGGACGTCAATTCTTGCAGCATGGCTGGCATTGATAAGGAAACGACTACACAAGAGGACAGAAAGCGATCCAGAATGGAGAAGGAAGCCAAGAGGAAGGCAAGGCATGAAGCAACACAGAAAGATTTGGAAGAAGCAGGAGTGTCATCAATTGATCTTTCCTCTTCTTCTTCTTCCCTTTTTTCGCAAGACGACGACGACTATAGACCATCGGTTCCGATTCCTTCTTCGTCTGAAGCTCCGGCACCAAAGCGTCCCAAGAACAAGGTTACGAACATTTTCCAATCTCCAGAAGTCATTGGAGCAATGGATCGCACCAATCTTTCTGACCGGAATGCTGTTTTCGTAACTGGAGCTGTATTACAGGCCGCGGGGCATGATCTGTCTGGGATGACGTGCTCTCGGAGCTCTATTCATCGCTACAGAGAAAGTGGGCGAGAACAGGCAGCTCGAGAAGACCTAGAATCATTCTCTCTAGAAGACCCTGTCCTTCTCCATTGGGACGGAAAGCTTCTCCCCGGCATTGAAGGGAAGAAGACGAATGTGCATCGGATAGCAATCCTTATAACATTCAATGGACAGGAGAAGCTGCTTGGTGTCCCAAAGATGAAACAAGGAACTGGAGAAGCACAGGCCCAGGTATGCCTTCAAACTATGAAATTATGGAACGTGGAACAGCATGTGAGAGGTCTCGTCTTCGATACCACTGCGTCAAACACGGGTTTACATCGCGGAGCCTGTGTCAGGATTGAAGAAGCATTGGGTCACGAGCTAGTTTGGATCGGTTGTCGACATCATATACTTGAAGTCGTACTTGCTGATGTCTTTGCCTCAATATTTGGCTCAACAGGAAGTCCTGAAACAGGCCTTTTTAAGCGATTTCAAAAGGAATGGCCATCTCTCTCCCACGAAGCATTTGTCTCAGCATCGGACAGCTTGTTCGAGAACCCTCAACTCCAAGAGATGAGAAAAGAGATGCTCACTTACTTACCTAACGCTCTTCAGGCAAGCCAACCTCGTGACGACTACAAGGAGTTCCTTGAACTATCTTTGCTCTTCCTGGGGGGAAAGACTGGTGGTCAACTCTTTATCCGAGCTCCGGGTCCCATGCACCACGCGAGATGGATGGCGAAGGCGATTTATGCGCTCAAAATCTACCTCTTTCACTATCAATTCAAGCTCACAGCACGCGAAGAACGAAACGTGACTCAGCTGGCTTTATTTGTCAGTCTGATTTACGTCAAGTACTGGCATGAAGCGCCAATGGGGACACAAGCTCCTCTCAATGATCTCAAAATGCTGCATCTTCTGGAAAAATATCCACACGGAGGAGCTGCACAAGCGGCGAAGACAGCTCTAAGACGCCACCTGTGGTACTTGTCGGAGCATCTGATTGGACTGGCCTTCTTCGATAATAGGATCGATCCTGATACCAAAAGGAGAATGGTTCAACACCTCCAACATCCCCAAAAGAATGGCTGCCCCCGACGAATCGACATGGCGGAAGCTGGTGTTGAAAATGATGTGGCATCCTTCGTCACGAAAAGGACATTGACCCTCTTTGATGCCTTGAAAGTTGGAGGTAAGGAGGAAGCGCGCCAGTTACTTCAAAAAGATCCACGGGAATGGCCAAATGACAAGAACTACAGGGAACTTAGAGATCGCGCCTTAAAGATGAAAGTCGTCAATGATGCTGCCGAGCGAGGTATTGCTCTCGCACAACGCTACAATGACACTTTGACACGAAACGAGGACCAGAAGCAGTACCTCCTACAACTCGTAGCCGCCCACCGAAAACAGATACCAATATCATCCAAGGCGACTCTGATGCAGAAGAAATAATGAAGATACACCCATTATCATGTCCTATTGTCTTACTGTTTTCTTTCATATTCTTTGAGAACCAAAAAAAAATTTAGTTATTCAGTTGTCTATATATTTTCCCAAATTTTCAAAAAGGGGGCAAGTGGGGCGACCCCTAAATATTAACCGAATAACGTGAAACTTTGCACAAATACTGTCCACACCAAGGGGCATAAAACCAACCTTGTGGAGAGAACTTAATCGATGCTTTAACGTTTTGGACCACCCTAATATATATATATGAAAGGTTTATAACATGAAATGAAAATGACACCCGCCAAGTTAGTTTAGGGACTTAGACAAACTCAATACAGGGTGTCCCAGAATTAACTATCTATTTCAATGAAATCGGACAAATTTTTTAAAAACACACTTTTATTTATGTTTATCATGTTTAATATGTGTTAAAAATGTATAAATTTCTAAATTTTTTTCATAATTTTATTTTCAGAATTTTTTCATTATCTGGTCCAATGAAAGACCGTCTAAGTCATAGAATGGCAAAGAGACTCTCCAAAAGTTAACGTGTGGCTTGGAATGACCAAATCCAAAATTTATGGCCCATTCTTCTTTGCGGAAGCAACTGTAACAGGTACCGTCTACCTTGATATGCTTCAGCAGTTTCTCGAACCACAGCTTCTTGATGATGGCATTCTTGATAATGTTGTGTTTCAACAAGAAGCATTGATCTTTTGGCGATAAACCTTTGTTTTTATGAAACCCCATGCAAAGAAATCCAGGGGTGTCAAATCCGGAGAACGCGGAGGCCAAGGTCGAGGTCCTCCACGTCCAATCCACCGATTCGGAAGGCGTCTGTTGAGGTATTCTCGAACAATTAGAGCATAATGACATGGTGCTCCATCTTGTTGAAACACAGCATTATCAAGAATGCCATCATCAAGAAGCTGTGGTTCGAGAAACTGCTGAAGCATATCAAGGTAGACGGTACCTGTTACAGTTGCTTCCGCAAAGAAGAATGGGCCATAAATTTTGGATTTGGTCATTCCAAGCCACACGTTAACTTTTGGAGAGTCTCTTTGCCATTCTATGACTTCAGACGGTCTTTCATTGGACCAGATAATGAAAAAATTATGAAAATAAAATTATGAAATTTTTTTAGAAATTTATACATTTTTAACACATATTAAACATGATAAACATAAATAAAAGTGTGTTTTTAAAAAATTTGTCCGATTTCATTGAAATAGATAGTTAATTCTGGGACACCCTGTATATGCATCATTTGTAGCTCGACATTCTATCCAATCCGTACTGTACCTTTCGGCGTGTTTGTCAGAATGTCAGAGGTGACGGTGTTAATTAATGTTAAATCTGTAGATCTCCTACTGTTGTTGTTGTTGTCGTTGAACTGTTGACGATAGTGTAAACACTGAAGTTTATTTTATATCTTGCAATATAAAAAATATTTGACAATATGAACTACATTTCAATTAAAGTGGAAATAAACTTAAAACGTTTTAATTAACATTATATACTGTATATATAAAACAGTGCAATCACGTACGCTCGTAAATGAAAAAAAAATATTTCATTAATATTCTTTTTAATTAAGAACCTCGTTTTTATCTGGGGTATTATTTAGTTTTTATGAGAATACAGTTATTTTTTGTAGTGTTATACAGTATTCCTACACACGCGTCCGAAATATTTTAATACAGTTATTATTATTATTATATTATTATTATTATTATAGCTTCGCATCTTCTGCGATACAGGAGGGTAAGGTTTGAGGTGGAGACCCATCCTTCTTTCTTTCTCCTCACAAATGACAAGATTGGTCTTCGACGTAGGCGCCGCGCCTACCAGGATCGCCCACGTAACTGCAGGCAGGCACGTATGGGTGTGTGGAATGTAAGGAGGATAAATGATGAGCAGATATTTAAGGGTAGAAGATTTGATGTTCTGGGGTTACGTGAAACAAAGCTGAAAGGAGTGGAGAGTGTGAAGGAGGGGTATTAAGTGTGTAAGGGCGGGTATGTGCGAGAGGGTGAGAGAAATAGGTGTGAGCCTGCTTTCTGAATGAAGCGATGAGAGACTTCTCGTGTGTAACTTCTCGGATTGTGTGTGTGTGTGAAATTTAAGTTTACGAGAAGTGGTTGGATATGCGTTGTGTGATGATAAGTGTGAGGGTGAGAAAGAAAGCTTCTGGAGAGAACTTGATAGTGTGATCGGAAGGGTGTCTGAATGTTACAAAATGTTTATGACAGGAGACATGAATGAGAAAGTTGGTATGGGTCCGTAGGATGAGGTGTTAGGAAAACATGGTTCACCAGGAGTGAGTGATAATGAGTGTAGGCTGAAAGAGTTATGCAATGGGAGAAAGTTGTGTATAACAAATTCCTTTTTTGAGCATAAGGGGCTACTAAGTATAACTGGTATAGCACAAATAAGAGGAGGAGATTGTAGACACCAATCGACCAGGGAAGTACTCGGGGGGGGGGGGGGGGGGACATTAGGCGGGAGACAGGGAGTGCTGGAACTCACGTTTCTCCTATTACTATCCTCTTTAGCTAATCTTTTTCTGTCTCATCTTCCTCCTGAGCAGTCCAGCATGCTCTCAAACACTCTTCTCCCTCTATTCCCCACTACACATACATGCATCGTACACACTACACATTCTCTTCAAAATTTAAGACAAAAATGGTACAGGTTTTAACAGTTTTAGAGACCTTG
The DNA here is from genome assembly GCA_023014485.1 of Bathynomus jamesi. NCBI lineage: Eukaryota > Metazoa > Arthropoda > Malacostraca > Isopoda > Cirolanidae > Bathynomus > Bathynomus jamesi. The sequence continues at coordinate 393,531 of JAJOZX010004474.1, forward strand.
ATTCCGACTCTCTCCTTTTCCTTCTTTGGGGGTGGCGTTTTTGCGGGCGTTCGCCCTTGGACCCTCCTTCCTGCCTAAAAAAAATAATATACGTGGTGAGAGAAGTCTGATAGATTATGTGCTCGTGAGACGTATGCTGAAAGAGGTATGTGATACACGTGTAGTAAGAGGTATGACCACATGATAGTCCTATGTAAAGTGAAGTTGAGAATGGAAGAGATGAATGAAAAAAAGGTGGGTCACGAAAGAAGAGTGGAAAAGTTAATGGTGAGAGAGGTTGTGGATGAATATTGTAAGAGAGTAAGTGATAAACTGAGTACAATTTGCGAAACAAATGTATATGAGTGAGATGTGGTATGTGTACCAGGAATGTTCGATTAGGAATGCAAGGAGTGTGTGCGGAGTTGCAAAAACAGTTGCGAAGGTGGGATGCCGAGGTTGGATAAAAGGAGGAAATGGATGTTGCGCGTGCAGGGTAATTGTGAGAGAGAAGAAGTCGAAGAGGAAAGAGGGTGTATGAAGAGAGGAAGGGAAGTGTGAAGAGGCTGGTGCGACAGAAGAAGAAGCAGCTGCCTGAGAACATAACCATGGATGTAGTGAAAGCAGTGGTTTGCAAACTGGAAAATGGAAAAGTGGCAGGTGTGGATAGAATGTATACATGAGGAAATGAGTAACTATGAGGGATTGAAAGGTTTAGAGTGGTTGCGGTGCGTATGTCACAGTACATAGACAAATGGGAATGTGCCTGAAGACTGGAAGCAAGCAAATTATTGTTTCATTGTACAGAATGAAAGGTAAAAGGAGTGACTGTAAGAATTACAGAGGCATAAATATATTTAGTATAGTAGGGAAAGTGTATAGTAGGATAATGACAGAAAAAGTTCGTGGTATTACAGAACGCTTCGTGAGTGATGAGCAAGGAGGGTTCCGAGGTGGAACAGGCTGTGTAGATCAAGTGTTTGTAGTGAGACAAGTAATTGAGAAAGCATGTGAGAAGGATTGCAAGGTACACATGGTTTCTGCGGATCTCGAGAAAGCGTATGATAGGGTGGATACAGAAGCATTGCAGCAGGTCTTGAGTATATATGGGGGTTAACAGTTGACTCATGAATACAGTGAATAGTGCGTCAAGGATGTATGATGGCTTCATGGTTGCTCATTCTGTTTATCGATGGAGTGATGAGAGAGGTGAAAGTGCGACTGCTAGAAAGGACTGAATCTGGTGTGTAATGGGAATAGTTGAGGCCTGTCGAATCTGTTGTATACGTATGATGCTGTGATATTTCCCCAGAATGTGTGTGATATGCAAGAGGTTTATAAGAGTTTTGTGGCGGTGTACGAAATAAGTGTTGAAATTGAGTGTGAATAAGAGCAAGTTATTGATTGTGGAAAGAGAGGGAAATTCGGACTCTCATATGGTGATAAATGGTGAAACAATGAAAGTGGTAGAACAGCGGTTCTGAATCTTTTTCTTCTTCTGTATCCCTTGAACTCTTTCAAGGGATTTTCTGGATTTTCGAGAGGCATAGAGGGTTTTTACTTTCTTTATGACTGTGTTGACTCGTGGTCGTTTGTTGAAATTGTATATTAAAAGGGTTATATTTTCAGGACCCCGTTGCATAACCCCTAAGATTTCCTCGCGTACCTCAGGTTCAGAACCACTGTGGTAGAGTCTTTTAAGTATCTGGGATGTGTATTGAACAAAAGAGGTGCGAGTGCGAATGAAGTTAATAGTAGGGTGAATCAAGACAGAAAGGTGGCGGGTGCGCTGAAAGCGGTTGTAAGAAAGCATAGACTGGATTGAGATGTTGTGAGATGTGAGATGTTTACATGAAAGTGTGTTAGTACTGACACTTTTGTATGGTGTCAAACAGTGACCTGGCATGAAAGGGAGAAGTCAAAAGTAAGAGCGGTTGAGATGGATAACCTGAGAAGTATGTGTGGTGTGCATCGGATTGAAAGAGTAAAAAATCGTGGTTCGGGAAAGATACGGTGTTTAGAAGTCACTGGAAGTGAAAACAGGAAAGTGTGTTAACCCGTTTCCTGCGCAACTCGTAATATCACGGGCTCTCGCTTCTGACCATTTCTGCGGGTTTAAACTTTAAACTGAGATATCTCTTTGCGTAGCCGGTGTTTTTGGCTCGACTCGTAACTGGGCGCTCGCGCAGTTAACGGGTTAAGGGTGTTTGGACATGTTGAAAAATCGGAAGATGACAAAGTTGTGAAAAAAGTGGATAAGAGTGTTTGCCAAGATAGAAGGAGGAGAGAGAAGGCCGAGAAAATGAATGGACATGGTCAATGATTATGTGAGTAAGCGTGGTCTTGATGTGGTTGGTGCACGAGAAGTGGTTCGGAATGGAGGTGCTTTGTTAGAAATATGTAAATTTGGGACTCGCTCTCTCTCTTTTATTTTTGAGAAGGCCCGGAGGTGCCATTACACATGGCGTATGAAGTACAGTAGAATTTTGCCATGCGAGGGTGGCGCTGAAAAAACGGAAGATGACAGGACGCTTGCATGAATGGATGTATACGCTTTACTTTCTGCCTTTTCTCTTTTTCACTACCTTCTGCACTTCACATCCGGGTTATTTCTGCTTAAAAAGTGTGTCCAGGATCCGGGACGACGACCCAACACGTTTTGTATCCCACCAACCACTTTCCCCAACCACTGCCCATTCGAAAGTGGTGTATATAATTATAATATACACACACACACACACTATTTAATCCTTATATTTAAATTGAATTGCTGGGAGACTGTATTTAAAAAATAAAAGTTTTTCAGCTTTGTCCCCCTTCAGTCTATTCCTTTTTTCATCGTAGATGATCCTGCTCCACTAAATAATTGTTCACTAGGAACACTCGAGGGAGGACATCCAAAGACTTTTTTGCATCCTTGAGTGAAGGCATGATGCATGACAGGAACAGCATTGGCGATGTTTATAGCATTTATAATCATTACACTAGCATTTATAGCATTTGGTTCCCTTAGTAAGAAGATATCCTCAAACAACCGTAATAACCGCACTGATTAGGTGTGCTGTACCGTCTCTGCAGGTTCTTCACCCCCCACTCAGTTGCTGTTTCTGTATAGGGGTCTTGTTCGCCCCTGTATGGAGTATGCTTCTCATGCGTGGGGTGGTTCAACCCACACAGCCGTACTTGACCGGATGGAATCAAAGGCTTCTCGTCTCATCAATTCCCCACCTCATACTGATTGTCTTCAGTCTCTCTCTCTTCGCCGCAATGTTGCCTCACCCTCTCTCTTTACTATCGCTATCATAACGGACATTGCTCTTCTGAACTCTAACTGCATGCCTCCTCCCTTAAGGAGAACACGCAGTACCAGACTTTCTACACTTTCTCATTCCTTTTCTGTCGAATGTTAATCGGTATTTTCAGTCTTTCATCTACTCAACCGTTGAACTCTGGAACAATCTTTCGCAATCCATCTTTCCTCCTTCTATGACCTCCCATCTTTCAAACGCAGTGTCTAGGCATTTCGAAAGCCCCGGACCTTGATTTTGGCTCTCTTCTTTTTCTATGGGAGGTGCGCTTTTGCGGGCATTTGCCCTTGGCCCCTCCAATATATATATATATGATGAAAATAGTTACGAAGGAAAATTAAAAATTAAAACATGAAATAGTGCTCAAGCGCTCTCGTCTAATGACATCTTCAAAGAGAGAGAGAGAGAGAGAGAGAGAGAGAGAGAGAGAGAGAGAGAGAGAGAGAGAGAGAGAGAGAGAGAGAGAGAAGGAAAAGTAGCACCTCAAAAGGCCTTGCGGCCCATACCGAGGAGGTACCAATGGCAACGGGTGCCAGGGAAAAATTCATACACCCTCAACTAGTGTGCAAGATTCGGTCTAACCTTTTCTTGAACAGATCCACAGAAGAACTGTTCACAACTTCTGAAGGTAGCCTGTTCCACGTGTCACAGATCTTATACGTAAAGTAATTCCCCCCCACACACACACACAAGTCCTAAACCGTTTCAAATCCAACTTCCAACCATTGTTGCGAGTTGGGTTATCATTTAAACTAAACATGCTTCGAAAATCGACATTGTTGAACCCGCGTAAGAACTTGAAAACCTCGATGAGTTGACCGCGCAGCCTCCGAGTTTTCAGCGAAAACAAATTCAGGGCGCGTAAGCGTCGATTGTAGCTCATATGCCTAACGGAAGGGATTAACTTTGTGTCCCTCGCATGGACTCGCTCCAGCCTGTCAATATCTTTCCTGAGGGTGGGCGACCAGAACTGCACAGCATACTCCAGGTGCGGCCGAATCAGAGAATTGTACAGAGAGCACAATCTCCTTGTTCCGAAATCGAAATTGACTCCTGATATAACCCAACAACTTCTGGGCTTTCTTTACCACCTCTACGCACTGTTCCGTAAACTTAAGGTCGCTGCTAATTAGAACACCCATGTCCTTTTCCAAATCAGTCGCCTCGATATTACTCCCCAACATGGAGTAGTCCGACTTGGGATTGGCGTAGCCAATGTGCATCACCTTGCATTTACCCAAGTTAAACGGCATTTGCCATTTTTCGGACCACTCCTATCCTACCTAGGTCAGCACGCAGTTGCTCGATCGCCTCTGCCGTCCCAACATTGGCCCCAAGCTTCGTGTCATCAGCGAATTTGGCGATCCTACTGACGATGCCACCGTCTATATCATTTATGTAAATGATAAACAATAGTGGCCCCAAAACAGAACCCTGAGGAACCCCGCTAGTGACCGAGGCCCAACCCGAACTAGCCCCTTTAATTACAACCCTCTGCCGCCTATTCTTCAGCCAGTTTTCAATCCACCTATTACTTCCCCACCGATACCCAGCGCGCGCACTTTGGCCATTAGCCGGCGGTGAGGTACCTTATCAAAGGCTTTCTGAAAGTCGAGATAAAGTATATCAATCGCCCTACTCTTATCATACTCACTCAACCTGACGTGGAAAAACTCGAGCAAGTTGGTGAGACACGACCTATGCCGTCTAAACCCATGTTGGGAGTCAGAGAATTTAAACATCAAAACGAATTGATAAAAACTGAATGATTCCATGTCGACATATCCACCCTATCTTCTCTGATATACATAGACTGAGTTCACCACAAAAGATGCTGAACGTACATCACTAAAATGAAAACCTGTCTACACGTTCCGATAAATGAACAAATAACCCAAAGAAGGTGAGAATAAATTAGAAATTATTTCCCGTTCGTTCGCAACAGATGTTCCTCGAATTCTCACACTCGGAAAAACCTTTTGTTTGATTTAAACAACAATTTTTGAAGTTTAGACGAAAAAAAGTAGGGTTCAAAGTTTATCAGGTCCACTTTTGTTAAAATTGAAGTAAATAATGATACTTGAAAATAGATGTGTTTTACAGATTAAACAAGTGTAATATTATATTGTTCTCGGAATTGGGCTTCATTTCACGTAGGAAATTTGAAAATTATTAATTCCAAGTAATTATAATTTTTTGTGTTTAATCCAAACCAAAATTATTTTGAAGTAACATCAAAAATTTTAACAAAACTGGACACGATAATTTTGAACAAAGTATTTTGTTCGTCAAAAATGCAAACAGTTTTTTTTGGTTTAAATTAAATATAATTTGTTTTTGGGTATGTAACGCGTACAACTTTGGGTGCCTTTATGCATACCCTCCTATTTGGTATATATAAACTTCTTGGAGATATGACAAGCAAGCTTTTCAGATTATTCTTTCCGGTATTTCCCCCTTTGGATATAAGTTATTGAAGGTGCAGTTACATACCCTCATTGTTAAAAACGCGCGTATTTATTTTCAAGAATTAGACAAAGAAATAAACGCAACAGTCATTGCATCAAATATCCGAGTTATAGGCGGGTATGGCCTGTGTATCCATAGCAAGGACACTGGATAAGTTTTCCATTGGGCAGTAGCCAACTCATGGTAGGGGTACGCTATATGGCAGACTTTGCCAACCGGGCAAGAAAGTTTTAATACGTGTTCCAAACAATATACAGTGCGTGTATATATATATATATATAATATATATATATATATATATATATAGTGTGTGTGTGTGTGTGTGTGTGTGTGTGTGTGTGTGTGTGTACGAGACAAAAGTCAGAAAATTAAAAAGAAAATTATTTTAAAAAAAATGTTCCAAACTTTTATTATATGCGTTTTTTTGGTAATGTTACCGGTGTGTGGTGAGACCAAATTACCATATTCATCTTATCTTTGCACCAAGAAATTTAATTTCGGGAAAAGCATAAATAAATCTCGCATTTTGTTCATTTAATTTTCATATGAATAAAAACAAATAAATATCAAACGTTTATTCAACTTGAATGGAAAGTTTATTTTTTTGTGGTTGTTCTACCAAAGAAAAATAGGTGGTTACAACAACTCTGCCATCTAACCGAATTCAACCATTCGATGATGATAATGATGATTCTGCTAACAACCATTCCGCTAGTGGTTTTAGTCCAACCAATAGCATGGTTGGAGTAACGAATTAGATTGGTTGGCGAGTATTTGACCATGTATTTTGGTTAGTGTAACCAAAGAATCTATGAGTAATTTCTCGCAGATATAAGATGATATCCCTTTATCGGTTTGTTTAGAAGGAATCAGGATTCGTGTCATTTGTGTTGTAGGTTTTAATCCCAGTTCATCCCCATCGACAGAAAAGTTTCTCGAAACTTTTTTGAAAAAATTCTCTTAATAAATGTCTCTCGACGGAAAACTTTGTCTCAACAGAGACCGAGAAAATGAAAAAAGTAAACCAACACTGAAAGTGGAGTAAATGAAGGAAGCTTCTCTTTCATTTTGTGACAAATAAACTTTCAAATACGGAGATATTATTCACATCAAATATACGATACGACAATTTCCTTTGGAATAAGTTAATTGTTGTTAATGTGTTGGTGATAAAAATTAATAGTTAGAAATTAAACGAATAAAAGTGGTTTCATTTCATGAAACTATAATGATTTAAAACTTAAAACTTGCTGGGATTCGAGTCCTTGACCCGTGGACAACTTCATTGGGAAAATAAGGTTCTTTACAGCGGAAGGGATAAACTTAAATGCCCAAAGCAAATCAAAACTAAGTGATTTAATCCATCTTAACGTGTACAGCCTTCGAGATAGATGTCGTCGCTTGAGCCAGAATAATGGAACTAATAGTGGCACCGCCGGGAAGTGAACATACTCAGGTAGCCCGTCGGTAAGTAGGTCTGTTCCGGTAGTAGCACCGGTAATTGAATTAAATAGGGTAGTGCTTTCGACAACCAAATCAGTTGGAGTAGGGCAGCCGATAAATTACTCTGATGGTGCAACGCCGCCGGCAAGTGAATTATATTGGGTGGGGCTACCAGCAAATGAGCCTGCGCAAGTTGGGCCATTGGCAGGCAACACTGACGGGGCAGACTCAGCGACGATTTAACTCAAACGCAACCTCTGGCAAACGAGTCTTTTTTTTATGCGGGAAAGAGAGGCCAAGGGCGAACGCCCGCAAAAATGCCTCCCCCATAGAAGAAGAAGAGAGCCAAAATCAAGGTCCAGGGTTTTCGAGATGTCTAGACACTCTTCGTTTCAAAGAACGGAGGTCATAGAGAGGGGGAAAGATGGATTCAGGAAGATTGTTCCAGAGTTCACCGGTTGAGTAGATGAAAGATTGGAAATACCGATTAATCCTTGCGTTAGATCAGAGCTTTCCAAACTTTTAACGTTGGCGACAAACTATTTAAGCATAACAATTTTCACGACACATTAATTAATTTTTGTTATCAAATATCAAATATCAGATAATTTTTCAGTAGGTGGTTTATCTTGTAGCCGATTTTGTTGATAGAAAAATCAAAATTTTCAAAATACAAAAAACACTAATGTGTCGCGACACACCAGTTTGGAAAGCTCTGCGTTAGATAGTTGGACAGAAAAGGAATGAGAAACTGTAGAAAGTCTGGTGGTGCGTGATCTCCTTAAAGGAGGAGGAATGCAGTTAGAGGGTTCAGAAGAGCAGTGTCCATTACAATAGCGATAGTAAAGAGAGAGTGAGGCAACATTGCGGCAAAGAGAGAGGGATTGAAGACAGTGAGTAAGAGACGGGGAATTGATGAGACGAAAAGCCTTTGATTCCACCCGGTCAAGTACGGCTGTGTGGGTTGAGCCACCCCATACATGAGAAGCATACTCCATACAGAGGCAGACAAGACCCCTGTACAGACACAGCGGCTGAGTGGGGGTGAAGAAATTGCGAAGCTAGTACAGAAACACCTAACCTCTTAGAAACTGTTTTGGAAAGAGAATATACGTGATCTTTCCAGGAAAGATCACGAGAAAAGGAAACACCAAGAATGTTAAGAGAAGAGGAAGGATTGAGTTGTGTGTTATTGAAAGTAAGGGAATTTAGTCATGTGGAAGATTGTGACGAATAGACAGATCGAGGAACTGAGTTTTTGAGGCATTGAAAGCCAAAAGGTTTTCTCTGCCTCAATCAGAGATAGCAGAAAGCTCAAAAGTCAGGTGCTCCATAGCCGTACTACGCGAATCATGAAGTGACTGTTGAGAGGGATGCTTTGGGAAGCGGGTGGAGAAGTGAAGAGTGGAATCATCGGCACAGGAGTGAATAGAACAGGAAGTGCGAATTAAAAGATCATTATTAAATAAAAGGAAAAGAGTGGGTGACAGAACAGAACTCTGAGGAACACCACTGTTGATAGCTTTAGGAGAAAAACAGTGGTCATCTAGAACCGCAGCTATCGATCGGCCAGAAAGGAAATTAGAGATAAAGGCACAGATGGAAGGATAGAAATCGAAGAAGGGCAGTTTGGAAATTAAAGATTTGTGCCAGACTCTATCAAAAACTTTTGATATGCTTAGCGCAATAGCAAAAATTTCACCGAAATCCCGAAAAGAGGATGACCAAGAGTTAGAGAGATAAGCAAGAAGATCGCCAGTAGAGCGTCCCTTCTTATACCGTAGCTAAAATGATGTTAAATAGTTTTATTATTCAGTAAAATGATAAAATAATTTTATTTTAGTTTCGTAAATTTAATACAATATTTAAAGTAATTGTATTTCCTTGTATTGGAGGTATTTTCTTTCTTCAACATTGTATGTAAACTATAACAAAATTTTTCATTAAAATTTCAAGTTCTTGGTGGCCAGTTTGAATAAAAAAAATGGATATACAATTTGGGTTTATAAAATTATTAAAATACTAAAAATAAAGTCAACATAATAAGATGGTTTAATATATAAATTATAAAGTACAATTTAATATAGAGGAGGAGATTACAATATTTTATAATGTTTAGAGATTAGCTTGTTAGAGAAAATGTAAATTTATGGGCAACTTAACTTATTAAACTTTGCCTTTTTCGTGAATGTAAAATATTTTCATATAATTACACTTTGAAATGAGTATAAATTATCAGAAATAATGTGTTTTGTATGTTAAATTTTCTATAAATATAGTCTTTGTTTTGTAAGGAAAATTTTAAAATTTCAAAGAATCGGTAAGAGAATCGGCGAAATTTGGCTGATGCTGATACCCAAAAATAGCCAAATCTGCCGATGGCGATTAATTGGTACACCACTAGTTTAAAGTTTTAGTCAGTATTGAAAATTATGACGTCAGAGCGATAACTGAGAGTTGGATACACGCGTCTACACGAGACTTTGAAGGAAAGTTTAAGCTCAGGGTTTACAGAATGTTTCACGAAAATAGGACACACAGGGAAGGTGGGACTGTAATCCTTTACTTTAGGGATTATCTGTACCCTATGAGAAAACGCCTCATCTCTACCTGCGAAATCATTTGGGTCGAGCTCAATTTATGAAAAAAGTCTCCACACATAATACTAATATGTAGAAAACCTCACCAGTCTGCTGATTTGGATCACGACTCTGTAATATTCTCGGTCAAATCATAGAGGGAAAATTAGCTTTAATTATGGGGGACTTTAACTGTGGTAGGGTAGACTGGGAATCCAAATCTGCTGATGTCGAGGGTAACAGGCTCCTTAGCTTCGTAGACGATCACTTTCTGACCCCGTGGGTGAAGGAACTCACAAGGGGGAATACTACTGTATATTAGACTCGATATTAACTACAGAAGACAACCTGATATCCGATCTGGCTGTCTGCGAACCCTTAGGCGATAGCGACCATAACCGAATGCGTTTTAATGTTAAGGCACCGGTATCTAAATTATTAAATTCCACTCAGCAATTAGACTTTCTCAGGGCTGATTTTGCTGGTGTGAAAGAAAGCTTAAAAGATCTAATGTTAGTGAACAGCAGTAACGTAGATGTTATTTGGCAGGCATTTAAAGACACGTTCATGGAAAGACAGAGCACGTTTGTTCCTCTGAAAAATCGGCCAAATACCTCCTCTTCTGACCCGAAGTGGTTCAACAGCTCTATTAGCTTCGCTATAAAGGAAATAAACCGTACAAAAAATGAGAAGGGACCTGTGATTATATGAAGGCATTAGCGAAATTTTATGGTTCTCCGGTGGCGAGTTAAGATACAGATTAGAGAAGCGAAATGTGCAGAAGAAGTTAGGATTGCTTCTGTTTGTAAATCGAATCCTAAAGAATTTTTGTCATGTAAACAGTAGAAAGTCACTTAAAAACAGCATAGGTCCTATCAAAGATAAGATGAGACGGGGGAACTAAAATATAGCAACTCTGACATAACAACTACAGGGTAGTAAACAGTATATTTGGATTTCAAAACAACGATTTATGACAAAGATATAACTGATACCGTGGCCGCGTGATTGAACACTGGTTCAGCAATTGGCAGCAGCGGGTGGTAATAAATGGTGAGGCCTCAATGTGGACATCAGTAACAAGCGGCGTCCAACAGGGGTCGGTACTGGGACTGCTTTTATTCATTATTTATATGAACGATATAGATATTGGTATGTTAAGCACCATATCGAAATTCGCTGACGACACCAAGTTAGGCTCCTGTGTGGGCAGCGCGGAAGGTGTCTTAAAAATTTAAAACGATCTAGATCGGCTCGCGGATTGGTCGACCACATGGGAAATGCCTTTCAACGTTGACAAATGCAAAGTAATGCACACTGGGTCTCGAAACCAATGTGCAAATTATTCACTGCACGGGCAGAAACTTGCAACGACCAACTTAGAAAAGGACTTGCGGGTTTTTATAAGCAGTGATCTCAAGTTTTCAAGCACTGCGTCGAAGTTGAAAAGAAATGTACTAAAATATTAGGTTACATTAATGGGCATTGGGCAGTTTGTGCACCGAAGCCAAGAAGTTATTCTCACTCTCTATAATGTCGTACAATTCTGGTCCCCATCTTTGAGAAAAGGCATACAAAGGCGCGAGAATGTTCAGGCCAGAGCGACCAAACTAATCCCGGCCATTCGTCATAAATCATACGATCGTAGGCTCGCTGATCTTAATTTGTATTCCTTAGAAAAGCGTCGACTCAGAGGCGAACTTATCCAGGTCTTTAAAATTCTGAATAGGCTCGACAACGTCGACTATTCTAAACTTTTTACATTAAACACGAACCCGACTCGAAATAACGGTTACAAACTTGGAACTCAAACGGTTCAGTACAAACATTCGCAGTAACTTCGGTGCTCTTCCAATATGTGCTCTACCGCGAAAATTTACATTCCAATACGTGATCTACCTTAGATTATTCGGATTAGCAGCAGGTACGTTAGTTAGCCTTATAAGGCTAACTAACGAAAATATCACGACTTAACCTAACCAATCGTCAAGGGCGTATAGTTGACCTAACGATTGGTTAGGTTAAGTCATGATATTTTCGTTAGTTAGCCTTATAAGGCTAGTTTCACGGTAGAGCACGTATTGGAATATGGTAGATCACAGTTTCGCGGTAGAGCACATATTGGAAGAGCACCGTAACTTCTTCATGTACAAGATTGTCAGTCATTGGAATAGGCTTCCTCCTGAAGTCGTTTCCAACTCTTCCGTCACTACGTTCATAAACAATCTTGATCTCGTATTAGACGATCTCTAGTAGATCGACGTTCGAATGTGTGACTGATGTTCGTGTGTATTTCCAGTCCCCAACTGTCTTATAAAAATTCTCGACACTTTTTCCCTGCAAATTGCTGAGTATTTTCTTCTTTCTAATTTCCAAACCCGCCCACTGTGGCCGGGGGTTATGAGTAGGAGGGGAGAGCCTTCTTGCTTTTTGGGGTTAACTCTTCTGTCTGTGAGTTGTCTGTGTTTGAACGATGCTCACGGGTGCCACCAAGAGTCGCCTGTAAAGCTGTTGTGGTTCTCTCTCTCTCTCTGTTTTCTTTGACTTTTTCGGCTCTTATAATTGTTCGTAGCATAGTGTCATCATAATTTCGAACCAGCGCCAATTAAAGCATTAATTTATTGAATTATGTAACCTATTTAAGTTTGGGTCGGAATTTTTTTTTTTTTTTTTGAACTAATATAAAATTTGAGCCAGAGGGTTTTGAAAGATGTGGAAAAAGGGAATAATTTGCATTGTAAATGTGCGCAGTTATTATTCTTTATTGATTTACTTTTCATTTTTATTCATTTATTTATATTCATCCATTCATTTAAGAGAAGACGTAAAGTAATTTGAGAAAAAGTGAAATTGGATTTTTACAAAGAAAATTCCCATTAAAGTTTATGAATGAGAATTGGTTTGTAAGAATTGTAATATATTTTTAATTCTAAAAAATCCTTTACGCTCTTCATTTGAATTCAGTATATAATATACTCGTACATATAATCCAACTCAGAATGGTTCCTCGAGATAATTCTTAATTGAAGGAAACACAGAATTAATGTGTATGGAACATTGAACTCTTCTGGGATAATAAATCCACTCTAATAGAATATACTGTATATACAGTATATACACACCTCGGTGGTGTAGTGGTTAGTGTCGCTGACTATGAATCCATCGGCTCCGGGATCGAGACCCGGTGATGGCAGCCGGCGCGCAGCAAAACCCAGTTGTTCATCCTTCCACACAATAAAGAAAGTGGTTGGTAGATAAATCGATACCCTGGGTGGCCTAGTGGTTAAGACGCTGGGCTGCTGGTGGGGCGTGGTTCGGATTCCACGTTAAACTGGCGGTCTAAGGTGGAGTGACCAGCTTGACCTTCGACAGAATGAACAATTCGGGCGGAAGCAAACCAAAGGTTTTGTATATATATATATATATATATATATATATATATGGGATGAATTTCACACTTAAACACATGAAATGAATGAATGATGCAAACCCACAAGGAAAAAGAAAAAATGATTCCAAGGTCTTTCGTGTATTCAGCAATACACCTCGCATTCCCTCACGAGGTGTATTGCTAAATACACGAAAGGCCTTGGAATAATTTTTATTTTTCTTTGTGGGTTTGCATCAGATATCTCTCTCTCTCTCTCTCTCTCTCTCTCTCTCTCTCTCTCTTCTCTCTCTCTCTCTCTAATATATATATATATTTGGAATAATGTATTTTAACAAAATATTAATTACATATGTAAAAAATTAAAATGTTTTGACAAAAATCGAATTAAAATATTGACTATAAAATGTAGATTCTAAACAAGTTATAATTTAGGTTAATTCATGAACATATTTGAATATGTAAAGTTATTGCAACATTTTCCTTATGTAATTAATGTTAATTTTTATGTAACTAATGTTCATTTTGTCAAATGGCATTATTTTTGGGGCTCTTGGGAAATAATTCTCAGTTCATACAAAGTTCTGCTCTCTGTTTTATATATATATATATAATTTTATTTTTCCAACGCCTCTTATGTCTCCCGGAATAGGAGTTGAAACAAACTTAGAAGTATCCGGAATGGTTGTTTAATTTTTTCATGCTGCTATATATATATATATATATATAACTCAGACGTAAGGAAAAGAGAGTGTATGTTGAAAAATAAGAAAAGTGTTTTTTTATGTTTACAAAGGTATAATAACGAAAGATATAACCTGAACGTATCGAGAAGTGAAGGGAAACATCACACAGTTTTTCAGATCATCTTTCATGATGTTTTTTTTTAATCATACAGTTCATTAGAAGTTTACAGTTTTATAATTCATTGTAGATAAACAAGTAATTCTTCACTTTTTTAGTTGAACATAGACGAATCTTTTAATTTAGCTCCTTAGGGAAAAAGAGGGTTGCTTCGTTATACTAAGTTAAGTTAGGTCAAGTTATGTTGGGTTAGTTTAAGTTAGTGCAAATTAGGTTACGCTATATAGGTTAGATTAGATCAATGTGCAGTAGGTCAGCGTTCGTAGCTGAGTGAGCAATTCCGTTTCCTCATAAGCAAAATGAAGACACTGGGATCAAGGGGTCGAATCCCGATGATGTTGGTAATAATATAATACGGGAGTTACGAGTTACAATGAGTTACAAGGAAAAAAGTACCTCAAAAGGCCTTGCGGCCCATACCGAGTTAGGGTAATGAGCCTCATTAATTGGTCTGAGCCCTGTGCCATGCAGTTTCTGGCCCTCCTCACTGATAATTATTAGATTAAGGTAGGTTATACTATGGTTAGGTAAACTTTAGTTAGGCGACGCTAAGCTACGTTTGTAGAATATCAATGAAAGTGACGTGCTGAAAATTTTGGTGATACCATCTCTATCACGTTTCCCGCGTTTGCAAAGCATTACGTCATCATGAAGTGAGTCTCGGGTGATGAACTAAAATTAAAGGAAAAGGAAGAAAATTGAATAACGATCCATTTCGTCGATGCTGATGAAAAAAAAAATCAAGGAAGTGACGTCATATGTGTCCGATTCGTTCAACTCTTTGGAAATGTGAAAAGAGAGAAAAACTCTCTAATGATTTAACCTGTGGTTAAAGTAAGATAAGAAGGTAGGTGGTGCCGAGGAGGAGCGCAGCAATCACTCCCCCACCACCATCATCTAAGGAATTTACTAAGGAGGCTTCCTCTCAGTACTCGCGTAAGAGATGTCCTAATAAATCTTAGGTTCCGCTACCTTAAAATTTCTACTTTAACCACTGCATAGGTTTAAGGAATTCAAAACTGTATACAGTAATAATTACAGTGCAATGAAGAGGCCACGAATGTACACAGCAATGTCGTCTTTGACATTCACGGCGCAGATTCCAACCCCGGCAAACTGGGGACCGAAGTATATCTGAAACAGAAGAAAAGAATTTTTTTATTATTTTCAATGTTATCACTATGAATCAGTTGTCAGAGGTGGATATATGTTTTTTTCCCCGAATATAGCCGAATATCGCCCTAATGCCGAAGTAGATAAACTGGGTCACAAAATTATTCATGGGTCACCCGTAAAACTTATAAAAATATGTTGATGATAATTGTAAATAAACATCTACATATAGACATAGAAGAATTTTTTTCAACATTTATAATTAGTGAAATGTGGATTTAAAAAAAAAAAAAATTCTGTTACAAATTTCCACTTCAAGCTCACTTAACAAAATTATCCGCCGTTGCCAGTAATCACTGCTCAAAAACATTTTATTTTGTTTGTACAGGGTGGCCCATAAGTCCCAGTTGGTTATAATTAAAGCGAAAATACCAAAAAAAAAAAAATCAACCAAAGTTTATAAGTTTAAACATATTTATTGATTATTTAAAAAAATGTAAAGTTTTTTTAAAAAAATCCGCTAGATGGATTTTCACTTTATAACCGACTGGGATTTATGGGCCACCCTGTAGTAAGTTATAAAAAAATTGCAACTGAAGCTGCACCCTTCATCCTGAATCTTTGATCAAATTCATTCATCCATCGTCTGACGGCTGTTGATGGCCATTTCATCAATTTTAACTCTCTCTCTCTCTCTCTCTCTCTCTCTCTCTCTCTCTCTCTCTCTCTCTCTCTCTTCCCCCTAATGTTTTACTTTAAGTTTAGCTATATGATTATGGTTTTTGCTTCATTCAAAAAAAAGAAAACCCTCACTGACAAGTCTCCTTCTTCAAAATATGACATGAAGTTGAAAAAGGGAATGGAAGAGTTCTTTCAATAGAAATTCATCAATCTTCGCAAAAGACCGTCTAGACATCAGCAAAACATACATTCATTCTAACGCTGCCATGTTTAATATTGAATATATATATATATATATATATATTATATATATATATATATATATATATATAT